>VDFB02047230.1:303925208-304354226 GCA_007258455.2 Sequoia sempervirens
TCAAGCATATTCTAGCAGTGACCTAGTGTGAATTGCACGCAAAATTCCATCTTTTGGTTGTCAAGGTATTATTGAGGATTTCAAGAAGAATTTCCAAGATTTTTGGTGAATTCTGTAAGCCATAATAGGGGCAGATCTCAGCTATCTTCACATCACAAATTGGTCGCTTCATTTGGAAAAGAAAAAAAAAAATCAGTATTTAGCACTTCATCCAATATTCCAGCACTGCCAAACTCATAACAGCTAGCAAGGAGGGCGCGTCAAACGGTCAAAACTGGAAATACTTTGAGAGAAAATAAAAATAAAATAAATGGAAGTTCTGAAAAAGGCAACTATAAAAGGAGCGCTTTTCCTCGTTTCATCATCAATTTTCAACCTATCCTTTGCATACTGCTTTCAGATTTGAGCAAATGTTCAATTTAGGGCACCCGAAGACGAAAACCCTTGTTTCCAATACTTTCCAAGGTTTCAAGCATATTCTAGCAGTGACCTAGTGTGAGTTGCAAGCAAAATCCCATCTTTTGGTTGGCAAGGTATTATTGAAGATTTCAGGGAGAACTTCCAAGATTTCTGGTGAGTTTTGTAAGCCATAATAATGGCAAATCTGAGCTATCTTCACATCACAAACCGATCACTCCATGTGGAAAGGAAAAAAATCAGAATTTATTGCTTCATCAAATACTCCAACACTGCAAAACTCATACCAGCTAGCAAGGAGGGCGTCAAACAGTCAAATCTAGAAATCTAAACTCATACCAACCAGCAAGGAAGGCATCAAATAGTCAGATCCAAACATTTCCAACCTGCCATACACTTTCTTAGGTGGATGTACAACATACCTAACCAGTGTCATACAATCTAGACAAGGGAAGAATCTGAAAATTGCATTTTTAGGGTTTAGAAAACAACAGAAAAATTATTATTAATTTTCACAGTAGCCATACAAAACACCATGAGCATTCACAATGGTCCATGCAATGAAAAAACCCTAGCCATATGGCCATACAGATCATTCAATGAGTGCAATAAATTTTGAAATTTTCTGAAGATTGCATGTTTGCATTGTAAACAGCTAAGCTGAGTTTCTTTGGAAATAAATCAAGTATTTCTAAGGGTATTAAGTCATTTTCCGCCCACCAAGGGTTTGTTCTGAATTTGCAGCAGTTAGGGTTTATTTTCCAAATAGGAAAATTATATTTATGGAATTAAATATTGGCTGTTATAGTCCAGTATTATTGAAAAATAAGGATTTATCATAAATCTATTTAGGGGACTTTACAGAAATGAAGCGATCTTCCTATACAATGACAACTATCGATCATAAATCTATTTAGGGGATTTTACAGAAGTGAAACAATCTTCCTATACAATGACAACTATTGTGATGAATATGGTAGATTTTGATAAAGCTCATTTTTTGACTCTTACAAAAGAGATTGTAGATGAAAGTCCTTAATGTTTTTTTTTTTTTTCTGTTTTCCTTTTCTAGTGTCTAAAAATTTATTTTTTCCTCATTCTCAACATAATAGTTACTTTTTAACTATTTGAATGTTGACTTCTTATAGGTGACTAGGCTATTTGTTTATCTCCTTCATATTGTTGATGGAGACAAGCCACCAATAGGGTACATCTATGAGGGAATGGACCATATCAAACAAGTGTTATGGCGGTGTTGAGATCAAACATGTACCCATTTGAGATATCATTGACCAACATTGGATAAAACAACTTTATAGACCATTTCATGCTTGTGCATACTTCCTTAACCCAAGTTTCCAATTTCTTGATAGCTTCGAGGCTGATGAGGAGGTTATGAGAGGCCTCAACACCGTCATAGAGGCTATGGAGTGAAAGTCCACAAATGAGGGCATAGATTACATTCAATATTGAGATGTACAAACAAGATCTAAGAGTTCTCTTTTCTCAAGACATATGCAAAATAGCAAAAACAACTAATTAGGCAAGTAAAATTTTGGTTCATTGAAATTTGAAACATTGATTTGAAATTTACAAATTTTCCTTCTTTGTTATTAAATTTTAGATTTCTAGTATTTGTAAAACCTAAGCATTTTAATTTTGTCTTTATAGATGCATGGTGGGACATTTTGGCACCAAATTGCCTAAATCTTTGAAGAACTACCATTCAAGTTTTGAGCCATGTAGTTGGAGGCTGCAAAATCAACAAACTCATTCACAATTGGATCCTCCATATCAAGATTAGGGAAAAGTTTAGTACATGCTTTTCTAAACCTCTCGTTGATTTCTATATCATGTCATCAAATTAGTATCACAAATTGATAACAAATTAGTATATTGTATTTCAAATTTTGAAATTTGCAATGGTTTTGTTTAGCATATGCATGATATATGGTATTCTAAACTTAACACACACACATATATATATATAATGTGTGTATATATATATACAAATATATGTGTTTGTGTGTGTGTATATACATACATATATAATGTGTGTATATATACACACATCTTATATATGTATATATACACACATTATATAAGTATACATATGTATGTATATAATTTTGTTTAGCATATGCATGATATATGGTATTCTAAACGTGTGTGTGTATAGTGATGAATGTTCATATATACATACATATGCATACATATATATGTATATATACACATTACTATATAAGTATACATATGTATAGATATAGATGTATATATAATATTATTATATATGTATATATGCATGTATATATACACATTCATACTATATACAACTATAGTTACAAGACTTGGACTTGGCCTCGGATCATGGTAGGGTGACTCGACTCTACGACTTCTAAAAGGATCTCCGAATCAAATAAGCAGGCCTAACAAAAATGAAAAATAAGTTGAAAATAATTTTAGAAATTTAAAGATTTTTAAGATTTAAAACTTGTTTCAAGCACCTCATTGAATACAACACAAATAAAAGCAAATTTGATCACATGCACAAGTATACAACGATCACATAAGTATAAAGTACACAAATTGTAGTTGCGCTGCTGAAGGAAATAGCATACTTAGATATATAAAATTAGTCAAATGTATACAAAACTCATGGAATATGAAATCCATGACATTAAATGTTCCAAACAAATATGAAATATCAAAACAATAACTACACGTCTATGGCTCAAAGGAGTTTGCATCCTTCCTATGAAGGCATCTAAGGTGGTCCTAGATGATGTAGCAACTACAACCATAGTCTCTACTTGTGACTCCATGCCACCCTCACCAACATTAGTTGTGGAAGTGTTTGCTCATGCTTTAGCCTCCTCCTCTACCATGGCTATAGCCTCAGCCTCTCTATTTGCCCGGTCAACCCAATCAAGGTCCTCGTCACTAACACAAGTATACATCGATCATATAAGTATAAACACAAATTGTAGTTGAGTTGCCCAAGGAAATAGCACACTTAGATATATAGTCAAAGACTCAAATGTATACAAAAATCATTGAATATGAAATCCATGACATCAAATGTTCCAAACAAATATGAAATATCAAAAGATTCAAAACAATAACTAGAAGTCTATGGCTCAAAGGAGCCTGCATCCTTCCTACGAATGTGTCTAAGATAGGTCATGGATGATGCAGTAGCCATAATATCAAGTATTAGGGAAATTGCCCTAATGGGGTTGAGGGGTAGTGCCCTTTGTGGGGGTGTAGGCATAGTGCCTCTAGTGGGGTCGAGGGGCGGGAGTCTAGGGGCAACACCCCCAGCGGGGCCAACGGCAATGCCCATTGTGGGTCGGGGGGCGATCTCTAATCCGGTCAAGGGGCAGGGTTTGGGGCACCGCCCCAAAGGGGGTCTCTGGGGACGTCACTCTGGGGTCAAGGGCAACGCCTCTTATGGGTCTCTGGGGTACCACCCCAGCCGGGTTGGAGTGGCACTCTCGAGGGTCCCGGTGACAGTCACTTGTATGCTGCTCCTGTCATGATATGCCAGGCAGGTCGTGAGGGGCGAAGCCCCCGCCACCAAGCCCAAATTAAGACCTCCAAAACCATACAAACCTTCATGGCGTACATCATTTTGCATTCACAATAAGTAAGAAAAAAACAAGTTTTAACTTTAAATTTCAAGTAATTTTTTGTACTTTTCAAACCCTACCTGTTGCCGAGTCCTGCTGACAAGACTCTCCTGGACTCGGCGAGTTTGGCGAGTCTAGGCAGGACTCGGCCAAGGTGACTCGACTCGAGACTCACCGAGTCCTGGCGAGTCTCATAACTATTATACACACACATATATACATATACATATATATACACACATTATATATGTATACATGTGTATGTATATGTATGTATATATATATATATATACATATATATATATATATACATACTATACACACATATATGTATGTATATATACACATACTATATACATATATATACGTATATATACTTATGGAGCCATGGCTCTATAAAGATCTGGTTACAGTGAAAGTTTGTCATAAGAGTCATATGTTGGTAGCCAAAATAAGAGTGAAGAGTGAAAGATCCAAGGTAGAGACACAAAGTAGCTGTGGAGTTGCAATAAGACCGTAAATCCCATTTGAAAGTTGAAGGATGGGCATGGAAGGGTAAGCATTAAGACGGTAAAAGTAGCGGTGAACAGTCTGCAAAAAGTTTTAGTAAGTCCTAAAACTCTTCAATGGCAAGCCAAAAATCTCTTAATGCAAGTTCTTCGCTCTCATCTGTTATTCATAATGTGTTTGAAGAAAAAGAAGAATATGTTGATAGCAAAGGCAAATTTAAGTTTCCAAATATTAAGATTTCAAAGAAAAGGCATAAAAGCTAGGACTATGGATTCAATTAGGCAATCTGAAGTAGCATCTAAAGCCTTCATAGAGTTTGTGGCTAAAAAGCTAGGAATATAAAATTAGAAAATCACAAACTAGCTGAAATAGATATTATGAGGAAAATAAAAGAAAGAAACAAAAAGGAAAGGTGACAACTACGTCACCCAGAGAAAGAAAGTTAATAGTTCAAAAAAGGAAATTAATCTCAGATAAAATGGAGGAAATAATTAGGGAAACCCGAGGATGCATCCCCCTACCTAAAATGCCCCGTCCCTGTCGCCAGGATGTCTCGAGTACAGGGGGACGGCTGGGGGATGGTCCCCTAGCATCCCCTTTTTTGCACTTTTGCCAAGAAACGTCTCGGAAACTCGGGGACAGTTGACCGTCCCGAGGCTAGACAGGGGACTTCTAGGAGTCCCCTAGCAGTCCCCGAGACGAGGACAACTAGGGGACTTCTAGGAGTCCCATGGCCGTCCCCGGGACAGTCAACCATCCTAGAAGTCCCTTGGCCATCCCCGAGATGGTCAACCATCCCCCATGACAAAGCATGGTCAAAACAAAAAGAAAAGAAAAACACATTTTCATAGCAAGGGAGTGTGAACTTAATTATGTCCACCCATGAAATAAATTGGTGCCACTGCTTGTTGTCTTGAAACTTTGGATAAGTGTAACTGATACAATTATTCAATATTGGTTTATGTACTGAGGTGCCTAGATGAATTCCAATGAATAACCCAACACTCAGTGCTTGTTCTCAATGCTATTGTGCCTCATAAATAAATCTCACAGCTCTTACTCTATTGTGAAGATGATACATAGCGGGCCCTGGGACATCTAATCATGCAAAACAATAACATGATAACTGTGCAGATTATTTGCCTAACGCAACTCACTATCATTCTCAGAAGGCTGCACTCCCTTGTTCCAGTTATCTATAAACAAAAAAATTATCATCAGAGTATCTATTTTCTTAGTTCAAAATCAAGCTTTCCATTGAATAACTTCTAACTAATTCATTAAGATCAATGCATACCCAATAAACCATATCAAGTCATATCTTATTCATTGAATCATTTGTCTAAAACAACCACTTATTAGTCATTGTCCAGCATTTCAATATTTATATTCTTTATAAGTATATCACTAAAGAAGTCAATCACCACTCATTATCTCGTTAATATTTCATCAGTCTTAGTTCAACAACAGGATTGAACAATGTTCACTACTATAAGTTAATATTCAATTTAGAGTACATGAAGGGTCTCTCCCAGCATTCCTATCAATCATGGGGGGGTTTAGTAACTCAAAACTGTCTACTCTTATGTTTTTAACTGTTTAGGGCCCATTCAAGATCTTAAAGGGAACATGTTCATTCTTAAAATTACTGTATTGACTGTGGCATCTAGTTCAAATGTCACTACTAAATTTCAAGATCACATACCATACTTATGATGCTTTATTGTATGCAAGTGCAATTATGTGTTAGGCATAAATGTTCTATAGTTAAATAGCTAAACGAAGTAAACTTTTTTCACTTCGAGTTTTGAATTCTTTTCATTAGTAATTCCAATAAGGATGTCAACGCAGTAGGATATCCTATCCTTGTTCGTTGCAGTTTACATTTGGTCTTCCATAATCCATAAACTATAGCTAGACAAATCCTCCCATTAACTAGTATAGCATAAGTATTTTTCTAGTATGTACTGGTATCACAAAAAATACAATAAGACTGTTTAATTTAACTGTTGTATTCTTTTTTGCGAGTAATCAGAATCACTAACAATTAACAAATGATAATTCAACATACAGGAAAGACACTTAGTTTACTGACAAATAATGTTGAACACAAATGTTATATGTTAAGGTTCCATAATGTATATTATGCATGCCTTATCCATGTTATCATATGAATATTTAAAATTTCCCTATATATTTTATATAGTTGCCCCCCCGCCGCCCCTAAATTTGGCCTCAAAATCCGAAAACTTGGAGATTCGTCCCACCGTCCCTTGTCGTCCCTGTCCCGGAAACTTGGGGTAACACTGGAAATAATTGAATCAATTAAGGCTTCCTCTACAAAAAATATGACTACCACAATGCCTAAAGTAAAAGAACATAGTTTGGCAAATCAAAAATGAAAAAGAGATTGGCTTCAAGAACTTAATGTAGAAACAGAAAATGTAGAATCAGTCTACATGAATGAACCTAGTTTTGCAAACAAAGAATCTAATAATGATGAACAGTTTGAAAAGGAATCTATTGAGATGACAATTAATACTGATATCTCTGAAGAATCTGATTATTCTATGAATACTGTAAGTGATTCTGCTAAAGAAGTAGAGTTAGATTTCACTAATTATAAGCAACTACAAGAAGCAGAACCTTGGGAAACTGTTAATAACGTTGAGTTTGATATTGAGATGAAAGATGTGATGTCTAAAAATGCAAATCCTGAACAGTTAAGGCTGTATGCAACAACAGGCTATATACTCAACATTGATAAGATAGTAAACCCATATGATACAATCTGCACTTGGACAGACACTTTGGATAATTTCTTTGACAAAACTGGTCAGTGGTCGAAAACAACAAAGGTTTTGTATATAGGAAGACTTTTGTCAAGAAAATTAAAACATTGGTGGAATAATCTACTAGATGATGGCCCAACAACAACAATTTATGAAAATGAGCAAATAGTTGAGGAAGTAGTCAAACAGATAGATATGAGTAAGAATGATATTTTTGCAACTGGCTTTGAACAGTTTAAGTTTTTGATTACTGATTTATTTTGTGGTGATAGAAAGAACCAAGCTACTAAGGCAAAAAAGATGTTGCAAGCAATGAAACTTAAAAATTTGGCTAAGTTTCATGAATACAATCTTGCCTTTGCAAATTACATGATTATTGCTGATAAGACAAAAGATGTTACAACAAAAGAATATTATTTGAATTCTTTGCCTTGTGGTTTGGTGAATGGGCTGAAGATTATATCATCAGGAAGAAAGGTAAAACAGTAGCCCAGTGTACTTTTGCAAAACTCAGTTTTTGATTGGTTATAAATTGGAGAAACAATGTCTTTTAGGGTCATTACAAAATAATCGAGATGAATATAATTATACTTGCAATCTGAGAGAATTTTGTGATCTACCTCCAATCAACAAATTAAAGGATTTTACAAATCTAAAGCAGTTTAAGAAAAAGGCTTGTGGAAGGAAGTGTGAGTGCAAAAAGTGTTCCACACGTCTTAGCAAAGATTCTAGATATGAGGGTGAGTATACATTTAAAAGGAGCAAGCATGGAAAATATGGTCCCAAAATAAAATATAAAATTGTTCCTTTTTAGAAACAAAAGTTTCCTAAAAAACCTCCACCATTTTTGTTAAAAAGAAGGAATAGAAAGATCCCTAAGGGTGTAAAATGTTTTGTTTGTAAAGGACCTCATTATGCCACAGATTGTCCAAAAAAGCTTAATCTTGGTACAAAGGTCTATGCAATGTTTGAATACAACAATCAAGACTAGGAAGTGATAAATATTCATGATGTTTCTCAAACGGATGATTTGTATAAATTAATAGAAATAATTCCTAATAGATATAATATGGTTCCTTATCAGATGAGGATGAAGATTTTTTGGTTACACTATTAAAAAATTCTTTAAAAGATGTGCAAATGAAATTAGACATTGAGAAATCCAAAGATCTTTACAAAATGGCAAGAACTAGAGAAGAAAGAAGAGATGATGTGAATCAGCACTTACGAAAGTTGAAGAAGCTCCAAACAGACAAGGAAGAGCTTCAAAAACAACTTAAACAGTGGGATAAAAGACCCTCATGAAGTCCTGATCATGGTTACAAAATCCCACCATGGCAAAAGAATAAAGCAAGTTCTTCTAAGCATCCTTCTTCAAAAAGAACAAATAAGTATGATCCAGGGAAAGTTGATTTAATTGCTATATTCAAGAAATTGGATCTATTGACTAATGATGTTGCAGATTTAACAAGACAGATCAAAACACAGTCTAAAGAGATCAGAAATCTTTCTTCTATGGTAGGAGAAATTAAGGATATCGCGTTTACAGTTGAGCAGTTGATTTCTCAAACAAGGAAATCTGAGATAGAAGAAAGTGAAGACAACAGCAGCAGCAGTAGCAACAAAAGCACACATAAATGTAAGGCATGTTCCTTATTGTTGGCTAATAATGGTAATTATATCAGAATTAATTTTTGTTTTCCAAGATTCAAGAAAATTCCTATGGATGCATTTGTGGATACTAGTTCTTCAAGGTCTCTTGCAAAAACAAATGAAATTCCTCTAGAATTTTGGAAACCAAGGCCTGATTTACCTCATAGTTATGCCATTAATGGAGAACGTATTCAGATGGGAACACGTTCTCCATTAATGGCATGCTCAAGATGTACATATTGAAATAATGGGTAAAATGTTTGTTACAGATTTTATTGAATATAATGGTTTAGAAGATGATGTTCTGTTAGGTTACCTATTCCTCACAAAATATGAACCTCTTAATTTTTGGAAACATAAGATTTCTTTGAGACATGAAGATGGTCAAATTGATATACCTATTTTAAAGATTGTTAATCATAAATTTGAAAATAGTGGGAAAGATAAAAGAAAAGAATTTGTGAAGAAACTAACAGAATCCCATGCAAAATTATTTGATGAAATCAAGCAAAGATTTGAAAAAGATTGTTGCAGTTTAAACCCATTACAATTTTGGTTGCGAGATCATGAAAAATGTGAAATCCAGATAAGGCCAGAATGCCAATCAATTATTCCACATGAGCTAGCATATCTTATGAGCCCTCAAAGGTAAAGAAGATGGATGAGTATTTAAATGAGTTACTTGAAGGACATTTTATCCGTCCTAGTACAAGTCCATTCTCTTGCCCAACATTTCTGGTAAATAAAAGAGCTAAGAAGGAAAGAGGTAAGAAGAGATTCTACACAAATTATAAACCTCTTAACGATATCATCCTTCCATTTCATTATCTAATTCCATTTAGTGTTGACTTAATCAAGAGAGCTGCTAATAAGAAGATATTTTCTAAATTTGACTACAAGTCAAGATTTTGGCAAATTAAAGTTAAGGAATTGGATAGGTATAAAATTACATTTTCAATCCCACAAGGTTTATATGAATGGAATGTGATGCCATTTGGTCTTTGTACAACACTTGCTTATTTTCAAAGACAAATGGATCAAGCCTTGAGGCATCTCAAAGATTTTTTGTGCAATATATATTGATGACATAATTGTTTTCTCTGATTTTGAATCTGACCATTTGCAGCACCTATAAGATCTATATGCAGCAATAAGGAAGCATGGAATATGTTTATCAACTAAAAAGATGGTAATTGGTAAAAGCTAAATAGATATTTTAGGATTGCATCTTGAGAAGGGAATTATCAAGTTACAGCCTCACATTCTACAAAGGATTCAAGAATTTCCTGACATCTTACAAGATAAAAAACAAATACAAAGGTTTCTAGGCTGTCTTAACTATGTTTCACCCTTTTATAAAGGTATTGCAGAAGATAGAAAGGCAATCCAAGAGCACCTAAAAGAAAACAAGGAAGGATGGTCCCTGAAGGCAACAAAAGTTGTTCAATGCATTAAATTTAAATATCAGAATTTGCCTTCATTACAAATACCAACTCCAGGTTTACCATTAATTTATATACTAATGCTTTTGATACAACCTGGTTTGTTGTGCTTATACAGGAAGAAGAAAATGGCAAAAAGAACATATGTGGATATAGGTCAGGAACATTTACAGACACAAAAAGTAGATATCACATTTTTGAGAAGGAGATACAGGCTGTCAAAAAAGGTATAGAAAAATTCAAGATATTTCTCAAGCCAGTAAGATTTATTGTAAGAACTGATAGTCAAGCTATGAGGAGGCTGCTTAAAAAAAAGCCAAATAAAGATATAGCTCAAGGAAGAATTGCAAGATGGTATTTTGAATTTTTGGCTTATGATTTTGATATAGAATGGTTTAAAGGGGAAAATAATCCATTGGCAAATGCATTGACTAGAGAATTAGCGACAACCATTTATAATGGAGTAGTAAAATTCAAAGATCCAAATTGGATTTGCTCAAATGGCACATATATGTATAATTTAGAAAATTCTAAGATGTCTCTTCCTTTCCTCCCAACCCAAATAATTGAATTATTATTAGAATATTATTTTTTGGATAAATGGCTAACAGATTTAAGAGGGTTTATTGTAGAAAACCATGAAAAAGAAATTTTGGATCTTGATGCAGGATTAGCATTTCTTGAACAATTTGTTTTGGAAGAAGCACCAATAATTTGCTAGATCAGAAGCCCATTATCCATTGATATCCATAGTACAAATTTATTTGGGATGAGATGGCCAAAGAGAAGTAAGATGAATTTGTTAAAGTGTATCAAGTATGGGTTCATCAAAAGTATTACTTTCAATCAATTTGCTTTGGAAGAATATATTGATCTTGTTGGAATATATTTCCATCTTGATATGAAAGAATTCTTAGAATTAATCAAAAAAATCTGTATTATGCCTTGGGAGAATGCATGGAGCAATATTTAACTCATTTCCCTAATAGTGGTTATGATTTCCCATGAGTTGAGTTCTATGCACTATGTAGAAATTGGTTGCCATAAGTCAAGCTTGAAAATATGGAGATAAAGTTGAGACCTGCACTCCTTGCAGCAAGGATTGAATTTGGTGTTGCATATTTAGAAGAGATTGAAAGGATAATGCATGAGTTGAATCCACATCCCCAAGATTGGGACAATGTATATAGGGAACTACCAGAAAGATTAAAGAGTTCTATCCCATTTTAGCTAGCACATGGGCTTGTCGATGTCGTGATGTCAGCCACGTTAAAATCTGACAACAGGATGCAACCTTATTTTAAAAAGCAAGATCCTTATAGCCACCTACGGGTGTTAAGTGTGTTAATGTTATAACAGCGTCGGTTGATTCTTCCAACTCACATTCCTTGAGAAAGTCTTAAATTGAATGTAGCCATCGGCTATTCAATTTACCTCTTATTATTTGTGTCTCATGATTTGGCCGACATGTATAATTATTTTGTGTGTTATGATTTGGCCGACATGTAAAGGTTACTTAACTTCTTAGGGCCGACATCATTTATGAGTTGTAACTGTTTTATCTTGGCCGACTTGATAAAATTGTAATTTATGTTTATGGTTGAGGCCGACCTTGTGAGGTCTCTTATAGTCATGCATTTATAAGAGACCACCTCTCTCTCCTTGTTCATCAATCAAGCAAGCTCGGATTATTCCTTCATCCAAGGGCGAATTCCTTCAAGAGCAGATTGCGAATCTCTCTAAGTGCAGAATTAGATTACAAGAAAGAGCAGATTATCATCTGTTATTGCATCTAGAGTTGATGCTGGATATTGGCCTTGTGATTGGCCTCATTGTAAAGAAAATTGTTGCCATTTTCATATATACAAGAGGATGTTTGTTGCTGGGTTTTTCTCCCTCAAGTGGAGGGTTTTCCCAGGGTATCTACTGTGTTATTGTCTGATTTAAATTAATTCTCTGTGCATTAAATCTGATCTTCAGTTTTCAACATGGTATCAGAGCAGGTTAGGCGGAATATCTGATCAGATTTGTCTGTGCTATGGAGATGAATTTCGAATGATTCTGAGCCTCAAAGTCATGAGCATACAAATGCAGTTACTGCTGTTCATTTTTTGCCAGGCAATCATGCACTCCTTAGTGCATCAATTGATGGGACAGTGCGTGCTTGGGACTTGTTTCGCTACAGAAATTTTCGGATTTCTACAACTCCCACTCCCAAACAGTTCGTTTCCTTAGTAGCGGACCCAAGTGGTGAAGTGATATGTGCTGGTACGATGGACTCTTATGAGTTTTTTGTTTGGTCAATGAAGTCAGGGCGACTATTGGATGTAATGAGTGGTCATGAAGGGCCTGTGCATGGATTGGCGTTTTCACCAACGAATGGGGACCTCCATCAGTAGTTGTGATTGAAGGAAAACCAAGTGATGTAAGCTAAAGGCGATTGGGGTACTCAACATCATCTAGAGGTAGCTATGACACTTCACGGACCTGTGGGATCATCACGAATAAAATATCTAATGGTGTCCGATAGCTCGTGGGATGTAATGCGGCTTTGATGTCAGATCGTGTGACTCAGTATGGGCGCGGTATGTGTCTGTGACTTCTCACGTATATCTCGACCTCCCTCCAATGTATCTCCCGTGTGCTCGTGCTTGAATAGATCCATCATCGCTCGAACTCTGGTCACCCACGGGAATACACAGTCTCAGAGAGGGAATTGTTCAACTCGTCACACTAGTAGCAATGCCACCAGAAGACCCGAAGCCTACCTCTCACGGGTAGAGAGAAGTCGTCATATATAACAGGCGCCTCAACCATTTTCAGATGCCATTCGAACAATGTGGAATCAACATCATCTGGACAAGTTTCCTTTAGAGATCCGATTTGGTGCATCCCTGTGGCTGCAGCATCTAGAACACATTGCAGTGTGTATAGGGATCCAAGTTCTCATTGGCATGACCGAAGGTCTTCATTCCTACATGATACCTCTCCCACAGTCGCAACCAGTCTCTCTATACCAGGCGCAGGGGCTAGTCCAGTGAGCCTCATGCAAGATCAATCCAGATGATATCGCCCGAGCCATAGCAAGATCAGTCTCTTTGCTTTCATGTTCCTGCTGTGGTACATCATCGAGTAAAGATGATGGTTGTCGGATTGAGTAAAATGACTGAAACTAAATAGAGATAAGTATTTGTTCTTTTATTGTTTATACATTTTGTGAAACTCAGTCTGCTAAGTTGAATAGGTCTGTCATTGTTTACTTGAATCATGAATGTTTGGTAAAGTTCGTGATAGTAATCACTGGCATGAGATCTTTGGCAGATGTCATCACTCATTGCATTTCGTAGTACAGATCTCTGAGTGTGACTCTGAGATGAAAAGTGAAATGCAATTTCATTGTGATGATCACATCTATATCTTTCTCCATGTTCATGGACTGCGATGGTGCCTTGAGAAGGCTAGTCCTATATGGAACATGCTGGCTACATGTAAGAAATCTATAGTTGTGCAGACTGTATTTTGTTGATGCTGAGTTTAACACTCTCAAGAGGAACAAAAGATGGAAGCAGGATATATCAGAATTCAATAAAGATAAGTTTCCTCATCCCTTCATTCTGATTCCTTGATGTATTTCTCTTATAGGTTGATTAATCCATGTTTTATTCATATGTGTTCATACTATAACCTGAGATAGTAAAAGGCCTTGTTATTCCTTTGGGTAAACTGTTAGTAATCTCTCTCTAAAATGCTTGCAGTTCTATGTTCTAAGAGCAAGAAGGTGATGAGAGATTGCATAGTGATGAAAAGCTTGAGGCATCTTGTGAGAAAGTCATGCCAACCAAAGGAATGATCAAGCAGCCATGAGACTGAGCTGGTGGCCAGAGGGAGTTCACTTCCAAAAGTCTTCTTTGCAATCTATGAAGCAAGGATCAAGAGGGAGTCTTGAGAAGAAGTGAAGATTGGTGTATTGAAAGGCTAGGTGCTAAACCCTTAGAGGATCCCTTCAGTTGCTGAGATCATAATTGCTCAAGTTTGTCTTCTGGATTTGTCATTGGTAGCTCCGCAAACCTATTCAGAATAGAGTAATTTAGGAAGAAGTCGAGGAGGACTATCCTGAACTCTCTACAATACCAAGAGGTGTGCGTTGAAGTGTTGCAGGCAATCTTGGATGAAGAGGTCGAAAGATTGAAGCATGTGCTTAAAGATTCAGAGGGAGTCTGCTGAACCTGAAGAAGATGCAGCTAAACATATCCTGAGATACTTGCGTGACACAGTTGGATATGGGTTGAAGTATACTTCAGATGCAGACTTGGAGTTACTTGGTTTCACCGATTCTGATTGGGCAAGTTGTGTCACAGATCGGAAGAGCACCTCTGGCTGTTGCTTCAGCTTGGGTTCTGCTATGATTTCCTGGTGCAGCAGGAAATAGTCTTCTGTAGCATTGAGTACAGCAGAGGCTGAGTATATTGCAGCTTGCATGGCAACTCGAGAAGCAGTGTGGCTTCGTAAGCTCCTTGCAGGATTGTTTGGACAATCAATGGAGCCCACCATTATTCATTGTGATAATCAGAGTTGTGTAAAGCTCTCTGTCAATCCTGTGTTTCATGACAGAACCAAGCATGTTGAGATCAAGTACCACTTTGGTCGTAGGATATGGTAATCGCGAAGGTCGCATGCTTGAGGTACATTAGCATCGATAGGAGCGTATCTACAGATATTCTCACCTGCCTCGCCGCAGTAAAGTTCGCGGAACTTCGGTGACGCTTGGTATGGTGGAGAATCCAGCCTTGACTGAGTATGAGTCTCAGTATCACTGAGCCTTGCTTAATGAGTTCTTCTCTGTGAGAGAAGTTCGAGGTGAAATCCCTTGTTAATGCACTTTCTTCTGTGACGGAAGAATTTGAGGTGAAAGCCCTCGTTTCCACCCTCTGAGAGAGTCATGGTGGATGTCATGTGTGTGACTCCATGACATATATTGTACTTGTGTTTCACCCTCTGAGAGAGTCATGGTGAAAGTCACTTGAGGTGACAACATCACGCAAGTGATGAACACTTGTACTTACTATTGCATCTTCTTCTGTGACGGAAGAATTTGAGGTGAAAGCCCTCGTTTCCACCCTCTGAGCTGAGTCATGGTGGATGTCATGTGTGTGACTCCATGACAACATCACGTGAGAGAGTCCGTGATGATCTTTCTGTACTTGTGTTTCACCCTCAGGGAGAGCCATGGTGAAAGTCACGTTGAGGTGACACCATCATGCAAGTGATGAACACTAGTACTTAACCATGTGATGGTTGATATCACATTGAGGTGATATATTTCTCTTTATATCTGATTGCAGGCAACAGTAGCAGATGAACTTCATGTGGAGATAATTTTCAGCTGGAAGATCTCTCCCTAGCTGAGAGGGAGTGTTAATGTTATAACAGTGTCGGTTGATTCTTCCAGCTCACATTCCTTGAGAAAGTCTTAAATTGAATGTAGCCATCGGCTATTCAATTTACCTCTTATTATTTGTGTCTCATGATTTGGCCGACATGTATAATTATTTTGTGTGTTATGATTTGGCCGACATGTAAAGGTTACTTAACTTCTTAGGGCCGACATCATTTATGAGTTGTAACTGTTTTATCTTGGCCGACTTGATAAAATTGTAATTTATGTTTATGGTTGAGGCCGACCTTGTGAGGTCTCTTATAGTCATGCATTTATAAGAGACCACCTCTCTCTCCTTGTTCATCAATCAAGCAAGCTCGGATTATTCCTTCATCCAAGGGCGAATTCCTTCAAGAGCAGATTGCGAATCTCTCTAAGTGCAGAATTAGATTACAAGAAAGAGCAGATTATCATCTGTTATTGCATCTAGAGTTGATGCTGGATATTGGCCTTGTGATTGGCCTCATTGTAAAGAAAATTGTTGCCATTTTCATATATACAAGAGGATGTTTGTTGCTGGGTTTTTCTCCCTCAAGTGGAGGGTTTTCCCAGGGTATCTACTGTGTTATTGTCTGATTTAAATTAATTCTCTGTGCATTAAATCTGATCTTCAGTTTTCAACAAAGTGGACGTTCTCACCTTATGGTTTCCCAAAAATGAAAATAGATATTGTAAATAAATAATAAGTCTAGGATAAAGTAGTGGTAAATTCTAGAGTAAACTATTATGGAGAAAGTGGACAAAGTAGAAAAAAAAAATGTGAACAAAATTTCAAAAAGTGGGAATATCTCAAAAAAAATCTTGTACAAATCCCATGTGAAACAAGGTGGACCCTTGTACTCAAAATTTTATTCACATGGTGAACCCTTGTACGAAAAAGTCTATCTTGTACAAAAGATTCCCACATGTAAAATCTATTTTTTCTACTATCAAAAAGTGAGTAAATATTTCCTCCACTTCATAATATAAACAAATAAATAAAGTAAAGCAAAGACTGACAATGTCTGCCACTTGGCATGATAATCCTCCTTTGCTTTCTCTAGAGAAAGGACCTATTAGAATAGGTAAAAGATGAAGGTGACCAGATCTCCAGGTCATTTGAAGCCTATAAATAAGGCCTCTTGAGCTCATTTGAGGCATTCGAAGTTGGAGAGATTCTGAGTTGAGTGATAAGAGTTTGAGTGATTCAAGTTTGGGTTGGGCATTTGAGTATTGAGTCTTAGAGATTAAGTCTTCATATTGTCTAGAGTTCATCAGTCTAGAGTCTAGTTGTAAGCATATCAAATGTATGCTCTTACCTTGCGCTTCGAGTGATCTTGGTAATCAAAAAACTAATAATGCCAATGCACATATGTAATAGCAAATGAGTTAATGAAAGATTTTGCACATTTCTGAAAATCTTTGTTCTATCTTGGTGCCTCGTTATTAGAATTCTGTTGTGATTTCATTTTGGTCTAGTTTGGTATCAAAGCTTTCGTGTGTTGTTTTGGTGTCAATCTTGTTCCATTCTAATTACATTCCAAATTGGTATCAAAGCATGCATTAATGTTGTTTCTAAATGGTATCAGAGCATTAGTGCTTATAGTGCTTGTGCCTTTGTTTGGTATCAAAGCACTTGATTTAATTTTAGTATATTTGTATTTCAAATTTTGAAATTTGTAATGGTTTTGTTTAGCATATGCATGATATATGGTATTCTAAACTTACATATATACATTATATATATATATATATAATGTATGTGTATATACATACATATATATGTGTTTGTGTATATAATATGAATGTGTATATATACATACATATACATACACATATAATGCGTGTATATATACACACATTATATACATGTATACTTATATAATGTGTGTATATATACACGCATTATGTGTATATATGTATGTATATGTATATATATGTGTGTGTGTGTATACACACACACACATATACATATACATACATTATATATGTATACATGTGTATGTATATATACACATACATACTATACACACATAAGTATGTATATATACAATGTACACATTATATATGTATGTATATATACACATACTACATACATATATATGTATGTATATTTATATACATACATACATATATATGTGTGTGCGTGTGTGTGCATGTATATATATCTATACATAGATGTACATGTATGTATGTATGTATATATGAATTTTAAATTTTTTTGTATGGTCGTACACAAAACATACCCAACCCCCACCCCCAAAAAAAATTTGCCATACCGGCATATCATACCCACATTACTTGTACCCTATACCAATTCAGTAATTAGCTATTGGAGTTTGCGTGTGAATTTTGTAGTATTTTTTACTATTTTTTTGTCGAAATATGTGTATGGTAGACCTGATTGATTAGTTTGTGTCTAATTGAATTTGTTTTAAAATAAGATGCAAGATTATTAATTTTTCCCTTAAAATTCACTATTTTTCAATGTTTTTTCAATTTGCTGAATTTTACCAAGTCTTAGTTGAGTTTCAGCATTGAACCTAAGACTAAGGCAAAAAATGGCTTGACAAGTCTATACCATGACCGAGTCTCAACATTATGGTATCTACACTTGCATTGAAAGTAATAAGTGTTTCTTGATCTAAAAACATACACATTTCTGCATCCCCATCACCTCCTAGAACCTTTCAAATAATTGTAATTTTGATTCAAATTTTTTTAATCCATTTTGCTTTCCAATAAACCAATATGTTTTATATTTGCATGTCTAATATAACTCTTAACTATATTTATTATATATTTAAATGTTAATATATTTTTAAATCATATTTAGTTTAGTTTATTTTAATTTTATTTTTTTTGGTGAATGTTTATTTAAATTTTTTAATTAGAATTAAATGATGAAATATATAACTGTTTTTTATTATTGATAGTTAAATTCTATTTAATTTAAATTTAAATGTGAAAGTATTTAACTATTTTAAAAATATTGAAATTTAAGTAAATTTTAAATATTACATATTAACACTTTCATACCATCTCTCATGACTTTGCACTTTGCATAAAATAAACTACATCAAAGTTCATTCACCCACTTACTTCTCACATCAGTCGTTCATTCTTCAACTATATAAACTAGAATATCTGAAACTCCTGCTACCGGTGGATCTACTTAGCTACCTAGATTATGATGCTTATTCTTGAACAAAACAAGAAAGAATGAAATAAATCAAGCTAGTTGGAGAGGGACGAAGGCACTTGTAATGGTTGGAATGATCACACCACTTCCACCAAGAGTAGCCTTCTCAATGTCAACCAAACATCAAGTAATGGCTTTTGTGCTAACATCAAGATGGTCCCAATGTAGTTGGATCGTTCGGATTGTTACAACCTCTAGCAACCCTTGACTATAATTGGCGAATGGCATTTGTTCACTCTTGCAATCCCATTCACCTCTACTCACCATTGATTTTGAGACAATATCCCCCCATATACCTAACGAAAAGTGGATAATTAAAACAACGACAAAAGGAACTTGTTCGATGATGGATTTTACATGCTTTTTCCTAGAAATGACACAAATTTTCAAAACACCAAATCTAAATGTATCTCGTGCAGCTCTAAAACTAACCTGGTTTTGGGTAAGGGAGGGCAAGATTTCTAGGTCGTATCATACCCATATGCATATTGGGTACACCAATACAACCAAGGGAGGGGGGGCTCACATATCCTACAACCTTGTCGTTTAAATTAAATAGCAATTTCACTCATAAGATATTGAATCCTATACTTTAGAGTTACCAATGATGTTCTCAATATTGTTTCTAAAATCCAAGAAAAAATCAATTCAAAATCATGTTCATAAATAGCTTCTTGTATATATGTTGGCTTATGTCCATAGAAGTCTAGCATCAAATCAAGGCAAAAAAATTGCTAAAGAGTTATATATGTTACTAAATATTTTATGGATGCAATTCTTCCAAACACAAATTGGCATTGCATTAATGTAGGCATTCAACAATAAGACAATAGGAACTAATAAATTTGTTTTGCATCCATGAAGAGAAATTTCAAGATACTTTGATTTAAAGTAGCTTGCATAACATGTAACTCTCTCTTAGAGTTTTTGGTGTTATCCTCTCAATTTCTCTATCTAATTTATGTAAAGGAATGTAATGTTCCCAAGTTTTTCAAATAACCGATGGCTGAAATTTTGAAATAAATAGTGTTTTTCAACACTAATCGATAAATAAATAAAAATTGTGTGTTGTGGCCGACTCTTGGAGGCACCCATTTAATGTTTTGATTTTTATTTTTCTTTGAATTGTTTTGTTTCTGGCCGACTTGTTTTTGGTTGGCGAGTAGATTTTGTATTTATGCTTGATCGGATCTCTCCTGGAGGCATCACGGATTTTGGACGCACTGTCTTGCCATACATCGCAGAAGCGTAGCTATCTGGCATTGCCACTCAGGGTGAGCATAGCTTCATTCCTGAGAAGATTCGTGAATAACTCACAATTCACCTTCTATATAGTCACTCATCAAATTCGTTGTGCAGGAGCTTCAGCAAAAATCACTCAAGAAGCAACCTCCATTTAATGTTTTGATTTTTATTTTCTTTGAATTGTTTTGTTTCTGGCCGACTTGTTTTTGGTTGGCGAGTAGATTTTGTATTTATGCTTGATCGGATCTCTCCTGGAGGCATCACGGATTTTGGACGCACTGTCTTGCCATACATCGCAGAGGCGTAGCTATCTGGCATTGCCACTCAGGGTGAGTGTAGCTTCATCTCCTGAGAAGATTCGTGAATAACTCACAATTCGCCTTCTATATAGTCACTCATCAAATTCGTTGTGCAGGAGCTTCAGCGAAAATCACTCAAGAAGCAACCTTCACGAAATTCGATGCTTGTACCAATCTGCTACGGTGGACACATATACTCGAGCTAGAAGGAAGCGATCACTAACCCATCGCTTTGGCCAAGCCTAACGGCTCTGGCCGAGCGATCGCCTTGATCGTTCATTGCTAAAAAACTTCTTTTGAGATGTTCGTGATTTGTTCTAGAAGGTGCGACAGAACTTACAGTTGGGTGTTCTACAGTTGGCTCTACATTCAATATCTGGACGACATTAGCATACACCTTCCTGAACGGAACGGAGTCATACCATATCAGATTCACATTACGGAATATCTCAGGAAAGCCGAAAACGAAAGATCTTGACAAAGGAACGAAGCCATTGCAAGGGCGAGTTCCGTATATCAATCCATCCCTGCAATTGGTGTGTATCTATAGTAACTCTGATTACATGCTCTGTATCGTTGCTCCTCAAGGTGTCAATCTAAATTCATTGCTGCTTTGTATTTGCCTGGGAGTATGTATATGACGGGCCAGTGTCTGATCATCTATCAATTATAAGTTATGTTTGGACTTTGTTTATCCATACAGTATAAGTCTTTTTGCAAATATTTACTCAGTATGGTTCATTATTCTGACAACATATATTTGTAATTGTTGTTGAGCTCGATGCCGGGTATTTTGATTTTTAAATCTCTCAATAATTCGCTAAATTAAGGATAACTATGTTTTATCGAGTCGTTCTCTTTATTATAACAGATCTATCATTGAATTTCTATGCAAATAAGGGATAGGCTTTCTACAATGGTAGAAGAGCCATAAGGCCTACTAGCCTATGGGAAATTTCGCATGCAATTAAGCCAATGGGACCTTCGCGCTATTGAGCAGGAAATAAAAAAATCTGAAGCAGCTCAAGGGATAGGAGGCAGAGGTAAGGAGAAAATGGGAGACAAGGATCAAAACGACAAATTGGAGAGCTTCATGAAACAACGAGACCAAACAAATCAGACCCTATTGCAAGCCACACAGTCCCTCACGGCTGCAATCAATAATATAAAATCTGGATCTAGCAATGCTGAGGGAGGTTACTAGAAGCGTTCAAGAGGAGGAGAACAAAGCAGGACTTCTATTGGGCACACCCACAAGCACACTCAGCCAAGGTTCTTACCCAGGACAAATGGTCGACAGGAAGGAGAAGAACAACGCAGTTATGCTAGCATTGTACGCGAATACCTGGATTTAGAAGCTGAGGCCCAAGATGCCATCTCCTTTTATCAGTTTTACAGTGCTAGGAGGAGTGATGAGAAACAACACCGTGGGAGATCTCCAACACAAGATCAGCAAGCTATCGCTCCCAACATTCGATGGTTCAGGGAAGATGACTGCACACTCGTGGATCCAAAAACTGGACACATACTTTTCTCTCAACCCCATGACTAAAGAGGAAGTAATCAAACTTGCTATTTTGCACTTAGAGGATCTAGCACATGAATGGTGGCACCGTGGTATTGTGACCCAAGGATTTGGTCAAGTAAATTCATATGCAGATTTCACGCAGAAGTTGGTGGACAGGTTTGACAGGAAAGATCCAGAAGCATACTTCCAGGAATTAACCAAATTAAAGCAAACAAGCTCCATGGATGATTATGTGGCAAAGTTTCAAAGACTTGCAGTAATGGTGTCTGATGTATCTAACAAGAGACTCAAATTCTTCTTCATTGAGGGCATGTTTGACTCTTTTCAGGGGTTGGTGAGGGCTTTGGAGCCAACAACTTTAGAAGATGCCATCCGGAAAGCTTTGAGTTTCGAAGACTCCACCAAGAAAGGGAAGGCCATCAACAAGAATGCACCAACAGGACAGCCAAAAAAGCCTTTTCATAGGGCAAACCCGCCACCCAAGGCCCCCCTATGGATCCACATGGCATGTCAAGGAATGAATTGCGTAAGAAGGGCTTGTGCTACTACTGCAATGAGAAGTGGAATAATCAACACAGGTGTCAACGAAGAGGGCAAGTTTACTACATCGAGGTGGTATCTGATGATGAAGCCGATGATGAAGACCGGTCATGGGGGAAGACATAACTAAGGAACAACCAGAGCTCGCAATGGAAGAAAAGCCAGCAGGAATGCCTTGGCGACACTATCAGGAACGCCTCGATACCATTTGAAAGAGAGGTCACAAGTTCAAATCCTGCAGGGGGTAAGGTATGTACAGCTCGTATTGTGGAGCACGAGTTAGGTGTCTCCCTCAATATTGGGAGTACGAGGAGTCCCATATTGCTGTAGGCCGTCTGTAGACCCAAAAACAGATTGCCGGGTATCGTGGACTATAAAATAATATTATTATTATTATTTTATTACAAGTGAGGGGAGTTCTTTGAGGGCAAAGGGTGACAGTGCTCATCGACGGTGGGGCCACGCATAACTTCATCGACAAAAGAACAGTGGCCAAATTGTGTTTGGAAACAAAGGACCTTGAAGGATTTGATGTCCTAGTAGCTAGAGGAAACATCCTTCCTTGCACAAAACGAATTCATCAAATGGAGTTGGTATTAGGAGGACACAAGATGAAGGAAGATTTCTACGTTGTTGATGTTGGTGATACAGATATGGTCCTAGGAATGCAATGGCTTCATTCACTTGGGGAATACACCACCAACTACCAAACCATGGAGCTGAAATTCAAACATGAGGGCAAGGAAGTTGTGCTTAAAGGCTCTCCCAAAATGGGCCTATGATGGTTTCAGCTAAAAGAATGGAGCGATCATTTCATTGAGATCGAGTGGCTTAGGCAGCAGAGTGCTTCATTATAGATACAAGCGCACCAAAGGAGGAAAGAGAGTTTCCAAGCGACATTCAGGCTATCCTGGATAAGAAGTGCAAAGTCTTCAAAGAGATACCAGCGGGTTTGCCACCAGAACGGGGGTTTCAACATGTGATAGAATTGGAGGAAGGAGCCAAACCAGTGATCACCACTCCTTATCGTCATCCTTGAATATACAAAGAATAAATTGAGAAGGCAATCAAGGAGCTATTGGATATGGGGTTCATACACCCAAGCTCAAGTCCCTTTGCTTCATTGATAGTGTTGGTGAAAAAGGATGGGACACTCAGGATGTGCATTGATTATCGAGCCCTCAACAAGAAGACAATTAAGAACCGCTACCCCATCCCCAGGATCAATGAATTAATAGATGAGTTGCATGGAGCAGTTTACTTCTCCAAGATTGATTTGCGATCCGACTACCATCAAATTTGAGTTAGAGACGAGGATGTCCAAAAGACAACTTTCAGGTGTCACTATGGGCATTATGAATTCTTAGTGATGCCTTTCGGATTAACCAATGCCCCTGCCACCTTTCAATCTTGCATGAATCAGGTATTCATTCTTCAATTAAGAAAATTTGTGTTGGTCTTCTTTGATGACATCTTGATTTACAGTAAAACTTGGGATGAGCATCTGAAGCATATAGAGGAAGTGCTTGACATTCTTGAGAAGAATTCATTCTATGCCAAAATGTCGAAATGTGAATTTGGATAGACAGAGATCTTGTATTTGGGCCACAAGATCAGTGCCCAGGGTGTTAGTGTAGATGAAGAAAAGATCAAGGCAATACAAGAGTGGGCTACCCCAAGAATTTGACACAGTTAAGGGGATTTGTGGGCTTATGTACCTACTACAGAAGGTTTGTGAAGGGTTTCTCTCAACTTGCGGCACCATTCACCAACTTAACAAAGAAAGAAGCTTTCACATGGGGTCCCACAGCCCAACAGGAATTTGACAAACTCAAGGAGGTAATGAGTTTGTGTCCCGTTCTGGCCATTCCTGACTTTTCATCTCCTTTTGTGCTTGAGTGTGATGCTTCATGCAAAGGCATTGGAGCTGTCCTAATGCAAAACCGACACCCTATTGCTTATGAGAGTAGAAAGCTTACCAAACCGTAAAGGGCTTTCTCTATCTATGACAAGGAGATGTTGGCTATCATGCATGTGCTTGCTAAATTCAGACAATACCTAGTTTGCGGGAAGTTTGTGGTGAAAACAGATCATAACAGCTTGAAGTACTTCCTAAATCAGCAAGACCTGAATGATAGACAACAGAAATGGGTAAGCAAACTTCAAGCTTATGATTTCGATATTGAGTACGTGAAGGGCAAGAATAATGTAGTAGTTGATGCCCTTTCTAGGAAGCCTTATCTTTGTGCTATGATTGAGATAGCAGCTGATTGGAGAATTGATATTACTATTGAGTATGTTAAGGATTCATTCACTAATGACATTATGGAAGGAAGAATAGTTGATGACAGGTACAGGGTGGTTGAGGACCTCATTTTGTACAAAGATCAAGTCTACCTTGCACCGCAGTATAGGGTCAAGAGCAAGATTATCATAGCTTGTCATGATACTCCACTTGCTGGTCATCAAGGATTCTACAAGACATACAAGCAAGGGAACGTTTCGCATGGAAAGGTTTGAAAAACGATGTATTGCAGCATGTAAGGGAGTGTTTGGTATGTCAACAAAATAAAACAGAGCATGTGTTACCCGCCGGGTTGTTGCAGCCCCTACCCATTATTCCCAATCAAAAATGGGAGCGCATCTCGATGGACTTCATCGCAGGGTTGCCAAGGGCACAAGGTAAAGATTGCATTTATGTTGTGGTGGATAGGCTCACTAAGTATGCACACTTTTTTGCCATTACTTCAGAATTTAAGGCACCACAAGTTGCTTATCTGTTTTTTAAAGAAGTCTTTAGATTACATGGGTTGCCGAGAAATATTGTAAGTGACAGGGACAGCAAGTTCATCAGTTTGTTTTGGCAAGAACTCTTTCATTTGGTTCACACTGAATTGACCCCTAGTACGAGCTACCACCCTCAGACAGACGGGCAGACAAAGATTGTGAACAAATGGATCAAAGGATATCTAAGAAACTATGTGACAGGACAGCAATTTGTGTGAGCGAAGTGGCTACATCTTGGAGAATTTTGCTACAACACAACATATCACATGTCAATTGGGATGACACCATTAAGGCACTCTATGGGTATGAGGCGACATCCTTCATGGATTTGATCCTTACAGATAGTAGAGTTCCAAGTGCTAGAGGCACAACTCAACAAAACCAGGGTATTATGAATGCCTTGAAGGAGAATCTGCAACGGGCCCAAAATCAATAGAAGTTATATGTCGATCAGCGAAGGACTGAAAGGAATTTCGAAGTCAATGACTTGGTATACTTGAGGTTACAACCATACCGATTCTATGTGCCATTCAGAATCACAAGGAGAATTGGAGAAGTGGCGTATGAACTTGAACTGCCACTAGGGAGCCAAATTCATTATATCTTCCATGTTTCATGTCTAAAAAAAGCCTTGGGACAGCAAATTTCACCATCATTGGAGTTGCCACCACTCGACAACGAAGGGAAATTGATCATTGAACTTGAAACGGTGTGAACGTTCGAGAGAGACGATTGAGGAACAAGGTTATTCCGGAATACTTAGTCAAGTGGAAGAACCTACCGGCTGAAGATGCTACTTGGGAAGGAGTGGAGATTTTCCAGCATCCTAATCTCAGGTTGCTTGAGGGCAAGCAACCATCTAAGGGCGGGGACTGTAATGTTCTCGAGTTTTTCAAATAACCAGTGGCGGGAATTTTGAAATAAATAGTGTTTTTCAACACTAATCGATAAATAAATAAAAATTGTGTTGGGGCCAACTCTTGGAGGCACCCATTTAATGTTTTGATTTTTATTTTTCTTTGAATTGTTTTGTTTCTGGCCGACTTGTTTTTGGTTGGCGAGTAGATTTTGTATTTATGCTTGATCGGATCTCTCCTGGAGGCATCACGGATTTTGGACGCACTGTCTTGCCATACATCGCAGAAGCGTAGCTATCTGGCATTGCCACTCAGGGTGAGCGTAGCTTCATCTCCTGAGAAGATTCGTGAATAACTCACAATTCGCCTTCTATATAGTCACTCATCAAACTTGTTGTGCAGGAGCTTCAGCGAACATCACTCAAGAAGCAACCTTCAGGAAATTTGATGCTTGTACCAATCTGCTATGGTGGATGCATATACTCGAGCTAGAAGGAAGTGATCACCAACCCATCGCTTTGGCCAAGCCTGATGACTCTAGCCGAGTGATCGCCTTGATCTTTCATTGCTAAAAAACATCTTCTGAGTTGTCTGCGATTTGTTCCAGAAGGTGCGACGGAACTTACAGTTGCGTGTTCTACAGTTGGCTCTACATTCAATATCTGGACGACATTAGCATACACCTTCCTGAACGGAACGGAGTCATACCATATCAGATTCACATTACGGATATCTCAGGAAAGCCGAAAACGAAAGATCTTGACAGAGGAACGAAGCCACTGCAAGGGCAAGTTCTGTATATCGATCCATCCCTGCAACTGGTGTGTATTTGTAGTAACTCCGATTACATGCTCTGTATCGTTGCTCCTCAAGCTGTCTATCTAAATTCATTGCTGCTTTGTATTCACCTGGGAGTATGTATATGACGGGCTGGTCTCTGATCGTCTATCAATTATAAGTTATGTTTGGACTTCGTTTATCCATACAGTCTAAGTCTTTTTGCAAATATTTACTCAGTATGGTTCATTATTCTGACAACATATATTTGTAATTGTTGCTAGCTCGATGCCGGATATTTTGATTTTTAAGTCTCTCAATAATTCGCTAAATTAAGGATAACTATGTTTTATCAAGTCGTTCTCTTTATTATAACAGATCTATCATTGAATTTCTATGTGAATAAGGCATAGGCTTTTTACAAGGAAAACCTCTCAAGTTCTCAACATAGTTAAGTGAGTTAAAATTAAAACGCATTACTTTGATCTAGATTTTCTATAATTGGCTCTTTCATCCCACTCAAAGTATGCAAACATCCTTTCATTTTTGCAACTTTGACAGCAAGGTAAATAGGATAATATACGACAATGTAAGAATTTAACTTCAAGTTTCAACCATCTTCAGAACTTGAAATGCTTAGCATCTCAAAGACTTCTCCATGTACTCAAAAGGAAGAGCAAAATGTTCTAGTACTACTTGTAGTGAACCAAAAGTACCAAATTGACAAAATTACAAACATAAAAAAGAAAGACACACAAGTACCCATTTAACCAAACATTTAATAGGCATAATATATCACTCTCGTGATAGGTTTTGACAACAAAACATCTCTACAATACAAAAAAAAATCCATAAAATCCTTCAATAAAAGGATATAGTACAACTCAAGTCATAACATGAGTCATTACAAATATAATAGCCTTAGTGTAAGAAGGCTCGAGCAGGGTAAACCCAAAAGATAATAGTCCCTTGGTTGGAGAGCTTTAGAAACTTCCTTAGCAACTACTACTGAAAACATTTGAAAAAATAGACAATGAAAGTGCCATTGGAAAAAAAAAATCAGCTCCACTGTAGGTTTGAGGAATCTATATATTTGAAATGTTCAAAGAATCAATGTTATTCATTATATAGAGGAGACAAAGGCTCCTTAAATAGAATTACAAAGACAATGTTTCTAAAAGAAACAATCGTTAGCAAGAGACAAAGTTAGAAACTACTAGATGACCATTAATAACATAAAAAGAAAGATATTATTCTAATACCCTCATTTAATGGTCATCATTCTAACTACCCAAAGAAATAACAGAGAAGGATGCCCCGTTCTTCTCAGAACACTTATGCAACAAGAGACAAGAGCCTGCCACTAACTCTACCACTTGTCTGCCACCAATCCTCCTAGAAACTGTAGAACTTATGGATAAACCCAAAAAAACAACACTAACCGTCCAACTTGATGTTGGAAAATTGTCCCTCCCTATAACCAGAGACACACCAAGAACAGCTGCCATGATTTTGAGGGAAAATCAACAAACCTTCCAAATTGTTGCAGATAAGCAAGACGCCCGAAAACAAACTACAGCAAAGTATGATTTTTGAGGAAAAAATCGCCAAACCTAGAAATCCAAAGATTACAAATCATCGTTTTTTCGGAAAAAAATGGTAAAAACCCAAACACGATTTTTGAGGTGAAAAATCGATCAAAACCAGACACAATCCGAGACATGGATCAAAAAGTGCAAAACTTCATTTTTTTGAGGAAAAAGAGTAAAACCCAATAGAATTTTGTAAGGAGAAAAATTATTAAAAACCCTCGCACAATTTTTTCAAAAAAATATTAAAACCAAAAAAAAAATTTAAGGAAAAAATTATAAACCCACCCAAATAAACTGATTTTTTTTTTTCAGGGAAAAATATTAAAAACCCACCCAATAAACTGATTTTTTTTCAGGGGAAAAAATTAAAAACCCAACAATGACTTTTGAAGGACAAAAAATTATCAAAAAAACCTATCAGAACATCAATGCCCAGGAAGAGAAGACCTTTGATCGGCAAAATACTAGAGGATCTTAAACCCTAGGCGGCACTAGTAAGTCTCAAAACCCGAGGCGACACCAGGAAACCCTAGCCGTCAAGAAGAACAAGACTAAGGCCACTTGTCTCAAAGAAAGGTCGCTACAAACACCCATCATTGCAAACCAATCACAGAACACAAGATCTCGTCTCATGAACAAGCAAAGAGCCAACAGAAACGAGGATTGAAAAATAGGTTGTGAGCAGAAAATAAAGACTGGTTGATGGTCACGATGCAGGCAATCATGGGCCATCAGAAGTTGCAGAACAAATTGCTTTTGAAACCCTCCTATCGACTCAAACACGCAGGTGAAGACACGTCAAACACTAGAGGTCGATGCTCAGAAAGACACCATCGCACTAAAAGAAAAAGTTTTCGCAAGCTGAAAAACACTAGTTGTTGCAGGCAACGTGGTTACCAATCTAAGCCAAAGACAAATGAAAATGCGCACAACACTATCGGAACAAAACATAGGCAGCACACACGTCCAACATGATCAAACAAAAGGTCATCCGCAGGCTAGGGCAAAGAGGATGCACGTCCGTTGCAGGACGAAAAACACACTGAAGTCAAAATAGGTCACAAGTGCAGGTCAAAACTCTAAAAAAACACAAACATTTTCTTCTTCCCACTAAAAAAAGCGACCGAAAAAAATTTTGAAAATTAATAGTAGATTTTTCTAACCAACAAAAATTCTTTATGAATTTTGTTTGAAAATTTTTCGAAAAAAAATTCTTTTAGGAATCCCGCTCTGATACCATGTTCAAAGAATTGATGTTGTTCATTATACAGAGGAGACAAAGGCTCCTTAAATAGAATTACAAAGACGATGTTTCTAAAAGAAACAATCGTTAACAAGAAACAAAGTTAGAAACTACTGGATGACCATTAATAACATAAAAAGAAAGATATTATTCTAATATGAAAAAATAAAATAATGCAAATAATCCACCAAATGAAGACTACCATTTGGTAAAAGAATTCCTGATGAATATTTCAGTGGCTGCTGCAAACTTCCTGTCCTCCTCCAGCACCTACTGAAAGCATCCACCCCATAAAATCACTGCTCTGATTTTGAATCCAAGTTTCCATTATTTGCAACCTTTCTTCACCCAATCCACTCACTAAAACTAGGAGCAGTGTCCCCTCCATAGTACAGTTCATACCATCATTGCCAGTCAGACTCAAATATACTAGCAACACAAATAACCTCACCAAACCTAACTAACAAAGAGCCTCATGTATCACATTGACATGGAACATATAAATGATGGAAATAGCAACATAGCAGCCCATTTTTTAAATTATCTGTTTGTACTTCAGGAACAGTCCCATGGAAGAGGGCTACAGAATGCTTGCTCAAAAACCAACCCAACAAAAACCATTTCCACATTGATCCCTAAAAGTTCTATAAATTGAAAATAATAACAAACATGTAGGATAAATGGATACCTAGAACTACAGTACACCAAAAAAGTGTTTACCCCAAAATTAAAGCAAACCCTGAGGTTAAATATAAAACTGAAGTGTATGCTCATATTTTTGGTTGACTAACTGCTTAAGTGATGTTATTTTTTAGTATATTTCTACTTCAAGCACTTTCCATACAAGCTTTCTATTTCTCAGAAACAGTGAGAGAAAAGCTGGGCACCACATGAGATCTTTGTGTGCAAACCACTCCTAAAATTGATCCACACCACCTTCTGAGAAAAATCCAGTAGCCCACTATCAACACACTTCAGCGCATGATAGCTATGTTTCTATCCAAATTAAATCATTCTTCCAACCAATAAGTTTCCTCAAATACCTAGCACAGACACTTCGGAAAAAAAAAAGCCCTAACCCTCACCAGAGCAAAAACCCTTGCAATAGGTGTTTCTATAAGTTGAAAATAACAACATATATATACTTAGAGGAAATTAATAAAGCAAAGCTTCCATGTCTTTCTGATGTAGTGTAACTCAGAATAAGTGCCTAGAGGCCCTAAAGTCGGTAGAGTATATCCAAGGTGATATCGCCAACAGATGAGAACATAAACAACCTATTAGCCGAGCACATAAATGAACTAAAATTATTATGGCCGGGTGCAGTCCTTGACAGTACAGGGCATAACGGAGCTTAAGAAGGTTGAAAGCATAAGTGAACTAAAATAGTCATGGTGCAGAAGAGGAGCATCTTTGAAGCCCATGGTATAAACAATTTAAAAATCATCCAAACACATAAACCAACTAAAATTTATTAAGGCCAGATGCAAGTTGAATGAGCACATAAATGACCCGAAATCTGTTGAGGCCATATACAAGTCTATGCAGCACAGAGCTTACTCGAGCTCGTGTACACTACTATCATAAATAGTCTGAAATAGGCCTTATTTAGGTCGGGTGCATGTGTTGGTACTACAGGAGGTGAATAATTTAAAATTTAGCCAAAACCATAAACGACCTGAAATTGGCTGAGACAGCGTGTAAATCCTGGCTGAACTAAAGTCGCGCACACATAAATGGCGTGAAATTTGTTATAGTGAAGTGCAAATCTTTGCAGTCCAGCACATACTCGAGCTCAGGTAGGCTTAAAGCTCAAGTAACCTGAACTTACCCCAGTTTAGATCAGCTACAACTATTTGCAATCCGGGATGTAAGAGATCTAAAAACAGGCCAAGCAACTAAACAACCTGAAATTGGTAGAGCCGAGGTGCAAGTCTTTGCTGTCCAGGGCACAATGAAGCTTAAGCAGGCTGACAGCACGAGTAAACTGAAATCATCTCAGTTTAGGCCCGGTTCGAGTCTTTGCAAGTCCAGGATGTAAATAATTTAAATGTTGAGCAAGCACCTAAACGACATCAAATTGGTTGAGGGCTGTTGCATGTACCGGCCGGCCTAAATGGGTGCACGCGTGAAAACAACCGATAACATGTAAGAGGCATTGAGAACTATGGCGTAAACCATCTAGAGTCTGTGAAGCACGTGAATTTATAACCTGAAGTCGTTTGAGGGTGAGTGCAAGCCAGTACGGGAAAGTAAATTCGAGTGAAATTATTCTCTGACACTAATTTTGCCATATAAAAAAACATATAGCAGACATCTTATATCGAGTGTGCCCTAGGCCTGAAGTTTAAAGCGTACTTACTTTCTTTTCCTTGGAGGGTTTCGACCACGGGATCTGCCGGAGGCAGAGTCGGAGGATAAAGACCTGGACCTTGACCTTGAAGGAGATGAAGAGGAGGCCGAGGGCGAGGAGAAAGATGAAGAGGATGCCGAGGGTGAAGGAGACGGCGAAGCAGCTCGCCCGCGCTCACCCTTCTTCGCCATCGTTCAATTTGTTCTGCAGATCAGATGCGGAGAGCCTGCAGAGATATGAGCGAGAGCATCACAACTTGGGTACTTGTAAAATTGAACTCTGAGGTGCAATAGGAGGGAAATGAAAACAGGAGTGGATTTCACCGCTTTTATTACCGTTTTGAAAAAAGCAACACCCATTGTGTTTTTAATTTCTGTTTTCTGATCATTTTTTTTTATTTCTGTTTTGAAATATTTTTTTTATTTGTAAAATAATTTATATATTGTAGACATTTCAAATTCATTTCTAATTTTTAAAATAATTTCTCAAAAATTAATTAAATAAATTATTATTTTGATTAATTATCTTCATAATAAACCATTCTTCATTATCAATTAATTGTTTTTTTTAAGATTAATTATTAATCTTAATTATCGATTTTCTCATTAATTCAATGGTTAATTAATTGATTAGACTACTCAATCATTTCTTAAATTTTTGTTAATTTAATATTCTACATCATTATTAATAGACAAAAGACTTTATCCTTTTAATTTCAATCATCAAATTTTAAAACAAGGATCAAAGTCTTGATTGTTCATCTTCTTACAAGTTACATGTATCATCAATCCACTCCATTCTCCCACATGTGTGAGCATGCTTGATTGTTTTTACTCCATGCCCACATGTGAGCATGCTAACTTGAAAGAATCTTGACCCTTCACCTCATCCTTTAATCTTGACTCATCCTCCACTCCTTGCTCACACGTGTATGAGCATGCTCTCCATGGTCTCATGGTGAGGGTGCTTGTCTTTCCATCATCACCTAGTCCTCTTACACTTGCTAAAATCTTATTCCATCTCGTGATTTAATAAAATACCAACCATTGATCTAGTATCTTGCTCCCTCCCTCTACACTTCTCAAAAGGCTAAGAGTTCCATCCATGCAACTAAATCCCAACCATTGATCCTATCCTTTCATCCCAGTCCTCCATTCTCCCTTGGAGGAATATATTTAAAAGAGGTTTGCCCTTGTCATTTCATCAATCAAATGCACACTAACCTAATATTATCGAATTAAGTAGCATTTTAACTTATAGCTTTCACATACCAACATCTTGCATCATTTTGGAGCACATCCACAAATCATAATGGAGGGATGATGCATGGTTTTTGTTGTTGTTTTGCATTATATATTTTTGTTTCCATTGGTGCTCTATCATGAACATGTTTTTCTATTTGATTGTTTGGATTTTGTATTGCATCTAGCTTCTTGTTTGCAACACAAATAAGGGCTTCTTGTATCTTTAGCATGCCCAATGGAACCTTCCCACAATCCTTATTTCCTTATAAGAGGAGATAATTAATCATTAACTTTTTTATATTTAGAAAATCAAAAGAATGGATACAAAATAAAAGGCAGACAATCAACTTTCAAAACAAAATAAGATCATACAATCAACCATCCTCAAATGTTCAAGGCATGAGCAAAAACAAGAACAGCTCCAAGGAGCTCAAAACAAAACAGTCTCAAATTCTGAATTTTAACATTTGTTGCAGTTGTTGATAACATACAATATCATTTTTATGGAGTTGTAATAACTAAAATTTAATCTTGTCCAAATGCTTGTTGATCTTAGTGTGTTCTTTGGGACCCTCCTACGGTTGTGAGCACAAAAAAAAAAGATATCAAAGTAAAAATTTAGCATTTATGTTGCTTGGTGATTGCTATGGTTTGAAAACATAGCCAAACATCTACTTTTCCATATGTTAAAAATAATAATTTACCTCAAGGAATCAGCCACAACATTATTTTGAAGGCCTAAGCCCAAAACAACTTCTTTCCAACATAAAGCATGACCAAAAATAGCAGGGAGATAATTAAAAACAACATTCCATTTCCTCTTAGTCCACATGCAGTCCCAAAAAATATGTTTCAAACTTTCATTGTGCTGACAAAAAGGGCATTTATCTGGTTGAACTATCATACATTTCAACTTGTCACCAACAGGCAACTTGAAATGAAAAACCTTCCAAGCTAGAATCTGCTCGCATTCACCTCAATCTTAGACTGAGATTTGAGAACTCAACTTTTTCCAAGTCTTTTCAAAGAATTTGCATTTCCACTTTTGATTCAATCTAGGATTTAAAGGCAGGGTAGGCAAGAGACTCATATAAATCTTTTCTAATGGAAGGAAGCCAAATTGATGTTAATACAACCACCACCAATCCTTGGAGAAACTAAATTGTAAGGGAGTACAAAGCTTCATAACCAAGTTTGTAGGAACAAGAGATTTAATAAAAATGACAAACACCTTAGCCCTATTGTTTAATCCAAATCTATTTTTAATATTATGTCAAGTATCGCATTCTAAATAAAGTATTATAATCCCACAAGTCTCAAAACTGTCTAACTCCTTTGTTAAATAAATAATAAGCATGTCTTTGAAAGAAAACAACCAAAGGTTGACCTTGGTATTGGACTAATTCATTCCACCAAATGGAAGAGGACCGAAAACTAAACCCATGTTGTAGAGAGTATTTTTTCCAAGTCAAGAATTTATAGACCAGCTGCCAAGCCTTCCATATAGACTGTAAAGAAAACGAAGCTCTAATATGGAAAAAGGGAGCCAATAAGATTTTATCAACCCATTTGACTAGTTGCCATTTCTTTTTAACTGAGGCTTGAATAATACGATGATGAACCAACTTTTTCCATGGTTCTTCTCCCTTAATAGCCCTAATTATCCATTTTCCTGTCAAACAAAACCCTTGGGTTTTGGGATCCAACAAGCCCAACCCTCCTTTAGACTTAGGTTGGATGCAATGCAACCAAGAAGTGTACTTAAAACCTGCCTTGCCACTCTAGTTAGACCATAAAAAGTGGCAAACCATTTTAATAAGGTCATCATATCCTTTTTTAGAAGGCATCCAACAAGAGGAGTAATACACATGGGAGGCTATAAATATATGATTCACAGCTTGAATCTTGCTAGCTAAAGATAAGAACTTATTTTTCCAAGTACACAAATTGACTTTCACTTTATTAAGATACCACTTCCACATATCAGAGAGTGAAACACCAACCCAAAGGGTATGCCTAGGTAGCAAGAAATATGTCCATGTTTAATTTGTTTCCAGTCTTTAGGAATCCACTAAGGAATTGAATCATCTTGTATCATGAGAAACTCAAATTTACGATGCGCAAACTTAGAACCAGAAATAGAACAGTAAAGATCAAGGATTTCCAAAACATTATCAATCTCGTCTTTAGAGTTTTGTAGAAAGAGCATGTTGTCATTAGCAAAATGAGAATTAATCACAATCGCATTATTGTAGACAGAAATACCCTTAATTCTGTGCATTTGGTTATATTTTTGCAACAAGTAACCAAGAGCATCAAAAACAAGAACATTAAAAAGGGAGACAAAGGACACCCTTGTCTAATTGAGTGTTGTGAGAAAAATATGTTTATCATCTCTTTATTTATTATCAACTAAGCATTGGCATCCTTAAACAACATTTGAACATGTTTACATAAATTGGGACCAAATCCCAACCATTGCAACATCTTAAGAATAAAACTTTTAACATGCCCATTGTTTTATCCATCGTTTTTACTATGTTTTATTCACAAGTGAAAGTTTATGCTACTAACATTGTGAGCAATAAAAAATTTCTTTCCATATGAATAACAAGACACACATTTGAATCATAACCATTTAAAATTACCCATTGCATAACAAATAAACATTTTAATAATTCAAGTAACAATTTCACATTACATAATTTCATTGTAATGATATTTCCCATTTACAATTTCTTAATAAGAATAGAGATACATGTTTACATTCATAGCTTCGATGAGCTTAATGATATATATATATATATATATATATATATATATATATATATATATATATATACATACACAAATAGAATACAATGGTATAGATGTCCCCAATGTTGGTGCATACCTCCTAGATGTCCCCATCACTGGTGCATACATTCTAGGTGTCCCCAAACTAGTGCCACATCCTCAAATCCTGGTCGTTGACTATATGAGGGAGAGCATCACTCAAGTGCTTTTCTACCAACCATGGACTAATTGTGGTCCCCCACACATCTACCTAACTAGTAAGATGGCCTTACCCTTCAATGAAGAGATTGGTTTGGTAACCCCATAATCCTAACCTTCCTGAGCATAGTGTTGTGTCCTACATATCTAAAGCTACCATACATTGGCTACATCCTACATGTATGACTTCCTTGCCTAGAATGCAATCATGGATCACAATGAACTGACAATGTAAACAATGGCTACTTGCACTACTTTGGCCAAAGAATTCAACACCCAATACTTCAAGTGAGAGTCATTTATCCACCCACCCTTAACTCGATTTCGTATTGACCAAAAACATAACACACATTCAATCTAAGGAGATGACATAACAAAATGTTCAACAAGGTTATTCCCTTAACCATGGATTACGCTAACCCCAGGAATATCTAAGCCTATAACAAACTGATTACTAGGTTACATCCTTTCTTGTGGATTTCTCTAACCCCAGGTATAACCATGCTAATCATACATGCACACATACTAGTGGTCGGTTAGGTTACCCCCTTTCCCATGGATTACTCTAACCCCGAGAATAACCCTGCTAACCTCTCATGTTTAGAATGATATTTTTCATAAAAGCACTAACAGATAGCAACATATTCCACATTTCACTTTTCATTCAATATTCATATAGACTTAACGAACTAAGTATAATTCTAATAGAATTTAAGCCACACATAGTTCAACATAATATAAATGTATTCCCAAATAAGAGGGTTTCTCTAATTCAAGACTCAAATAAGAATCACACAAGAATATTCCATGCTAAGAAATAACTAATTTCATAAGAACAAGCATATCAAGCATTCCCAAAGGCAATATTTTCCAAACAAAGGCATTTATAATCAAATAACCTTTTAAACATAAACAATAGAGGAATAGAAATCAGCATGTCTGGATATAAAGTTCCAACTGATAATGTTGCTTTCTAGCCTCAACCTCCACAACCATGAATGCTACTCCTTCAACGTTCAACTAATCTCCAAACTCTAGTCTCCTTTCAAGAACTCTCAAAAAAATGTAACTCACAAACAAATCTTTCTCTCACTAAAACTTTCAAAATAATGCTTGCACAAAAAATACAATAGAATAATAATAGAGAAATCAGAATGAAAATTTTAACAAATGGTAGAGAGAGCACCTCTATATATACTTAAATTTGAGCATCATAATGTTACAAACAAGCTAGTTCAAATTTGTCACCTTCCTATTTACATTCATTGACTTAATTGATTTAAACTCTTAGATTGCAACACATAATAATCCTCTTATTTCCAATTTCATAGAATGGCTGAGTCAATTTCATTCTTACGACCTCTTTTACCGAGTCAAGGCATAGTGATGCATTAGTACAGGTTTCCTATTTAATTTACAATTTGACTACCCTCACAATTTTTTGTCATATTTGCTTTAATTGAGTTTCATGCTTATCTTATGGCTTTACCTGGCTTTGGCACGCAGGTTTTAGACTTCTAATGGTTTCCACATTCTACAAATTTTGGCACCACCTTCATAATTTTAGCGCCCTTTATTTATGCACAATTAAGACTTAGTCAACAACATTAAATCTACATTCATTTCTACTTGCAACATTTAAACAATATTCTCCTTTACTTATGTGTTGTGCATAAGTCCCTTTGACTTATTCTCCTTATGTTTTATGTGCAACATTTAAGCTTTGGGCTTAGTATTACATAAGGCAATGCTATGTTATTGTTTTATGCTTATTACAAAACATTTTAATATATACCAAACAATAATGTATATTTTATATATTATTAATATATATATTATATATTATGGATATATATAATTATATCACATGATTACTAAATACATTACTTTCCAATTAAATCTATTTATGCAAACATATATTAAAATAATTATATATATACATACATATATATGTATATACATTTACATTAACGCAATTGTATACATATATATATAACATTATTTTAATATCCATATTTAAACACATATATCCTCATATTCATTGATCGATGTATATACACAAAGTGTATATATATGTCGCATTCGTCCAATCAATATTCCCATGCATATAGGTCTATCTGTGAACACAAGCATGTGTAGATACGTCTATCTACGTATACTCACGCATGCACATACTCGCATGTATGAGGTATCGTAGACATGTACATATATACATATATACATTCTATTCATATACTTCATTGATTAAAATATGAACATACAAGGAATAACTCTTACTCAACATAAAGACTCAATCACATATCCACAAACAGGAACATTCCAAGACTTAAACCACATACCAATACAAAACATACTCAAATACAATACAAGAATTAATTTTTTAATATGTAATGTGAGTGTGTTACGTAATACACTCGCACTATGTAGTGTGAGGATATTATGTAAAATACAAAAAGACTCACAAGTTAAAAAACATGTCACATATGATTTGGTCCCACAATACATATTGCATATTGTTTATGCACTTTTTTAATGACATTATATGGGATTTTCTAATTTTATATCATTACAAATGATTTATTTGCATTGAAAATAAATAATTATTCTTGATCACCATATTTTTTTGTTTGCTTGAGAGTTTTAGTTATCAAATTTGTTTACTATTAAAATAAATTTGATAATTTATTAGTTTTTGTGACTAACAATTATTTTAATTTATTTTAAGAGTCTACTTTTAATCATTATACTCATTTTGAAATCATTATATGTAGTTTATTTAATTAATAATTTTAATTAAGATATATTGATGTAAGAGACGGAGACCAACCACGTCAAGGCTCCAGGTCATGGAGAGCCAAGATTCAAGGACTGCCCTAACTTACCTCATTCTAAACGATGTCTTGGGGTGAGGATCAAGAATGAAGAGCACTTGTATAGTACTTTTGTCACTCTACAGATCCATAGTTCAAGTTTAGGCTATGCAAGCTAGTTTTCAGAGTTAGTACTACACCTCAAACAACTCTTTGTCTAAGGACGACAATGCAGTTATGGGACGACAATGATATGCGTTAGCATCTCTCGATACACTGGTGTTCGTACGACTAGAAAACACCAAGTACAACACAAACTACCTATAAACTAACTAACAACCTATCTAGCTGATTGTGATGAGAAAAATAGAATAAAAAAGTATGAGAAATAAAAACGAAGATGATAAAGCAAGTAAATGAAAGCTAAGGTGATGAAGATGATCTCACAAAAGCATCAATTTTCTAGCTAGCTCCACACTCATGTCCACCTACACACAAGAAAGAGGGAAAAATTTTGGGGTTGTATAGGGGCCTGCCTTAGTCAAACCCCCATTTTGGTGTTTCCGCCTCCATGGACGGCTAGAAAGCAATGAAATAGAATATGTGATAAAGAAAGTAGAAAGGAAGAAAGATTGCAATGAACACTACAAAACAATACTATGCTACTCTATCAAATCACAAAGGAGAGGAGTGAAGCATTACCACCTCCACCCAAAAGCTCACTAACCAATGGAGGAGGATGCAAGGTATGGACTTGGAAAAGTCACCACAACCGCAATGGCGATGAAGGGAGGTATTGTAAGAATCCAAGCCCACAACCTCTATGATTTGCCTCACACTTGCAATGTGGAGTTGATGAAGCTTCAAAGTTTTTGTAATGCTCATATTGGAATGCTGGAAATGCTGCTTGAGAGTGAAGAAGTGAAGTAGAGAATACTAAGGGAGAGTGATTGAATGTGTAGAGAATTGCCAGAGGGTGAAATGAAGTGAGAATTGATGTTTTTAAAGGTGGGATGGGAAGGAATAAGCTGTTTTCAGGTCAGTTGGTCGAAGAGGGACATTACAATTTGACCTCAATCGAGTGTGTAATGCCTCTTCCAACTTTAGATGCAGGAATCTGTCAGGGACGACAGTGCGACACATAGGCGTTAGCATGTCGCGCATTCATCCTCGACAAATATTCTCTCACCGATGCACGAGAAAAATTCCAAGTGGATGGAAGGTAGGTGGGTGATGTGGAATTTCACCTTCGAATTTGATTTTCTAAGGTGAGGGTATGTGGAATGGGAATTTGCTTAAGGGGTGCAAATTCGCTCTTATACATTTTACCCCCACTTGAGCAAGCATGAATATTGATGAGTTTTTGGTAAAGTAGATTGAAGAGTTATTAGGGTTAGAAATGTATACCTAAACCATCGAGGAGGTAGACTGCAATTTGGCGAACTTGAAAGTGCAAGGCAGGAAAAGGACTCCACAAGTACTCTCCCTGGGGAGTTTCGAACAAAAGGAATCCATAGCCCCGCTGAACTATGAAGCTGCACAAAGTACACCAAAGGTCCTGAAAACAACGATGGACAAATCCCATGGGATGAAAGCATGTTACAAGCACACAGACCTACAAGAAGGCAAGCCCCAAGTTCTCTCTCATGAAGGAAGCCCAATGAAGTAAGCGCCTTACAGGCTCGCAGACCTACAAAGAGGCAACCCCAAGTTCTCTCTCATGAAGGAAGCCTAATGAAAGGGGACTCTGCAAAGTCAAACTAGAGAAAGCAACTTTATAGGCGCACCTACAAAGCAACATGCTAATTTGTAGATAGAACATGCCAAGAAACAAAATACAACCACGCAAGCAAACAAGAAGACTATCACGCAAACAGTCAATAGATTGGAAGGCTTTCAAAGGGGTCCCTCGAGAACCCTTCAAAAGAAGAGGGTTCCACTCAAGGGACATGCTATTTGAAAGTGTATAAGAGACATTTTTTCTTAAATCAATTCATCATCAAGGAATCCTTTTGAAAGATAATCACTTCATCAAGGAATTCGAAAGAAAGGAAATGCCCCCTTGCGAGGGGAAGGTCAAGGCTTCTCCAGTAGGAAAAGGTTGCTCCCACCTCAGAGGAGAGTTCTCGAGTTCTTTCTTTGCAAACCTATGATGAAGGAAACACGTTTTGTTAGGGGTCAAAGTCGAGAATTTGATTCTTGAAAAAGCTTGCCAAGATTTTTGAGAAAAGATTTGTTAAGAACGAATGCATTTTCTAAAAATTGAAACATTATGAAAGCAACGTTGTCACACATACGAGGGACGACTTAAGAAAAGAAGAGAGAAAGATAAAAGAGTGAAAGAGAAATAGCATGAACAAGAGACACGCAGGCAAACAAGCAAAAAATCACACAAACAAGATCTTAATGATACCACAATGAAGGAGGAGGAGAAAACCGCAACAGACACCACTAAGGTATTAAGCATGTCCATGGGTTTAGGGAATGGTGGCATGTCTAGAAGGGACATCAACAGGGGCGGTTCAGCCAAAGGAGTGATAAATGCTTGCACCTTTTTAGAGTTAGGCACACTCACAGTAGGAATTAGAGGCGATACTGAACTCAATTATACAGAAGTAGAGGGGAGGAGAGAGAAGGATGCATCAGGAGGTCCTGAAGCAGGGGTGGTCATCTCCTCTTCCTTTCTTTGTAAAGTGGCCTGTTCATCCGTTAGAACCTTCCACTAGTGCTTGCGCTCATGCACAAGGCAGTTTCTAAGACTTTTTAAGCTAGAGGTCGAGAGCTGTGAAGGGACAGAAGGCTCTTGCTCAGCCATAGGGGTGTCCATCACAATCATCTCTGGCAGAGGGATAGACTACTGAACAAGAGCAAGAAGAAGGGGTTGATCTAAGCAATGGGGGGAGTTGGCTCTTGCACCTTGGCAGTGGGCCTCTTCCCATTCACTGCTTTAGGAGCAGGAGTGATGGGAGGCCATGGAGGCTGAGACATACAGGATTCCCTGTAGAGACCCTTCCTTCTACCATATCGAATGGCCCTAGGCTCTGTGGGAAGAATAAGAAGTTCAAATGCAGGACGCTTGGGCTTTCGCCAAGCAGGCACCATAGGGTTCTCTCGCAAACACAAGGCATAATCCAATGATGTCGTAGCAGGGCTATAGAGGAAGCGTCAGGCTAGACAGTGGAAGAGGAAGAAGAGGAACCTCAAGAGCGCTTCTCTTCTTCTCTTCTATGGGCCTTGGCGGCATCACTGTCAGCTTTTAAACAAGCCCTATGCGAAACAACATAAGGTGATGGAGGATATATCACTCTAGGCGTTAAGCACCTTTTCTTGTACTTCTAATAAGTTTGATACAAGAGGTTCTTCCTAGCTGGAAGAGGACCAATGATTTCAGACCAAAAGTGATCTAAAGAATAGCTACCATGTGCAACTGGTGGTCTATAACTGGTGTCATGGATCACATGCACCGAATCCTCATGAACAAACTTTAGACAAATGCACAACTAAGGGAACTTCATTCATAACTACCAACCAGGGGATACCCAGCTTCACTCTAAAGAGTTTAGACCCTAGGATTATATCAAACAACAAGTTCACAAACTTAGGTTCGACAAGGATTGACAAAACGATACTACCAATGGGAGGTACAGAAAGCCAGTTATGCGTACAGATGGTGCTCACAGGTGCGTCATACCCATATTTATGCAAGAAGTTAATTAACATAATCTCCTTGGTTATGATATTCACTTGAGATGTTGGGTCAATGAGAACACTTGCTACAATGTTTCTGTTGATTCGCATAGGGATATAAAGAGGAGACGATTCTCTATTGAAACCCATCGATAGGTCCTGTGAGGTGAAGGTTATACCTGGACCACTACTCACAGGTTGTGCAAAGGGGATAATTAGATGATGAAAAAATGCCATCACGTACACTAAATGATACTCTCACAAAAGCCTCTTAAAGGTTTGAAATAGGATAGTGACCTAGTTAAGGCTTCCTTCTGCAATACCTACGGAACCTTCCAACTACGCCTAATAGGGGTCGCAAGTTGGGTTGTAAGGCGGAGTGCCTCCCAACACTCACACCCACAATGCTCCTAGAATGTGAGGAAAGGACCCTTCAACATTGCTAAATGGAACCAAAATGGTTCACGTCAGGTTCGCCAAAAATGTAAGAGAGGGGGACCAACCATGTCAAGGATCCAGGTCATGGAGAGTCGAGAATGGAGGGATTCCCTAACTTACCTCACTCTAAAGGATGTATTAGGGTGAGGATAGATAATAAAGAACACCGTATAGTACTTCTATCACTCTACAGATCTAGAGTTTAGGTTTAGGCTAGGCAAGTTGGTTTTCAGAGCTGGTATTGCACCTCAAATAGCTCTCTATCCAAGGATGACAGTGCAGTTATGGGATGACAACATGACGCACTAGTGTCTCTCGGGCGCGTTAGTATCTGCACAACCAGAAAACACCAAGTACATCACAAACTACCTAAAAACTAACTGACAGCCTAGCTAGTTGATTGTGACGGGAAAAATAGAATAAGAAAGTACGATAAATAGAGACGAAGATGATAAAGCAAGTAAATGAAAGCTAAGGTGATGAAGATGATCTCACAAAAGTGTTGATTCGCTAGCTAGCTCCACACATACGCCCATCTACACATAAGAAAGATGGAAAATTGTTGGGGCTATATAGGGGCTTGCCTCAGTCAGACCTTTGTTTTGGTGTTTCCACCTCCATGGATAGCCAAAAAGCAACGAAGTAGAATATGCAATAAATAAAGTAGAAAGGAAGAAAGATTGCAATGAACACAAAAAAACAACACTATGCTACTCTATCAAATAACAAAGGAGAGGACAATACTATGAACACTAAAGTGAAAGGGTGGAATAAGGTGACTTTTGGCAACATATTTGAAATAAAGAAAAGCTTGGGAAAAAGTATAAAAGAGGTTCGAGATATCATGGAGGCTAGCCAAGTGGATGAAGAGATATGTGCCAAGGAAAGAGACCTTGGATCATAATGGTATAAGATAAAAAGGAGGAAATCTACTAGAAAAAAAAGTCAAGGGTCCAATGGCTAACAAAAAGGGATATGAATACTAAATTCTTTCACCAATCCACTCTGGAACACAGAAGCAAAAACATAATTAGATTGCTTGTGAAAGAGGATGGAATACTCAAACAATACTATGAACACTAAAGTGAAAGGGTGGAATAAGGTGACTATTGGAAACATCTTTGAAATAAAGAACAACTTAGGAAAAAATATAGAAGAGGTTCAGGATATCATGGAGGTTGGCCAAGTGGATGAAGAGATATGTGCCAAGGAAACAAAAAGGAGGAAATCTATTGGAAACAAAAGTCAAGGGTCCAATGGCTAACGGAAGGGGATAGGAATACTAAATTCTTTCACCAATCCACTATGAAACACAAAAGAAAAAACAAAATCAGATCGCTTGTGAAAGAGGATGGCTCTATTGTGACCAATGAAAAAGATATTCTTGAGAAGTTGTTATCTTCTTCTCTTCCTATCACATGGCTCTCGACAATGCTCCTCAGGTAAATGTTGACTTTCTTGAAGTGATCCCTAATGCTAACTTAATGATGATGACTAATGTTGTATCTATGGAATAAGTCAAAAAAGGTAGTGTTTTCATTCAAAGCCTTTAAAGCTCCTGGCCCTGATGGGTTCCCTCCCGCCTTTTCCCAAACCTACTGGGACATAGTTAAAATTGATCTTTTTAATGCTGCTAGGGATTTCTTTAGGTCGAGCAGGCTACTGAATCAAATGAGTGCTACTTTCATAGGTCTTATACCCAAATCTATCGATGCCTTAGCCATGAAATATTATAGACCTATTAGTCTTTGCAACACGATCTATAAAATTTTCTCTAAAATTTTGGTGTTAAGACTTAAACCAGTGCTTGGTAAAATGATTGCCTCAAACCAAAAAGGTTTGTTCAAGGTAGAAACATTCTTGACACTATTATTTCTACCCATGAAATTATCCATTCAATGGATCACTCTAAAAAGCCTAGGATGGCCTTTAAAATTGAAATTTCTAAGGCCTATGAAAGGGTTTCCTGACCTTTCCTTTTTGCTGATCTCAAGAAGTTTGGGATAGAGGGAAGATTCCTAAAAATGATCTATGCCCATGTTACCTCCCCTAAGTGTTTTTTCTGGTCAATGGTGTCCCTCGAGGTTTTTTCTCCTGTGGTCGTGGGCTTAGGCAAGGTGACCCCCTCTCTCCCTACCTTTTTATTATTGTTGTTGAAGTTCTTGGCAGGAACATTCAAAAATTGGTGGACTCAAAATCTCTAAAAGGTGTTAAAGTTGCCTCATCTCTTATGCCTAATTCCCATCAACAATTTGTTGATGATACTCTTATGTTTGGGGAAGCCTCGGTGGGGGAAGCAGGTCATTGGAAACATGTTCTCAACGACTATGCTGTTGTTTCTGGTCAGTGCATAAACTATGAAAAAAGAAAAATTTAGTTCTTCAATATTGACCAACAGATTAAGGATAGAGTTATAAAAATCTTGGGATGTAAGGAAGTTGATTTACTTGATGCTTATCTAGGCCTCCCTTTTATCTCTAAAAAGCTAGAAAATAATTACTGGAATCAATTGATAGAAAAGATCCAAAACAAACTTGTTGGTTGGAAGGGGAAGCTTCTTAGTCTTGCAGGTAAAATTCAACCCCTTAAGGCCTCCCTTCAGAATATCTATGTTTACTACCTATCTCTTTGCAAAATACCTGCCTCTATTGGGGAGAAGATTGAGCAAATTTGGAAAAAAAATTTATGGTCAGGAACTAAAGATAAAAAAAGTTTGTCCCTAGTCAACTAGGAAAAAGTGTGTATGTCCAAAAGAAGTGGAGGTCTAGGACTAAGAATAATATCCTTGCTAAACAAATCCCTAATGGCTAAAATTGGTTGGAATCTTCTGGAAAGCTCTAAAGACTGGGTTAACATTTTCCAAGCAAAATACTTGAGGAACGAGAATTCTGGTTGTTTTCTCTCAACATCTGATTTGCCTAGTGGTTCAACTTTATGGAACCATCTTGTGAGATTGAGGAATGTGTTGAAGATGGGGGTCAGAAAGAGAATTGGGAATGGAAATAATACAAATTTTTGGAAGGACCCTTGGATTGAGAATTCTACTCTGTCCTCCTTAGAAGAACTTAATCCTCTTAAACTTAGCCTTAATAGGATGTGTGGTAAAAAGGTGTCTAATTATATTAATTGGGATATGGAGGAACCTAAATGGAAGGAGTTCAATTTGATTCTAAGAAGGAACAATCTAAGAGGCCAAAGACAGGTGAATTGGGACCCTATCCTCACTAGACTGCATAACCTGATTGGGGAGGCTAAGTGGTTTGATAGAGAAAAGGTTGATGAGTGGATTTGGAAAGGCAAATCTTTTGGTTGTTTCTCGATTAAAAAGACCTATGAAGAAATGGTGAGGCTTCAGGTTGTTGTCCTAGACCATTTATGGGAAAAGGTGTGGTTAAAGAACCTAGTTCCTAAAATTAATTTTTTCTGGTGGACGGCGGCTCACAAGAAAATTCTCACTATTGACAATTTGGTAAGGAGGGGTTTCCAATTGGTTAATAGGTGTTCTCTTTGTAAATAGGAAGATGAGTCAATAATTCATATCTTCTTTCACTTCCAATTCTCAAGGGAAGTATGGTCCCATTTCTTGTTGTCGTTATCCTCAAACTGGGTGTTTCCTAATTCAATGAGGCATTTTATTGAAAGTTGGTAAAATTTCCCCTTCTCACATAATGTAATTGTTGACCTCTAGAATCAAGTTCCTCCATTTGTCACCCGAGGTTTATGGAAGGAAAGGAATAATCGAATATTCAGAAAAGTTGAGAGAAGTAGCTGGGAGGTTAGTTTGATTATAAAATCCCAAATTAAGGAAAACATTGAGGCTGGAAGATACAACTTCTCCAAAACCTGGCCTAACTATGAAGAAATGAGGATTAAACAAAATTGGGGAATAAGGAAGGATCTAACCAAACTCAACTGGTCAAAGATGCTTAATAGAATGGATATTGTGTGGAGCCCTCCATAGGAAAATTGGATAAAGTGTAACTTCGATGGGTGCTCAAAGGCAACCTGGGACAAGCTAGAGTAAGGGGTCTGGTAAGAAACCATAAAGGTGATTGTAGTGCAGGATTTGGAGTGAACATGGGTGTCTACTCTAACAATAAATCCAAAGTTATGGCTGCTCTTGGGGGTTTCAATACTCTAAAGGAGTTGGGTTACAAAAATGTCATATTAGAAGGGGACTCTAAGCTAATTCTGGACATTCTAAATGAAGAAGTTGCACCACCATGGGAATTAAAAAATACAATAGACAAATGTAATGTCATTAAGAAGTATTTCAACAACTGTAAGGTGCAACATGTTTATAGGGAAGGAAATAAAGTTGCAGATTGTGTTGCCAATGTGGCACTGAGTTGTAAGGGATGGACACATTGGACAAGTGGTAACATGCCAAAGTCTTTAAGAGACTTAATCCTAAGCGAAAAATTTGAGAATGAATATCATATGCAAAAATGAAAGGTTGGTTTTATGCGGAAAAAATAAGTACCAAGTGGTGTGTTTTGGCTTTCCGTGCAATGATGTCATTTGGAGTATGGGCTTGTATAGGATGATCTCGGTAGGAGGTAATCTTAATAATTCCCCTTTCAAGAAGGTGACCAAAAATCACATGAAATTAATGAATTTGCTAAGGGTAGTCATTTCTATGCGTGTTGAAATGCATTGTGTCAGTAATCCCCGTATCTCTAAAATGGGGAAAGGTATGAAATTTAATAGGGATTCAAATCCTTGTAAGAATAATGATGAGACTTGCACTTTGGGAAATGCGCAACTAGCTTTCTCAATAAGAAACTTCTTGATTCACCACTCTGTATTTGCTTTGCATGTAATTTTGCGTAAGAGTGTTTGTTGTATTATGAGAAAGAAGTAGATTGTGTGTGTGATTATGAAGAAAAGTCTGTCATAACAAAATAATTTGTAGAGGAGTAAAATGGGAGGACCAAGGAAGAGAATAGAGCCTCCAAGTTTTCAAGCCCTGAAACAAAATGTGGATTTATGGAGAATGTTTAAGAATGTCAGTATGGTTTCGTTCTTTGAATCCCTGAAAGGATATAATGAAAACCTAACTGCTAAATTCATAAACTCCTAGAAGAAGGGCAGTGTCACCGTTGGTGCGGTGAAATTCAAAGTTACCATTACATTTATTGTCGAAGCAATGGGGCTATAGAATAATGGGCTTAAAGTGGCTAAGAAAAGGGGCAGATTATCAGAGATTTGTTGACAAATTCCTACATGATGGGGAGAATCTCAAGAGATTTCAGAATGGGTATGTAAGACTAGAACTTCCTCCTCTTGCTTTAGTTAGCTTATTTGTTATGAGATACTTTACTCTTGAGGGTAGGTATATGTCGGTACATTCGTACCATTTCTCTTTGCTAAACCATATCTGCCATGGTGAGAATTAATTTTCCCTTCTATCTATTGTCCTTCTTGTAGCTTAATATCGAAAAAGGTGCCAGTCCTCCTCTTCACCAAGGCCTTATGCTTACCCTGTATAAGTATGCCTTGGCCTTGAATCCTCATGGCAACCCCTTAGCTAGCTGAAATGTGAACCCTGATTATTTTGAAGAAAATAATGAGGAACAACCTGATGAGGAAAACCCTGCTGCTGTTGAAATCCCGACGGAGGAACTTATCCCTCACCAGCCCCCTGCAATTGTTGCTAGGCGCATGCTTATTTCTACTAAAAGTAATTCTCCTATGACCAATGTGTCAAACCCCTCAACATCGAGGTCACAGAAGAGTGAGGAAAATTAAAAAAAATTGAGATTGAGCTCCTTAGAGCCATGCTTGAGAAAAGGAAACATTCGCCTTTGCTGTTGGAACTCCCAAAGGCTAAGAAACCAAAAAGAGACATAAATCTTAGGGATGTTATCAATATCATAGAGGAAGGGAATCAAAATGAGGAGGTAAAGGAAACTTTCCAAGGGAAAGGGAGTGGTGGTAGTGGGGGGAGAAGCTCGGCTCGCCTAGCAAAATTAACATCGAAAGATAAAAAAAGGAAAACAAAAATGTATGTGAGTGAGGAGAAGGACTTGGGGTATGAAGAATTTGAATCCCAGGAGGAAGAGGACTTTGAGGACTCTGCATATGAGATGGGGGAAGATGGTTCAAAGGAGGATAAGGAAGAGGAGGAGGAGAAAATTAAGCCTTCTGAGGAGAAGTTTGAGGTTGAAAATGTTCAGGATGTTAGAGAATTGGGACAGGATGCTGGGGATCAGGGTAGGGAGAAAAAATCTAAGGAGTTAAGTAATGATTTTTTAAAGAGTAGGCTAACCTTTTTGTAGGTACAGTTTGAAGATATGGAGAAGGCGTTAGTTACTCTCATGAGGGTAACTAACAAATTGATGAGGAAGGCAGTGCTGGGCACGACTTTTGGGGAAACTAAAATTATCAGGAAACTAAAGAAATAAGGGAAACCTAATACCTTGAAGACGTTGGATGAGATATAGAGACTTGATTGGAGAGAATACATTGCTCTCATGGGAGAGTATGAGGACCTGTTGAAGAAATCCAGTTAATGGCTTGTTGTTGCTACCCTGTTGTTTTTGATGAATTTTTTGTCCTACTATTTTAACACCTCGAACTGTTGTTTTTTGATCTCTATGTTATGGTGGAATACCACCTGGGACTCTATTGATTTAATTAATGGCTTACGTAGAACTAAGTATATTGGTAAAAACTTACTATTTTTATTAGTATTGGTTGGACAATTGTTACTATTTTAAACATTGGCCTATGTGCTAATATTGATGTTGTTTTTTGGTTTGATGGTGGTGTTTTTTCCCACCTCTCTTTAGTTCCTTTTTGGTAGTTGTTGTAACCATGGGATCAGGGCCCTTCCTTGCTTATCTAATCAAAAATAAAGGAGAGGAGTGAAGTGTTGCCATCTCCACCCAAAAGCTCACTAGCCAATGGAGGAAGATGCAAGGTACAGACTTGGCAAAGTCACCACAACCACAGTGGTGATGAAGGGAGGTCTCATAAGACTCCAAGCCCACAACCTCTATGATTTGCCTCACACTTTCAATGTGGAGTTGACAAAGCTTCAAAGCTATTGCAATGCTCATAATGGAATGCTAGAAATGTTGCTTGAGAGTGAAGTGAAGTAGAGAATGCTAAGAGTGAGTGATTAAATATGTAGAGAATTGCTAGAGGGTGAAATGAAGTGAGAATCGATGTTTTTGAAGGTGGGATGGGAAGGAATAAGGCATTTCCGGGTCAGTTGGTTGAAGAGGGACATTACAATTCAACCCCAATTGGGTGTGTAATGCCTCTTCCAACTTTAGATGCAAGAATCCGTCAAGGATGGAAACGACGTAGACGTTCGCACGCCGCGCATTCGTCCCTGATAAATATTCTCTCATTGATGCATGGGACAAACACCAAGTGGATGGAAGGAATGTGGGTGATGTGGAATTTCACCTTTGGATTTAATTTTCTAAGGTGAGGGTATGTGAAAGGGGAATTTGCTTAAGGGGTGAAAACTCGCTCCTATACAATTGATAATTTTATATAGAAAGAAGAATTGTCAATTACAATGGGGAGGAAAAAGAAGGGAGCACCTAAGAAAATCAAAGCAAAGAAATAAAGATAAGAGGAGCATGTAAAAATACTTCATCAAATGAAAAAATTTAGAGATGAAGGTAAATCATCATTGTCAATTAATAGAGTATAAAAACTTGTCCTAAATCACTTATTGAAATAAGAAATAAGAAATTATGATTGATAGTGAAACACTAATTCTTTAAATAAAAGAGAGGTAAATTTTTTATTAGAAAGTCAAGAAACCATATAGAAGCAACTAAAAGAAAGCAAGGATTTCCTAAAGGAAACCCTAAAAGGCATAGTTACATATTCCTATCCTCCACAATGACATTTTCCAAAGCCCTCACATACATAGGAGGCAAAAGGCACCAATCTACCATATCTCACCTATCCTCCTGCTCAGAAGCCCACTTGGCCAAATAGTCAGCCACTCTATTCCACTCCTTAGGAATATGATAAAAGGAGATATACTCCAACAAACTGCACATCCTCAAAATCTATTTAATTAATAAATCTAGGTACCAACTAGCTCCCTCTAGCCTTTTATTATTCAACATATCAACAACAATCTGAGAATCAGATTCATAGATAATCTTCCTCCAACCAAGGGAGTAACCTCTTTCCACCATATAGAGAACAACAAGTGCCTCCATAGGATTGTTAGTTTGCTACCCTTTATAAACATAGAAAAAAACACACTATCACCAATACTATTTTGACCAATGCCACCAATCCTAGTATGGCTAGGATTCCCCCAAGAAGAACCATCAGTATTCACCTTAAGAACACCCTGAGGAAGAGGGGTCCACTTACCCTCTTGTTGAATTTTTTGCTTGGTACATTGAGGCCCTCTACCACTAGAATAACCAAAGCCACCAAGCACTAGGTTCAAATTCCTAATGATAGCCACATCACCAGGATCCACAATATCAAACACATGTCACATTTCACAAAGATAGTTTCTTGAACCCTGTTGAGGATCTTATACCATAGCCCAACCACCACCATTTTCACACCCTGAAATATCCTCCTATTCCTTTCCAACCACAACTACTAGTTAATTAAGGAGGGGCCAATGATCCAAGCAAACTTAAGAAAATAATTCTTTGTAGGAGGTCTACCCATACTATCCCAAAACTCAACCAAAGAAGTGGCATGAACACAAGCATGATTACACACCCCCCACCAAAAGTGTCAAATCACCCAAGTAAAATGGAATAGAAAAAAAGATAAGAGGAACATTCCTCACTATTATTATAAAAAACACAAATAGAAGGACCATGAAAACCTCTCTTCCGTAAATTTTCCCAGGTGAGACATCTATTCTACACAACTAACCATAAGAAAAAAATGCATTTGGTCCAGGAAAATTTGTTCCAAACCTGCTTCCACCAAGGCACCTTTGTCCTTTCAAAGACTTACCTATCTAGCTCTAGGTAGACTGAGGTCACTGAGAATTTACCCTTTGGGGAAAGACCCCATGCCAGAGTATCCCTCCCAAAAAGGGAATTGCACATTCTATAAGCCAAAATCCTAGCAAGCTCCAAATGATCCTCCTTAGTTCCCCCTAGCGGCCACTCTTATGGAGCCTTCCAATGCACTATATCCACTTGAATAAGATCCTACACCAATTTGAAATCTTTCATCCTACTCCAACCAACATCAAGAAAATTGTTACAGAGGAGCAAAAGACGAGTATACATAGTCAAGATGGGGGATGCCCATCCCATGAATCATGCCAAAAGAGGGCATCAAAGCCACTATTACAAATCCAAAAGATCCCTTGGTTAATGAGCTTCACCCTTCTTTTGAGAGTATCAAAAATCATGGACCCCTTCCCCGAAAGGAAACACTGAGGCACATCCACAACACTCACCCCCCGAAGATACTTAATAGTAAGAATCCTAGCCCAGTCTTGATCCTAGCTAGTGCACTAATGCCAATATAACTTAGCAGCTAAGACTTGTCCAATCAAGACCATAGGTTTGAGTCCAAGACAACCCTCCTATTTTGACCTACAAATAGAATCACATTTGATAAGGCTCTATTTTAAAGAATACAAATTACTAGCGCACATAAATTGACATGTAAGGATATCAAACTCCTTAACAAAACATTGGAGGGAAACCTACACAAAACATCTATATAAATAGGAAGAGCCTACACCATGGACTTCAAAAGACTCATGCACCCAACCAACAAGAGCCATCGAAAAGTCGAATGACTTACCTGCCTATAGAACTTATCCAACACATCCTGCCAAAGATCTCTAAGACGAGAGTCCACCGAGATAGGAATCCCAAGATAAGAAAAGGGGAGAGAACACATTTGAAATAAAATAATCTAAGCAATCCTATTATGGATAAGCTGAGCAGTGTTAAATAAAAAGATTGAGGACTTATCCTCATTGATCTTTTGTATAGAAACACCCAAATAGATATCTAAAGTTTTCCTTAAGTTCATAGCCTCCTGAATTCTAGCCATACCCATCAAAGCAATATCATCCACAAACACAAGTGAGAATACTGATGCATTCTACCACCCCAACTCCAACCCTGAATCAAACCTTAACTAACACAATATTTGATAAATCTTTCCAACCCCTTAGCCATAATGATGAAAAGGTAAGGAGAAAGAGGATCCCCTTAACAAAAGCCCCTAGAAGCCCCAAACAACTCTGAAGGTTCACAGTTGATAAGAATTGAAAAGGAAGAGGAAGTCACACAACTCATAACCCAATCAATCTACTCTTTGTCCAAACCAAAAGGTCGAAGAACCTTTTGTAAGAACACCCATCGAACCTTGTCATAAGCCTTCACCATGTCAAGTTTGATGAAAATGGATTTCTCCTTTGAAGTCTTCATAGAATGAATAGCCTCAGAAGCAATCATGATCCCATCAAGAATTTGCTTGCCAACAATGAAACCACCATGCTCAGCATAGATCAAAGAGTTGATCCAAGGCTTAAGTCTTTCAACAATCAATTTAATAATAATTTTGTAAACCACATTGTAGAGAGCAATGGGTCTAAATTGATCTAGACAATTATCTCCCTCCCTTTTAGAAATAAGAGCCAAGAATGTAGAGTTCATAGCTCAAAGCATCTGCCTATAATGTTGTGACTCCTGAACCACCTCAAGGAGATCCAATTTGATAATTTCCTAAAACTCCTAGAAGAATTCAATAGGAAATACATCTAGGACTGGAGCCTTACCTTTTTTATTTGAAACACAACCTCTTCCAACTCAGGCAATAAAATAGGGTGCATGAGATCCATGTTCATATCATTAGAAGCTAACAAAGGAATGTAATCCAACATAGAATTCTCCTCACATCCAATAAGAAGAGAGTTCTTAGTGAATATGGCTGAGAAGAACCGAACAACCTCCCTTGAAATCTCAGCCATAGAAGACAACTGCAACCCCTCTGACGATACTAGAGAGGGAATAATATTTCCCATCCTTCTAGCTTTGACAAAAAAATATGGAAAAAGGTCGTATTTCGATCCCCTTCCTAAAGCCAATCCACCCGAGACTTTTTCTTCCAGAAGATCTCCTCATGCAACTCCCATTCCTCCAACAACTTAATAGCTATTGAATCCTCCTTAATCAAATCCCCAGTAAGACCATGATCCCATATTTGGCGAGTGATGACAACCAAACCACCTTGAGTAGACATTTTTTTGAGGTGAAGATTACCAAAACACTATTTGTTCCACTTCTTGAGCTTGTACTTCACATACTATAATCTTTTGGTATAGGAATACATAGCCCTACCATTAGTAGGCTTCCCCTGTCACCAACAATCAACCAAAAGGTCATGAAGAGAAGAATCTCAAAGCCAAATAAGTTGAAACTTGAAAGACAGGTTCTTAAGGACTCTGGAAGCAAGAGTAGAAAGCTTAACCAGCGAGTGATCTGACCCTTTCCAATCTGAAATCTCTGAGCAGGTAGACCACCTATCCCCCACCCAAAAGTAGGAAACTAGGAAATTATCCAACCTCTTAGATATAGCATTCTCCCCACATCTCCTATTATTCCAAGGGGAAATACCATTGTTCAGCTTCACATCAACTAAGTTAAAAAAAACAATATTATCTTTGAGGAGGTAAGCATACTAGTCAAGCCTAGCAATCCCACCACGTTTCTCCTCAAGGAAAGAAATAACATTGAAGTCCCCCACCACAATCCATGGGAACAAGGGAGCCAAAGATCTGATATATCTAACATGAGCCCATAACTGAGTCTTACCAAAAATATCAGTCTAGCATAAACATTGGTGAAGAGGTAGGTTTCACTTGACTCAAGAATAGAAGCAACCACAGACATAGCTGAGCAACTCGAGCACCGCCAAAGAGGAGTAATTTGCATGAGATCCCAAAAACAAGCCACCCCCTATAATTACCATGAACTCCAATACGCTAACACAAGTCATAAGACCAAATTCCAGGAGCTCTATTCAACATACCATCCACATATAACTTAGTTTCCTAGAGGAAAACCATATTGAAACCATGATTTCCAATCATTTCTTAAATAACCTTTTATCAAGGGATGTTATTCATAGCCCTCGCATTCCATGAGATAACAATCATTTTTGAGATTGGGAGAAGTGAGAGTCAATGGTTTTCACTAACCCCTGTTAGAATTGGCTATGGTTGCCAAGATCTTGAGACCAAATGGAAAGCACAAAGAGAGAGAATAGAATGTGACAAGAATAAACTATATTCTTATCAATGTGATTCAATGGATATGATTGTGTTCAAATGTAGTAGAAACCCCTTGGTTATATAGCCAAGGTGAGATACACGATGTCATAAGATTATGACAAGTGTCTTAATCATATGACATGAGAGAACTCATCACACTTACCTAGGTTCACATGTGTTACAAGTCAAAAGATATGATAACAACTAATGACAACTAACACCTTCTAGAAAGATTCCTTCATAGGACCTAAGTAAACTTAACATGTGCAAATAAGTCCCCTAGTAATAAATTAACTAGGTACAAGACTTTATTTACACCAACAACCCCCCTTAAGTGCAAATTAGGGAGTAGTATATTATTATGCAAATGACACAAAGATGCAAAGATGGGTCTTGTCTATCAGGCCATGTGAGGTACCCATGTACATATGCAAATGAAATCTCTAACAAACGTAGAAAAGGAGAAAACCTAGTGGGACAAAAATCCTCCCCAAAAGAGAGATGAAATACAAAAAAGAAACAATCTCAATGATTATGAGAAGGTAAAATCCCCATGTGAGGAAAAATACCCCCCATAAGAGAGAAGTAGAAGAGAGATAATGCAGCCCCACCTCAATGTTGAGTCTCCTGCAATGATGGTAGAAGCTTGACATTGATTGCTCAAGATGATCCAATCTTTCGAACAATGTTCCTTCCCTTAGGAAGAAACAAAACCATGGATGTATGCAGGATACCAAGAATATGGATGATGTATGATGTCTCTGAAGCATGCTCAAGCGTCTCCATGTCGATGCCAAAAGCTGACCCACTCCAAACAAGCATTCTAGGCCACACTGTTGAAGAGGAGAATCCAAAATCTAGTAGAGATGAATATAGAACATGTAATCCAAAGAAAATGATATCCCCTCTGAAGACAAAGAAGCCTCCTCCAAATGTTGTTCAAAAGTATCCATAGTCACGTCAAACTGCAAAGAATGATCATGTAAAGAATGAACAAGAGGGTCAAAGTGTTCCCTCACAACAACTGAAGAATGATCTTCTCCAACAAAGAGAAGATGAATGTCATCAATGGTGTCTCCCAAATCTACAAGATGAGACTCCACAAACAAGTCTGAAATACCTGTCGAGAAGCCATCCAAAGTAGCCAAATCTAAAAGACAATGAGGATGATGTATGTCCTACTACAATGAATCGCTAGTAACCAAAACTATTGAATCACAAGCATCATCAACTGAAATAGTAGATGGAGGAGATGAAATGCATGACTCAAGAATTGGATCTGATGTGAGAACTCCCAAGTTCAAAAAGCCAAATGTCTCCTATGAATCATGGTTCATATGATCAATAGCCAAAGGAACAAAGTCACCATCAGAAGTGATGCAAAGCAGGGAGGAAAACCTTCAACAACCACAATTCAAACTATCTCAAACAACTCTTCAATCCGCAAAACCCTAACCAAGGTAATTTCTCACACAACCTTTCAACTTCCCTTGTAGGTCTACAAACCTAGTTTCTTGAACATATCCTACAAAATACCTTTCAAACCCACAAACCATTTATCATTTTAGAAACCCATTATGGCTTACTTTAACATTTCAAAAATTTTCAAGCATTTGTTTTGGAACATCATCCCTTAAACTAGACTAGTATGTTGGACAAAGCCCTAATTAGCCCTCTTTTTCAAAGCATCATCAACCCAAAAATTCTACCAACCTTAAATATCTATTGTAGGATCATTAACATGCTACAAATACTCAAAATACACAACTTTTATTAGGGGAAGTGCCCTCAAAGACAACAAACCTTAAAACCCTCATTTAAGCTTGTCTAGGCTAGGTTGCATAGGGGTTTATTGGAAATCAACACTCCACACATTTTCCTACCTTTCCAACACCTCAAAAACATTATAATATGTCTGCACATGCTCTCAAAATTGAATCCTAACCTTCATCATTGCATATGAAGCAAATTCCAACTTGTAGCCATCAACTTTAAGTCAAAAATCAATGAAAACCCAACTAGGGCAGCATCAAAACGCCTCCAAACTCTCTTCCCTACTCATGTCAACTACATTAAAGAAAGACCTACATATAAGGGAGCCATTCCACCAAGTTAGAAGCAGTTACACTGGGTGGAATGGCTTAAATTTACATTTTGTTACACCAAACCCTCAAACACAAGGTCTACAGACCTGTTCTTAGAAAAATCTCAATAAAACTCTTCAACCTTAATGGAAACGCCTCAAATCAAGTCCAAATTAAAGCTAGAGCACTCATACAACAATTCAAATCAGTTTAAAGTCACCATTAGGCCGTATAGGCTATGCAAATTCTTTGTAGCACCAAAATTGACTAAAACACAAAAAAATTAGGAAAAATAGAGTTTTTGATATTGCTTGATCTCAAAATTTCAACCAGGAATCTGCCTTGAATGTTTTCCCCTCCAAAACAAATGGCTACAACTGACTCTTTAACTAACTGACGCTTCAACTTCCTAACTCTTGCAATTTTGCATTTTTTTGCTTATGACAACTTTCAAAATTTTGCAACATTGAACAACTTGTACTAGAACCGACTCAACATGACTTATTACATTATAAGATGGTATATTATGACCTTATTTGATGAAAAATGACTCAAACCACCCTAAACCTATCGCATGAGAAAACTTAACCATATTTACAATATTTGATTTGGTGCCCCTACACCAAGAAGCAAACTCTGCAAAGGTATACAACTGAGATGAATGATCAACCACCCCAGTAGAAATGATCTTTCTACTCTCCAAGTCTCAAATGATGACTGAATCAGGTGTGAACTCCATAGTCCTCCCATCTCCACCATGTGTAATATGATATATGGAAAGAAGATTATTTGTCAAATGGGGAACACAAAAAACATCCTGGAAAGTGTTATCCCCAAAACTAATAGATCCCTTCCCAATTACACTCATGTATGTATTGTTTCCTATCAAGATAGGAGACATAGCACAAGGCTGAAAATAAGAGAATATAGTCTGCGAAGATGCCATATGACAAGATGCTCCTAAATCTAGAAGCCATCTCCCTGATCCATGACCTAAAAAAGCACAAAGAGCTTGATCTTTATTTCTTGATGTTGAAGCTTGACCTTTGTCCTTTTTAGACTGTTTTGAAGGAGGAGGCTATTCAAACATTCTAGAAGGTAAATCAATCTGATTATTTTTTAGAAGAATTTTCAACTCATCAATATCCTTCTTATAACAATAATGTTCTTCATGCCCATCCTTCTTGCAGTATGCACAAGTAGGCCTCTCCTTCTTAGATGATTCCCCTTTAGAAGATTTTTTCTTTGCTTGATCTGAATGTGGATTATTCTTTGCTTTCTTCTATTTCTTATCTGATTCTGAATCTTTCACTTAACTAACCAACAATGCTTGAGATTTAGAAGTCTTGATGAGACCCATTGAGATAAATTTTTTTGCTCATGTATCAACATCTCAAAAAATGATGCAAATAAAGGTGTTGTATATGCAGACCCCATAGTCAATCTATGAGTATGAAACGTAGAAACAAAAGAAGCATAATTAGGACCAAGTTTGTTCATTGTATTGTAGACCAACTGGATGTCCTTCCTATCAATTCCACATTCTTTACATTGCTCTCTTAGATCATTAACCTTAGTGATGTAGTCTTGGATGTTGTCAAAGTTCTTACGATCAAGGCTCATCGATTCATTATCAATTTGATATCCTCTTACTTCATCTATAATACCATACAATTTTTTCAAATTGTCCCAAGCTTCATGAGAATTTTTACATGATTCAATTTGAAATAACAGATCTTGAGAAACTAGTCTACGAAGACATCCAAGAGCTTTGGTATGTTTAATCATCCATTTTTTCTCTTTATCTACATATATAGGTTTAGGTACCTTATTTTCAACATATAGAGAGTGACCTTATGTCATTAGAATACTCCATGCATTTTGATGCTATGTTGAATAATTATATAATGTGAGCAAAGGAACCTTAAAATGATCCATGAAAAAGAGAGAGCACAAGCAAACAAATCAAAACAATGCACCAAGAGACCCCCCCAAATCACTCAATCAAGAAACCCCCAAGAAATATCTGATTTAGCACTTTATATTTAGTATGTTTACAGATGCTAGATGTCAAAAACAACAAGCCATACTTGATCTTAGTGCTTACAGATGCCAAAATTGGCCACAAAATGAAGTATAATGTTTGGTACAAAATGAGATCAATCTAATCATACCACTGAAAAGTACACGAAAAAATTACTTAAAAAAAAAATACACCCAAAAATGTTACTGTAGGAGCAAGATATGAGCTCCTAAAGTTCCCAAAATGAGGATGAAGCGATAAAACCTTTAAGAATCTGCAATTTTTGGAAGAACCAGGCACCAAAACCAAAAAATGATTGCACGACTACAAAGAGTGCAAAACATTAGCCCAAATAAAAAAAATTGCTCCAAAAAAGGAGTTAAAATGACCGAGTTATGAGCCTTCGAAGTTGGACTGCAAATTCAAAAAGTTCATTGGAGAGGGGGACAATTTTTTTTGAAAATGATGATGCAGGGATGATGTCAGTAATTCACTCGATTAAATTTGACGTCCTCTTGAACATCAAAAAAGAATATGCCCTTCCTTTCTAGAACATTCTCCTGGTGGACTATTGATGGAATCTTGGCTGGAATATGCTTGATGCCCCTGTTGATATATGCTTGGGAATATTCTTTTTGAATATTTGATGAATCTGCTCAAATTTTCAATTGAAGTCACTGCTATAATTTTAATAGTCCTCTAGTTTGTATTGAATGGCCGATATTTGTTTGGTGAGTGGCCAAATTTTTTATTGAACATGATGGACTGTATGAAGGTGGTGGGGGCCACGATAGGCCACCCAGGTGTTGCCATGTGGCAAACACTACTGCAACTAGTGGCAACCGAGGGTACTGTGGGTACTCTATGGACTATTGTGTGCAATACTTGCGGGTACTCTCAGATTTTAATAAATATTATTATTATTATTATTTTAAGAATAAAACTTTTAAAATTATAATTAAAAAACTGTGAATTTTCTTAATTTAATTTTTGAAAATTATTCTATAAAAAAATCACAAAAAATAATAATTTTTTTACAAATCGTACCTAACACAATGATGGTGACCTGGGGGCCGTATGACTCCTTGGGCAATTTTTTTTGCCTCACTGAACAACTGCTCTGATTTGGCAGTTGATCTTAGGGTTTCTAGCCCTTCTGGATGTGATGGCAGGGTCAAATTTGACCCCAAATACTCCAAAAATGCAGCTACCTTTTGGATCTAGCAACCACTCTTCAACTTCAAACCCTCATAGATTTGGCCTCATATGTCCGATTTGGATGAAAAATGGAAAAATCGACTATCTCAAACACTTCAGGCACAATGGTGAGCTTAGATTTGCACCAGCAAGCTTCAATATGAACCTAAAATAAAGAGCCAAAAATGGAACTCCCCCAAATTTGGTATTTCTATCAAGTTTTTCTAATTCTCCAGATCATCATACGATGCAAGAGAAGATCATACTCAAATTTTCAAGATTTACCATCTCTCTTCAAAAAATGACTATCTAATGGCACCCAACCTGCTCTGATACCATGTTGGAATTGGCTATGGTTACCAAGATCTTGAGACCAAATGGAAAGCAGAAAGAGAGAGAATAGAATGTGAAAAGAATAAACTGTATTCTTATCAATATGATTCAATGGATATGATTGTGCTCAAATTTAGTGGAAACCCCTTGGTTATATAGCCAAGGTGAGATACAAGATGCCATAGGATTATGACAAGTGTCTTAATCATATGACATGAGACAACTCATCACACTTACCCAGGTTCACATGTGTTGCAAGTCAAAAGATAAGATAAAAACTAATGACAACCAACACCTTCTAGAAAGATTCCTTCCTAGGACCCAAGTAAACTTAACATGTGCAAATAAGTCCCCTAGTAATGAATTAACTAGGTACAAGACTTTATTTACATCAACCTCGAATCCACAAAATTCTCACAAAGCAACTTAACCTTCTCTAGATCCTTCTTACGACCCACCTTGGAAGGTTTCTATGGAGGCCCATTTTTCAAGGGTTTCTACTGCAAACCCATGACATGCACAACCCCAATACTCTTTTCAGCATCCAAAGCATCCTTAGGTTGAGAAGAAATGGGATCCTTCAAGGCACTGACCCCATTCAAGACCATTGACCCATTTTAATTTGGACCCACCAGAATCCGAGATACTGCATCTGTGACCATCCAATCATCTTGCGCTTCTCCCAAGGGAAACTTCTAAAAGTCGGTCCCTTTATCTTCAAACAAATCCACTCCCAAGGACCCCCTACTAGAGGGAAGCTTCATAGGAAACCCCTCCTTTTGGACTAAGTCCTCTAGAACATCAAATAGATTGAAGACCCCATCACATCGTTTGTCATTCAAGGTTCTCTTCAAACCTCTCCCTCTATTACGAGGCTTCATCGAGATAAAACCCTCCTTGTTTATCACCCCTCATCCATAGCAACATTCCCTTTATCATTCCTTGGAGTCGGGGTGGAATTAGTATTAGTTATATCGATTGAGTGAATAAATTGATTGCACTTCCTTTGTAAATGCCCATACTCATGACATAAATGACATCTAAAGGGGAAGGTTTCATAGACTAGTTGAATCCAAGAAATATATCCAAGACACATCTCCATAGAGTCTAGAAAAGGGTTATTCAAATCAATTTCCACACAGATACAGGCATAAGTAATTACCTTTTAGTCCAAATTTTTATTGAGCTAGACCAATCGACTTACCAAGAAGGGTGATCATATGTAGAATATCACTCCTCCAACACTCCAACGAAATTCACGATAGACAATCCCAAACAGGAACCCTTGAGGGAAGTTCCTTAGCTGCATCAAATCCCACATGCTAGGGTTTCATGAAAATCCCAACTTGATTGAAGAAATAAGGCCCACCTTCAAAATCCCTATTCATATCTGCCATGCATGTAAACACTACTATAAAATAATTATTTTCAACCACCTTTATCTCCATATCCCCTTCTAGATTCCAAATCTTTCAGGCCCAAGATTTTAAAACTAGCAAAAAAAGATGGATCCTTGTGAACTTACAGGTCAACACATGATTGCTTAGGTACGCAACATCCTCCACGTAGGGAAAAAATATGGACTACAAACTTATCCTTATAATCTTCTCAAATAGTTCTATGAATCCAATACTCAATTTATTCTTGTTTTTCAATCAAGGGAACATAAACTAACAATAGGTATTGGGGCTGTTTTCCTAAGGGCTGAAAATGGTAGGTTGAGAAAATATGAAATGCATGCTATGAAAAACAAGTATTCGATTTTCGTACTCACTAGAAATTGTTTTAACTTTCATAACTCGTGACTAAATAAGAATACTCCTTAAATCAAATACTCCTTAAATCAAATACATAATCACACTTGAATTAAATACAACACACTGATCAAATGCTCTTAATTAATTAAAAGGCAAAAATTTGTAGTGCGACAGGAAGTTCACTAGATAGAATACAAAGTAATCTTTCAAAAATAGTAAATATGCCTGAACAATGAGCATACTACTAAAGCAAATGAACTTCTTGCACTTTAAATAATGATTGTATCCAACAAAAAGTTGATCACACTGATTGCAATACTGAACTAATTACATAAGTTGAATACTAAAACTTCTTGAATTAAAAAGGAAATCAAATCATAAATACTTCACAGTATAAAATGCATTCAACATAAATCAAATCACATTGAATGTAAAACGCAAGAGGGGGCCCTTCCTTCAGTTCACAAGGTGACTAGAAAGAAGCTGATTGTGCTAACTCAGTACCATGAACATCCAATTCAATTCATCTAGTCTATAGTAAAAAATAAATGTGTTTCTATTCTCTACTTTCTATCTATCCTCTACAGTCTAAATCATACCATATATATAGATGTGATCAACACATCACATACTATAAACTATGATATAGAGAAGTTACAATTTGCTACATGGCCAATGGCCAACAAACCAAATATCAATAGTCTTTAGTTTGGCTGCAAGCCATAAACCCAAAACAATATTAAAAATAGTTTTGAAATGTAATGCAAAAATAGAAGAGAGTAGTTTCACAACATATTCAACTCTTCCTTTTCCATTCCTCATGTTCTATTACCTCCAAGGGTTGTCTTCCACATGGATGGTTCCTTCAACATGATCAATTCGTGTAGCAAATCGATCAATTATGTCATTATCTCAACAATTTGGCATTTTGGAAGCATTCCTTCATTCTTTAAAAATGTATTAAATATTATTTATTTTCATAATAATTAATGGAAAAAGGACTTAGGAAAGAGGGAAAAAAGGTAAAGGAACGAAACACAAAGGGCATAGGAATTAGACATGGTTTACACCCATCATTTCCCCCATGCTTAAGGAATTTGCATGTACTCATACAAATAATTAGTACAAACCAGGTTTTTCTATAGAAGGAGAATTAGTTGTGCTAATGGTTGCTTCCATCACGCCGACCCTTGGTTCCTTAGGAGACCTTTTTCCCTGACACAGTCCTATTTTTACTCTATCAATTTCTTTCCTTAGTTGCTTGTTTATCCTGTAGTTGTATCTTTAATTATTGATTCTTTGTTTGAAGCTTTGTAATCAATTGACATAATTTCCCAAAGGGAATAAGTGGCTCTTCACATACCTCTTTTGGGTTTACAACATTAAAAACAACAAGAGCCTTTGAAGCTTCTTCAAAACCAGTAGTCTCCTTTTTTGACTACCATGGAGGAGGACATTCTTTGATGTGAATATTTTTAGGGTTATGCTCTTTCTCACAAGGCTCTTTACCCTTTTCATTATATTCCTCCCCTATGGTGTGGTCTTCATAGTCCACACTCTCACTTAGGGTTTCTTCATACTCCTTATCTTTATGTTCAAGAAAAGGCTCCTCATATGCTTCCCCCACATTGCCGAGGAGGGTTTCATCCCCAAATACATCCTGGCTTTTTGTCTCATGTTTGGTTCTAGTTTCCTTCCCTGCAGTTGTTGTATCTCGACCTGATATCTCCTCATCGCACATATCTGCTTGATCAAGGTCTTCCAATTCCTAAAGGATAGGACTTTTCCTTCATTCCTACTCAACTAATTACTTCTTTTTATGCCAATTTTGATTGTGGAGTTCTCTATCTATCTTTCCCTTTCTCTGGCTAGGGTTCATGGCAACTATTTCCACATCAGTCATTGAACCGATTGCTTCTACAAGTTTATCCAGCTTAGTGGAAGTGGGAGTTTTTTGTTTCTTTGGCTTGGTTGGGGGTGTTCCTTTACCCTTTTGTAGTTTCATGTCACTCACTTTGGAGTTGGCCTTCTTTTTCTTAGGAGAATCATCTAGGGTTTCCCTTATTTTCTTTTTCTTAGAGGATTCCCCTGCCAAGGTTTCCTCCATTATCCTCTTTTTGGAACACCCTGGAGTTTGATCGTTTCCCCTATCATGGTCAATGAAAGCATCCCATTCTAGAGAAGGTTTAGCAGAATGAAGTCCATACATGACAATTAACAATCAATCCATGGTGAGCAAGTGAATTTTCATGGCCCTTACAAAACTGACTATAGGACCATTTCAAAGAACAATGCAAGTAATAAGGAACATTAATGAAAAGAGCATTACGCAAGTGCGACATAAGCCTAAAGTGGAAATCATAGACATACATGTTTCTCCCCTTACAGGTAACATACTGGATTAAAAACTTGGCGACCTGATCCCACGATGATAGAAGAGACTTACGTTTGGTTCCCTAGCCTTTCACCATCTCGAAAGATTCCCCCATTTGTAGAAATTATTTCCTATGGAGCTTGAGGTTTGTGACATGGGAGGAGGAGTTAGGAAAGGATTCACCTATTTGCGGAAGACCAGTGAGTGTGGCGATTGTTTGCACGGTGACTGGAAATTGTAACCCCCTCAAAGTAATAATGTTCTTATGAAACCCTTCAACAAATTTTGTAGCAACCCTGTCGTTGAAACCATAGTTTCTTGAAGTATATCGTCCAAGCAACTTGCTTAAATATTTTGTTTACTTCCTTGCTAGCTAGGAGCTTCTTCATTGAAATGGGGTCTCTTTTTCTACGATCTCCTCCCATGATTTCAAAGTGTGGCAGGAACTTCCTTTCCAACTTACACTGTGGCTACAAGGATGAAGAAAAAGATAAAAATGGAAGCGGTTAACATAGATTATGGATAAGTAGTTTTTGAGTAGTAACATGTAACATGATCGGGTGAGTTGGCTAATGATGGGTAATAATGGCGAATATTAAGGAATTACCATCGGATAAAAATAAACCCATGAAAATAATGATGAACAGTATGGGAATCAACCCCACGACCTACCCCCAACTTAAAGATGACCATCCCGAGCATGCCAAATAATTATTAGAAAAATCAATAACATTTAATAAGCATTTAAAAGAAAGAAAGAGTACCCCCTGATACCATGTTCACAAGACAGGTGGTGATGATGTGACTGCCGCAAAGTCGACGACATATAGATCACAACAAGAGATGACATCACGAGCAAGTGGAAGGAAATAGAAGATCCAAAAATATTAGCATTAAAAGCTATCATGAGGCTACATGAAGGAGAAGTAGAGATAACCGGAAGTGGAGGATGACATGGAGAGAAGAACAATGGTATCGTGGAAAAGACCAATCGGAGAAAAGAGCATGGTGAATGGTAAGCGGTGAAAAGATGGTTGGCAAAAGAAGAAAGTGTGTAGTATAGAAACAATGATAAAATTAACCGAGGTAGAAGGTAGTACCCACACAAATTGAGTTTCGAGACCATAGGTACATGTGGAAGTCCAACAAGCAACATGAACGAGACAAGCAATAGGAACAAAGAATCTGATCGCCATACCTAAAGTTGCACAAGGTTTCCTGCAATAGAAGACAAACGAGCACAATGATAGGAACAAGAAAAGGCTCCTATCGCACCATAGTGATGAGAGGTATTGCTGAACGCACCGTGGTGTGCCCATTACGGTTTGTGCTGTTGGTGTTTTTTTTTAATCACGATGATAGACTATCGGTATCCCAATTTTCATCGTATCACCGCTTAGAGGCGTTGGAGAACCAATTTTCACCAGTAGGTTTATTGCAGCTTTTGGATTTTTGTTTTTATTTTTTTAATAAGTAAATACATTGTGGAAAGTACCTAAAAGGTACTTGAAGAGGCCATTGGAACCCTTTCAAGGAGATGGAGTTCCTTTGGTAAATTCAAGACAAAATCCTCCCTAGAAATAGGCTTCTTGTACAACTTCAAATGGTGACCATTGACAACTAGAGCCATATGGTCAAAATTCATAGTGAGAAGCTTAACTGCACTGTTGTCGTTGACCATCTCAATTTCGTAAGGCCCGAGCCATCGAGTGTGGAAATTTCCCTTAAATCCTAGAAACGAGAATCATACAAGAGCACCCAATCACCTGGTTGAAATGATTGTTGTCAAATGAAATGACCATGCCAAAGAGCATGTTATTTCCAGACAATCTCTGCATGGAAGAGTGCTTGTTGACGAAGTTCATCTAATGAATGAAGTTTCACAATTCATTCTTTTTATGCACCATTCAAGCTCATACCCAATTGGAGTGCAGTATGAAGAGTCTTTACTTCAATCTCAATAGGAAGAACAAATTTCTTACCATAGACAAGGTCGTAAGGTGTTAAACTAGTGGTGGTTTTTCACATCGTGCGGTAGGCCCACACTGCTTTAGGAAGCCATGCGGCCCAATCTCTTTCATGGAGGGTAATCATCTTAGTAAGAATATTCTCAATTTCTCTGTTGGTAACTTCAACCTATCCATTGGCCTAAGGATGATAAGGTGAAGACTTGCAATGTCTAATCTCATACTCACGAACCAAAGTAGAAATGAGTTCATATGTAAACTATGGGACTTGATCTGTGACTATCTCCCGTGGAACATTGAATCTGGTAAAAATCTTGGAATAGAGGAAGTCAGCTACCTTGGTGTCCCTTACATGCTTCAAGGCAACAACTTCAACCCACTTGGTTACATAATCTGTGCACACAAGGATGTATTCCTTGTTCTGAGATGGTGGGTTGATTGGCCCAACAAAGTCAAGCCCCCATTTTTCAAAGGGCTCAATGGACAGTTGAGGATGCAGGGGAATTTTATTTAAGCACATGAGGCAGCCCATACACTAACATTTATCATAGTGATGAACATAACACTTATAATCCTTATAGATTGTAGGCCAATAGTAGCCTGTAGTTAAAATCTTCTGGGCAGTCCTTTGAGCAACAAAATGTCCTTTGTAGGGTTCTGTGTGGCATGCACGAAGTATATCGAAGACATCATCTTCGGGTACACACTGACACATGATGTTAATGCTAGTTCAGAAGAGCAATCCATTGATCCATGTGTACTGACCATTGATTCCAACCAATTTTTGGTCTTCCCTTGGAGAGAAATGAGGTGGAAAATTGCAAGTAACCAGGTAATTCGCAATGGCAGTGAACCACAAATTTTTTGTTGATATATAGCAAAGAGATGCTCATTTGGGAAGGCATCATCAACTGGAACTAGTTCATCTTCTTGTTGTTGTAACCTAGACAAAAAGTTTGAAACCAAATTCTCCCAACCAGGTTTGTCAAGTATAGTAATGTCAAATTCTTCAATCAAAAGTAACCATATAATAACTCTAGCATTTACAACATGTTTATTCATTAAGAATCCAATTACAGAATGATCAATATGAACAAACACTTTATATCCAGTAATATAATGATGAAATTTATTGATTGCATAAACAACAACTAGAAACTCCTTTTCAGTTACCATGTAGTTTACCTCAACTCCTGTAAAATTATTATTGATGTAGTAGATGGAGTAGAAAAGGTTATCTTCTTTCTGTCCAAGCACAACTCCCATGGAATAGTTTGAGGCATCAGTATGAATGTGAAAAGGCAGTTCCCAGTTTGGACCACTAAGTACTGGTGTGGTTAGGAGCTTGGTCTTAATGGTTTCAAAGGCTTCTTGACATCTTGGTTTCCAAGACAAAATGACATCTTTTGCTAACAAGGAAAACAAGGGGGAGGAAATCATAATAAAATTTTGGATAAACCTCCTATAATACCTTGCATGGCTTGGAAAGCTATGCATATCCTTTTGGCTAGCGGGCACTAGCAAGTGCTGAATGATCTGTATCTTTTTGGGATCAACTTGAATACCCTTGGAAGAAATATAATGACCAAGTACTATCCCTTCTGTCATAAGCATATGACACTTTTCATGGCTTAATGATAAATTAGTGTCTATACAATGTTTAAGTACCTTTTCCAAATTCGTTTTAGCCTCCTCATAATTATTACCATGGACAGTAAAATCATCCATATACACTTTAACACAATCATTTACAAGATTTGCAAAAATACTCAAAGTTATCCTTTGAAAGGTGGCAATGGCATTACATAAACCAAATGGACAAAAGTTATAGGCAAAGGTGCCCCAAGGACAAGTAAAAGTAGTCTTGTCCTAGTCTTCATGTGCGATGCGGATTTGGTTGTAGCCACTTAAACCATCTAGAAAAGAAAATAAATTTTTACTTGCAAGAGTGTCCAACACTTGATGAATAAACGATAATGAAAATGATCCTCTTTAGTAGCTTTATTAAGTGCTCTATTATCAACACAAATTATCCACTTACTATTCTTCTTAGGAACCACAACTAGAGGAGAGACCCATTGACTATCTAAAATAGGATATATGAATCCAACATTTAATGATTTTTGTAACTCCTCTTTAACTATTTCACGTAGCATAGGGTTGAGCCATCACTGTGGTTGCCTAACTGAGCAATTACCTTCTTCAATGTGAATATGGTGTGTGTAGGTGTTAGGATGAATACCACACATGCCTTGGTATTCCTAAGCAAACACATCTTCATAAGTTCTAAGAATGGAAATGAGATCTTGGATTTGTTTAGTGCTTAAATGTGGATTAATATTAAGTGTGAAACCAGGTAAAATTTACATGGCCTATGATTGTGCAAGTGAATCAATGACTAGTACTTGTGAAGTGGAGAGTGTATTGCTAGAATTTTTAGAGAATAAAAATGGACTTTACAAGCAATTATGAGGTAGCAACTGATGCAATGTGACGAAGTGTTGAATAGACTGTGAGCTACCTACCAATGGAAAATTTCCAAAAGGATAAGGAGTATTTATACCTGAGTGAAGAGCCATGCTTTCAAAGATTTCATTAGATGTATATCTATTCTGAAGAAAATTAACAAGAATATTATCTTCATTAGGTTCTTCAATATCTAATGCTTGATCAAAGATTGGTAATGACTCATCCAAATTGCTATCAACCCATACTAGATCCTTCGTCTCCAACAAGGGTTGTGCTGGTGGGTATAGAGTCAACTATTTTGTGTGCTCTCCATTAGAAATTACCATGTTTCCCAACCAATAGTTGATGAATGCATCTACAGCTACTAACCAAGGTCATCCCAAGATTAAGGGATATCCCCCCAGCTTAATTTTAGGTTGCAGAATCATAAAGTCAGTTGGGTATTCCCATGAATGAATAGAAAGAACTACGTCTTCAATCATACCCTCCGATTTGACCAAAGATTAGTATGCAATTTGGAGAACTATGGGAGTAGGTCTAAGTCCCTTAAGTGATAATTTCTCCTTTGTTTCATTTGTTATAACATTAATTGCAACACCCAAATCAACAAGCGTATTAGGAATAATAATTTTATCGATACACACCTTGATGACAAGACTCCCTAGATCTAAATACTTAGGAATGGTTAGATTCCCAAGCATGAGGTCTGCTAGCTATCCAATGACCTGGATGGTCTTTGGATCTTGCCTCTTCTTCTGCTTTCGAGTACATAAATCCTGAACTATTTTTGTATATACGGGGATATCCTTGATGACCTGCAACAAAGGAATCTTAATGTTAACATTACGTAACTCATTGAAAAAATCAAATTCAGGTTGGGAGACTCCCTTTTGTACTAGATTTGAATGAAATTAGTTGAGAAATGGAGGTTCCTTTATTGGGTCCTCTTCAGGTTCTTCATTTTAATTTCGGTAATGGTGGGTCCTTGGAGAGCCTTTCTCGACCTTAATTAGACCCCATCTATTTCTATAGTATTAATCAGATAAGTAGAATAACCTGTTGCCTCATTATTATACATGGTTTGTGTTGCCTTATTGATGGGATTTGGATTTGGTTGAGCTGGCATTGGTGTGGGCTTTGGTGGTTGTGTTGGATTGGCTGGCTGAGCAGACGATGATGGTATGAGCAGAAGAAATTGTTGTGGTTGTTGATACAGGTTAATCATGGGAGGAGGTGGAAATTGTGATTGTGGTGGATATGGTTGTTGGTATGGTGAAGGTTGTGGTGATTGTAGCCTCCATGCCTGTTGCCACGACTGTGAAGCATACTAGTATTGCTGCATCCATTGAGGGTATGGTGGAGGTTGTTTCCAACTCCGTACCATCCAAGTTGATTGGAAAAAGAATTGGATTGGATAGGTCCCAAAGCAAAATAATCATTCATCATCCTAGGATGCATTACTTGAGGTGGAAAATTTTGCCTTGGGGCCATGTAGTAGATAGGTTCCTCATAATACTCAATATCAGGTACACCTACGGGAAGAGGCCTTAAGGTAGAACTTTGTTGGCTTCCTCTAAGGATGAAATATTTTTCCTATTATAAGGGTAATCCTCACTACTATGTCTCTTATGATAGGTCAGGAAAAATACAGCCAAGGCCCTTTCAACTTCCTCTTGCTTTCTATGAGTATACAAAGTATCTATTTGTTTACCCATATGATTTAATAAATCAATTTTATCTTCAAGTAAATTACCTATTTCACGCTTTGTTATACCAGTGGAATTTCTTGAAGAAGAAATCTTACTTGAATAACTCCTCCCTGAATGTTGAGACCTCGATTAATTCTTGCAAATGTCACAAATATCATCAAAGTTTAATTTAGAGACGTTACCTTTACCTATTAAATTCAATGCATTCATAGTATCATCTCTGATTCCCCTAAGAAACAACATTTTAATAGTATTAGGAGTTAGCCCTAGTTGTCGTGATTGTTGTAGGTTGAACATGAAGCGTTCAAGGTAATTTTCCACAGATTTTTCTTATTTCTGTGTCATGTAAAAAATCTCATCCCAAACCTCTTTTGTTTTACAATACTCTTGGTATTTTGTCAAAAATACTTCCTTCATGCCATCCCATGTTTTGACGTTTCTAAGGTTCATGAACCAACGTAAGGTTTCATCCTTCAACAGTTTGAGCTTCTATGCATCACTCTGATAGTCATAACTGTGGCACAACACATCAAACAAACAAACCACAAAAAATAGGAAAAGTAGAATGGGGAATGTTTTTCATAGGGGAATCCTCTTCAGGATGTGCAATTGGAAACTCAAAAGTGATCCAGTTTTTGTGGGCTAATGCTCCCACATTGTTATCATTGTTGTTGTTATTATTGAGATCAGCCATGACTTGAGATGCCCAAGGGGTGAAGAAAGTTTTAAATGGCTTTTGGTTTCCTAGGGACGAACCAACTCTAGACTCATAAGATTCTTGGAATAACTTTGCAACCCTTTTTTGCAATTCTTCAGAAGACTCTCAATGAGTACCAGAAGGGGTCTCAAGAATGGTAGACTTAATAACACACTTTTCGATATTTGGTTCGACTAGCTCTTCCTTAGGTGATGTGTGCACAACTAATGGTTGTAACTTATTTTTCAATTTTGCTTGTTGTTGTAAGGAAGCTAAGGTAGTGGAACAACTTCCTACGCTAATCTTAAGAGGAGAATAATGCAAAATTTTATAGATCTTTAATAGTTATAGAAACTTAAATAGAAATAAACACAAATATCATGCATACCACAACACAATGATTTACATGGGAAAAACCCTTTTGGGAGAAAAACTCCACACTCCAAAATTCACCCAATATATTATTCAGTAAATCACAAAGATTATAATATACTTGCAGAGCAAGTTTCTCACAGGAGTATCACCACTCAGAGATCAAGAGACAACATGACCACTATCAGACTCTCAAAATACATCAACGTCTCTCTACTGCAGTCGTAATACAACACCCTCATAAAATAGAGTTACATTATAGGGAAAGACAAGCCAACAAAATATCCACCATTAGATCTAAAACCTAATAATGTATGCTTCAAATTTATAATATATCATTTATTAAATATATATCAACCATTTTATGAGTTTTCCTGAAAAAGTTAACACACTCACATCTTGCTCCTCAACTCCACCCCATGCTACCATTGTATACACCTATCGGTGTAACTAGGAAATATATATATATATATATATATATATATACATCTTATCAACAATAAACCATATATAATTGCAAGGTTGAGACACATTTTTCCAACAAATCTCCCACTTGTCAAACACCTTACAAGAGCAATGTGAGGGTGTAAACATCATCTCTTTAATTGCTAGGGGCCGAAAGGCCCATAGTCTCTAAACACCGTCTGAAATTCTCTATGCTCACAGGCTTAGTTAAAGAATCAACAACATTCATAAAATTCTCTACCTTAACCAACTCCACCTTGCCATCTTTGATCATATCTCTAACAAAATGATATTGTACATCAATGTGCTTGGTCTTGGCCTGAAATGTCGGGTTCTTGGCGAGACATATCACACTCTGACTATCGCAATAAATTATCACTGCACCTTTTTTATTCTAATATTTGAACATAGTCTCTTAAGCCAAATGGCTTCTTTACAAGCATAAGTAGCTGCCATATACTCTGCTTTAGTACTGGACAAAGAAACCACAGCTTGTCGCTTACTCATGCAACTAATTGCACCACCAAATAAAGTAAACACATAAGCACTGGTGGATTTTTTGCTATCAACATCACTTGCCCAGTTTGAATCCACATGAATGTCAAGGGAAATATCATCTTCAGTCATATTACTATGATAACATAAGGAATAATTTGAGGTACCGCACAAATATCTGAAGACTCTTTTAACTGCATCCCAATGAACTCTACCAGGATTAGACATATATTTGGAAAGAACTCCCATTGCTTGGGAAATTCCTGGTCTAGTACAAACCATAACATACATCAAACTTCCAACTGTACTTTGGTAAGGTACTCTTCCCATGTCTTCCATCTCTGATGGAGATGTTGGACAATCTGAAATAGATAACTTTGTTCCAACTGAAATAGGAACACACAATGGTCTACAATCCTGCATATCAAACCTCTGTAAAATTGAGTTGACATACTTACTTTGGCCAAGCCATAGCTTTATTTTCACTCTATCTCTTTTAATTTCCATCCCAAGAATGTGTTTAGCTGCACCGAGATCTTTCATTTCAAATTTAGCAGCAAGTTGAGATTTTAATTTTGAAATCATACCTTTCCCTTTGCCAATAAATAACATATCGTCAACATATAATGCAATAAATAGGAAACAACCACCATTAGTTTTATAATAAACACAATGATTTGATTTAGAATGCTCAAATCCTAAACTCAACACATATGTATCAAATTTTTGGTACCACATCCTAGGACTCTATTTTATGAAATACAAAGATTTCTTTAATTTTCAAACCAATTTACTTTTACCTTTCACCACGTAGTGCTCTGGTCTTGTCATATAAATATCCTCCTCCAAATAACCATGAAGGAAAGTAGTTTTCATGTCCATTTTCTCAACCTCTAAACCATAAGCAACAACAATGGAAAGCAAAAATCTAATGGATGCCATTTTTGCAATAGGAGAGATTATCTCACCATAATCAACACCCTCAACTTGAGAGTAACCCTTCACAACCAACCTTTCTTTATACTTCTCAATACCTCCATCTAAACTAATCTTTTTCCTCAACACCCATTTGCAACCAACAGGTTTTCGTCCTTCAGGAAGTGGTACAAGATCCCATGTATCATTCTTTTTCAAAGATGCCATTTCTTCATCCATAGTAATCTTCTAGGATTCTACGTCATTCATACCTAGTGCCTCTTCTACAGATCTGGGTTCATCCATGTTAGTATTTAAAGCAAAAATGCATCTCCAATCACCAAGTGAATACCTTTCAGGTGGTTGTCTATGTCTTGTGGACCTACAAACAAGTTGAGTTGGAGGTTCTTCCTCCTCTTCTGAAGATCTAGAGCTAGACGAGCTCTCCTCAACTTCTTGTCTATCCTTGGGCCTCGATTCAACTTTCTCAGGTGTAGAAGGAAATTGAATCACATCTTCTTATTTACTTTGTTTCAGCTGTAATGTAACAAAAGAAGGCTTAGTTTCTCTAAAAATAACACTTCTACTATGTATTACCTTCTATACAACAAGATGCCAAAGCATGTATCCTTTCACACCATAACTATATCTGATGAAGATACATTTCACAACCTCATTCTCCAACTTTGTCCACTTCTCCTTTGGCACACGTGTATATGCCTTGCAACCAAAAACTCTAAGATTTCTTAACAAAGGATTGCGATCCGATCATGCCTCTATAGGTGTCTTATCAACAAGAGATGATGTAGGAGACATATTAATTAGGTAATAGGCAGTGGTAAAAAATTCATCCCAAAACCTTTGTTCTAGACCAACACCACTCAACATACTCCTAACATTCTCCATCAGTGTCCTATTCATTCTTTTTGCAACTCCATTATGTCGTGGAGAATATAGAGTTGTCTTCTATCTATGATACCACAATATTTACAAAATCTATCAAAATCATTATAGAAAAATTCACTGCCATTATCAGTCCTCAACATTTTATTTTCTTTCCAATCTACAACTCAACCATTGCTTTAAATTGTTTAAATCAACTGAAAAATTCAAATTTACTCTTTAGAAAATATACCCGTCCTACTATAATCATCAATAAATGAAACATAATAGGTGGATTTACCAATCAAAGGAACATCTACAAGACCAAACACAACAGAATGAATAAGATCCAATACACCACAAGATTTATGAGAACTCAAGTAAGACTCCACGACCCTTTAGACAAACATTCAACACGGTTTTTATTTTTCAAGGTCCTTAGACCCTTTTCTCCAATGTGGCCAAGTATTTGGTGCCATAACACAATTTTCTCTACAGGTAACTTCGAATCAGAAGAAAGAGCACCCTTGGGTACCTAAAAGCCATGACCATCTGTTGAAGGTGAAACCCTCACTTCTTCCATAAACTTTCTTTTCATAGAAGTACTATTGCACTCAACAATGGATGCATCAAGCTTATACAATCTCCCATATCTGACACCTCTAGCAATCACCATAGTACCTCTAACCATCTTGCATCCTACATAAGAAATAACTACTTGCACACCCGCATCTATTAGTTTGCTCATAGATAACAAATTTTGTTCTAATCCAGGGATATGCAACACACCATTAATCTTTTTTATTCTACCATCAGGAAACCATATTTTAATTTTACCATGGCCAACAATGTTTAAATGAGAACCATCACCCAAGTACACCTTACCTCCATCAAGTTTTTCATATTAAAAAAAAATCTCTATTAAAGGTCATATGGAAAGATGCACCTAAATAAATTAACCATACATCATTACTTGCACGAGTTGCCAAAGCTGCAATTAGTGTGTCACCATCTTCCTTCTCGAACTCAGAATTGGAATCAAATCTCTTTTTTTTCTTCTTCTTTTCTTCTTTGCATTCCTTATGAACATGTCTAGGCTTACCACAATTCCAACAAATAAATTTGAACTTTCCAAGAGATTTAGATCTCCCCTTGGACTTGGATTTTTCATGCTTCTCATTCTTCTTGCCTTTCTCCTTAGATCTTCCACGAAAATTCAAGGCCTTCTTGGCACTGATGGATACCTTCCTCCTTATCTCTTCAAAAAGAAAAGAACTCACCACATCTTCATTCTTCAAAATAATAGAAGTACTCCCAATAGCCATAACAAGAGAATCCCATGAATCAGGTAAAGAACAAAGCAAGATTTGACATTTCTCCTCCTCATCCATTTTGACACCAACTAATGCCAATTAAGCCACGAACATATTGAATGCTTCTAGGTGGTCTGTGATTCATCCACCCTCTTCCATTCTTAATGAATACAATTTCTTCCTCAAGAAAATATTTTTCACTAAAGATTTGGCTTGATACATCTCACCAAGCTTCTTCCATAGTTTTTGTGCAAAGGTATCCTCATGGACATTAATTAGAATAGAGTCTACCAAGCACAATATGATTAGACCCTTGGCTTTACGGTTCATAACATCATATTGAGTAGCCTGAGTAGGATATGTAGGCCTTGAAACACTCATCAACAACATCCCACAGATCTCGATCTATCAACAAATCCTCCATCTTTAGATTCCACATCTCAAAATTATTTCCAAAAAATTCATCCACCTCTATTCTCCCTGATGAACGTTCCATCTGAAAATTCCCCCAACAAGATCACAAAGTGTCTTCTACACAAGCTCCCACTCAAAATTGGATTAGTTCAAAAAACCTAACAACCCACAACTGAAACCAAAGGTGATCAAGCTTTGATACCACTTGTAAGGAAGCTAAGGTAGTGAAACAAATTACTACACTAATCTTGAGAGGAGAATAATGCAAAATTTTATAGATTTTTAATAGTTACAAAAACTTAAACAAAAATAAACAAAAATATCATGCATACCATAACACAATGATTTATGTGGGGAAAACCCTTTCGGAAGAAAAATCCCACACTCTAAAAGTCGCCCAATATAATTCAGTAAATCACAAATATTACAATATACTTGCAGAGCAAGCTTCTCATAGGAGTATCACCACTCAAAGATCAAGAGACAACACAACCGCTATCAGACTCTCAGAATACATCATCGTCTCTCTACTGCAGTCGTAATACAACACCCTTATAAAATAGGGTTACATTCTAGGGCAAGACAGACCAAAAAATATCCACGATTAGATTTAAAACCCAATAATGTATGGTTCAAATTTACAATATATTATTTATTTAATATATGTTGGCCATTTTATGATTTTTCTTGAAAAATTTAACACACATTTTGCTCCTCAACGCCACCCCATGCTACCATTGTATACACCTATCGATGTAACTAGGAAATATATATATATATATACATCTTATCAACAATAAACCATATATAATTGTAAGGTTGAGATACATTTTTCCAATAGTTGTGAGCTGCTTCCCACAATGGATGGTTTTGTTTTGTTTTTCAAAATTTCAAGTTGTGAACTATTTCCCTTCTCCTTTTTAACAAATTTCCCTCTACTATCTCTACTATGATTCATGCACCTATATGACTTATAACAACACAAATTAGGATTATTATCCTTGACAAGGTTGAAAATTGTGTAGGCTTTCCTCTTGACGTACTAGTCCTAACTCAACTTACTATGGTTTTAGGCCTTTAATACCTTTCCTTGGCAATGGCGCCAAAAATGTAGGGCAAAATTGTGGACTACAAACTTATCCTTATAATCTTCTCAAATAGTTATATGAATCCAATCTTTAGTTTATTCTTGTATGCCAATCCAGGGAACACAAACTGACGAAAGGTATTGGGCCTGTTTGCCTAAGGTTTGAAGATAATAGGTTGAGAAAATATGAAATGCAAGCTATGAAAAACATGTATTTGATTTTTGCACTCACTAGAAATTGTTTTAACTTTCATAACTTGTGACTAAATAAGAATACTCCTTAAATCTGATACATAATCACACTTGAATTAAATGCTAAACATTGATAAAATACTCTTAATTAATTAAATGACAAAAAGTTACAGTGTGCGACAAGAAGTTCACGAGATAAAATACAGAGCAATCTTTTGGAAACAATAAATATGCTTGAACAACGAGTTGATTGTATATGCAAATGGACATCTTGTGCTTTAAATAATGATTTCCTCCAACAAAAATTTGATCACACTGATTACGATATTGAACCAATTACATAAGTTGAATATTAAAAAATTTCAAATCAAAAAGGAAATTAAATCACAAATACTTCACACTGTAAAATGCATTCAACATAAATTAAATTGCACTGAATGTAAATTCTAACTAATCAACACACAAAATAACTTCACAAAGTATCCTGAGAGGGGGCCCTTCCTCCGGTTCACAAGGTGAGTGGAAAGAAGCTGATTAATCTAACTCAATACCACGAACATCCAATTCAATTCATCTAGTTTGTAGCAAAAGCAAAATGTGTTTCTATTCTCTATTTTCTATCTATCCTTTACAGTCTAAATCATACCATATATAAAGATGTGATCAACACATCACATACTATATGTGCGTGTGTCGAATGTGGAGAGATTTAATGTCAAAAAAAACCTTAATGAAATGGTTTACATTCAATGTTTGATCAAGTAAACTACTCTATTCATAATACAATCAAACCTTTCAAATACGTATCATTGTCCTCTATTTCTAGGGATTTATTAAACCATTTGGCCCTCATATTTCTATGGGCACAATGGTTGTTAAAATGACAACCTAGAAAATGAGATTTGATGCTTAATATGCAAGCTAAGATGATTTCTATGTGCAAATGTGTGTTAGAATGATTAGTGGTATGCTTCTAAATGAAACAAAACAATGGAAAGGATAATGGATATAATGATAAACGAAGGATGATGTTGATGATAAATGAACAAGTGGAGATGAATGATATGATATGAAACTAAAATGAACTATTCATGATTATGCATATGCTCAAATACAACAAAAAAACAAACTAATCTAAAATGCAACTATGATGTAATGGGGATGATAAAATGCAACTATGATGTGATTCGAAGGAGAAAGAATAGATGGTGGAGATGGAAAGAATCAGGATGTTGTCCCCTTGACCAAAGACAACATGCCATGTGTGTGGGAGGAATCTCTTGACCAATAGGCAACATGCCATGTGTGTGGGAGACCCAAGTGTGTGAAACAAAGACCCATGTGTTCCAAATTTGTTGGAAGTGTGGGAGAATAAAGCCATGTGCCTTTTCCCATTGGTGGAAGTGTGTGAGGATAATTCTAATTAATAATTAGGCTTATTTATTTTCATGTGACCTTTGTGAGGTGGCACAAGAAAATGTAGTAGACATGTGCTCTAATTCTTAATCAGGATTAAGGAAGATTAATTAAACAAACACGTTTAGGATATTTTGTTTATTTAATTATTTAGAAGAATATGATTTTGGAGAATTAATGGAAGAGTGAACAATATAAATAAAGTGAGACTTTATTTATATGTAGTCGAAACATTAATCAAATAGGTTGTATTTAATTAATTGTATGATGACCATTTTTAGGTGTATACACTATAAACTATGATTAAGAGAAGTTACGGTTTGTTATGGCCAATGGCCAACAAACTAGATATCAATAGTCTTTGGTTTGGTCATAGACCATAAACCCAAAACAATATTAAAAACAGTTTTGAAATGTAATGCAGAAACAAAAGCGGGTAAAAGCAGGTAGTTTCAAAGTACATTCAACTCATCCTTTGCCATTCCTCATGTTCTATGACCTTCAAGGGTTGTCTTCCACATGGCTGATTCCTTCAACATGATCAGTTCCTGTAGCAAATTGATCAAGTTATGTCATTATCTCAACAATTTGGCATTTTGGAAGCATTCCTTCATTCTTTAAAAATGTACTAAATATTCTTTATTTTCATAATAATTAATAGAAAAAGGTCTTAGGAAAGAGGGAAAAAAGGTAATGGAATGAAACAAAAAGGGCATAGGAATTAGACATGTTTTGCACCCATCACTCCACAACATATTCAAGCTGTATTATTGTTACCAAAATTTTCACCTCAACTCAATTTAGTAGACCCGGAAACAAATGATTAGATTGAGGTGAAAGGTACACATATTTTAGGCTGATAATTCATTTGAGTGAATTTAGTTTATTGTGGAGAAAAACATAAAAAAAATCATAAAATGTTGCATAGTAATGTTGTTTTCATTCATCATAAACTAAAAAAGATACATCATAGCATAAACCATTTCTGTTTGGTGTTTAAAAAAAACTAGAAAGTGTTTAAGTGTCCCACACAAGCCGTGGGAAATAACTGAATTGATTTTATTCAGATTGAATTGATTACATCTAATAATGGAATGTAAACTATACATTTGAATATTAAAACAGAGAGAAGAAAATGTGAAGAGAGTCATATCCATCATTTCCTTCTAGACTCATCGTAGGGTTGACCCTCCTCTTGAGTGCCCTCAGCTCCCCTCGTTCTTCAAAGCCCATTGAACCTACAAAAGATTAGAGAGAGTGGTGTTAGAGCTCCAGATATAAGCCTAATAACACTTTCCATCCACAAAATATAGCCTACAACCATTACTAGATACAACCAACACAATCAGATCAATTCAGACATTAGATATTCAAAACCAGATCATCAAGGAAAAAAGAGGTCATAACCACTAGAGAAACTATTTTTATCTAACAAGTTTGTTTAATGTGCAGGTTCAGGTACTGGTTCATCATGATTCAACATTTCAGTATGTGGGAAAAAGTGGGCTCCCACAAGGGTCGAGCCCAACATACTACAAAGTACTTTGTCATAAATGTGATAGTGAGCAGGCATACATAAAATGCTTTATTTACATCATGTTTCACATCATTTATTATTGTCATAACATCATCTTTACTATTTTCATCATATGGAATACACATTAATAAAGGGAGCAACAATGATTAATCAATCAAAGACAGTCATGATAGAATAGTGAGAGGTCTCCAGGACAACATAATGGGTGAACTTCAAGTAATGAGAAATTTAGCTCAATAGGACAACATTATGGCATAAAGATAATTATCATTCTCCATGACTGGACAGTTGATCAAACAACCATTGTTGGCATGATAAATAAACTCTCATACAAAGAACAATGAGTATTCATCATAGTAGCTGAAGGTAAGCCTGTCTAGATTCAGTACAATCTTCACCATGTTGAATTTATAGAGATGTTGTTAGAAACCAAGATCACTTGCATGCAATCTCTTGTCATATTCAAAAGACATGCAAAACCAAAGAAGATGTTCTGTAAACCTCAAAGTAAAAATGCATTATTGAGAATCAATTATTACAAAGAGATCAATCTTTATGAAGGAGATCAAGAAACCCTAAAATGGAAACCCTAAATGAAACCCTAGTGTGCACACTTAATAATTAATCAATTATTAATGTGCCTAAGTTTAGCTTAAGTAACTAAAGGAATAAGTGACTTAATTAATTAACCAATATGATATAATTAATTAAGTGGAATAACTTATTACTCTAACACCCCCCCTTAAGATGAACTTAGGAAGAAGCTAAAACACTAGAAGAAGATGCATGAAAGCAAGGATGGGTCCTGACAAAAAAGGCATGATCAGGTACCCATTTACAAATGCAAGAATGAGGTAGAGAAGGAAAACCTAGTGCGACAAAACCCCCCTACAATGAGATGACATGTTGCAAAGAAGCACTGGAAGAACACTGTGGAGTAACACTGGAACCGAAATCTGGAAAGCAAGGAAAGATACTTCTGTCTACTACTGAAACTGGATGAGAGTCACTAATTGACTCAAGGAATCATGAAAAAAGAAATAGCAGACCCGATGCCTCGGAACACTCAAAAACTCCAAATGGGAACAACCCTAGAATCTATGAAGCAGTAAGCGATTATTGAATGATGTATTACTGAAAAATGAAGTGCAAAGATGCAAGATGCACCCTCCCAAGTGACAAAACATCAAAGTAATCTCCAAACAACCCATCGGGCCAAATATGGACTAAGCAATCAACCTGGGATAGATACAGAAAAAGTGCATGGACAGCAACATAGAGCTCCTTAATACCTTTCCAACGCTGCAAAGATAGTGAAAATTGGAGATCGTGGCAAAAAGTTATGAGCTCGGAAATCCAAAATAAACATCTGACTTCAAATAGAAATAAATGTAGATAAACAATAAAATACTAAAAAATAAATAGCACAATTGGAAAGTGCTCGGAACCAGCTTTCCGGCGATTTCTCATTTTCCCGATTTTAATACCGTATGCCCAAGTTATGACCAAAAGAAAAAAACTGCTTCTTTAGGAAAAATAGGGCTAGGAGGGGCAAAGAGGGGTTGGCCATACGTTGACGTCATCAGTTCACGAGCCTAAATTTGACGACAATCTGGATGTTGCCGCAAAAATTCGGGCTCCCTGCAAATAAAAATTTGATAGAGCCCCTGGTCGCTGATATGACCAGGGGCTAGGTGTCGGAGTTGGCTGGGGGCCGGGCACAGAGCTCTCAGTCTCCATAGGACCGCCGCGGGGCTAAAAGTGGCTGCCTGGTCACACATATGACCACCGACTGGTGCAGAAGTGCCCGCGGGGGCTGGCGGGGAGGCCCCCGGTCCTCCATGTGACTAGGGCAGAGCGCATAGGGGCTCGCGGGGGTGGGAGGCCCGGTGGCGGACCGACGGAGGTGGCTGCAAGGGCTGGACAAAGGTGGTGGATGGGCTGTGGAGTTGGGCGGCGGTGGTGGTATGGTGGCCGCCGGGTGGCGGGATCGTTTAACATTGGCAATGGTGGCCCGAATTTTGAAAAAAATGTTTTTTTTTTTCTGCATTTTTCTCGATTTTTGAGCCTTGATCTGCATGTTGGGGAGGCCGTACGGCCCCCAGACAATTTTTTTTGCCTCCCGGATCAACTGCACCAAAATCAACGAAATGACAGGCATTCCTAGGGTTTTTGGCCCTTGCGAACGTGATGGCGGTGTCCGTTTGAGCCCAAAGTTTCCCAAAAAATTGGCTACCCCCAGATCTTGCAAAAAAGATGCTTGTGGAAACCCTTGCATTAGAAACTCACTGAAAGACCATATCTTCAGATCACGAACAGGCAGCTGGAGGTCTGGAGCTCTAATACCATGTTAGAAACCAATATCACCTGCATGCAATCACCTATCACATGCAAAAGACATGCAGAACCAAAGAAGATGTTCTGTAAACCTCAAAGTAAAAATGCATTATTGAGAATCAATTATTACAAAGAGATCAATCCTTATGAAGGAGATCAAGAAACCATAAAAGGGAAACCCTAAATGAAACCCTAGTGTGCACACTTAATAATTAATCAATTATTAATGTGCCTAAGTTTAGCTTAAGTAACTAAAGGAATAAGTGACTTAATTAATTAACCAATATGATATAATTAATTAAGTGGAATAACTTATTACTCTAATAGATGCTAAAGTGATTAGCACAAGAAAATAACATCCTTTTTACAGAGATCTTGAATACAATAGAGTGCCAGTGACCTATAGGAGAACATTCAGGACAACCATATATTCCAAAGGAAAAAAAGCAAATTTAGATTCATGGAACAACGGAGTAGCTAGAAGGACTCATGATGAATCTCTTTTGGAAAGTGCAGTCGTAAATCATAAACACTGGCTTTCAAAGAAATAACAGTCCCATTCAAGCATGAAAGAGACCAAGGTATAAAAGACAAAAGATGAGATAGAAGAGGACAGTCATTTTTAACTATGTTTCACAATATCAACATCAAGAATATAGGTAGAGTTCATAAATGAATCACTGCGAGACAATGCTTTGGAGCAACTATAGATGTAGATGTTGAGAAACAAATCAAAGGAAAAATATTTCTTCATGAGAAAAATTTAGGATGAAATGCCAAGGGGATTTGAAGAAAATCAGCCACGACATAACATAGATCATGGGCTTGCTTTTTGTAAGATCACAGAATATTGTACAAAAGCAAACCCATATATTTTTGTCAAGACTGAATATAGAGGTTAGGATTTTCAAACAGAGTTAAATTTTTTTTTTCTGTACATGCAAGAAATAGAGAAGAGAGTGAAGGATATGACAACGATATTCAAGAGCATGCTTATACCACTCACACCAAGTCATGGGTCGCGGCTTGTGAGGAGTTAAAATCCCAAAACAAACTCTTTCAAGAGGAGAAACAATGAAGTCGTGACCTCTATATATAGAAGCAATGGAACTCATAACATAAAATTCAAAGTTTTCTTTGTTTGTTTTGTAGGAAATGGAAGAAAATACATCAAAAATAATGTAGGGTCATGGCTATAAAGCCTAAGAATACTTTCAAAATGGAGTTAAACACCACATTTCTAGTGAGAGAATAAACTCACCACGCAGTCCAAGCATATCTCCTAAAAAATAATCTACATGAGAAAGCTCAATGGTTCACTTAGTGCACTCCTGTAAGCTCCAAGTCCAAGCCCTAGCCTCTCATGGTGGCGTCGCCCAGTAAACAACAGTTTGGAGTGGAGAATGCAAAGTAAAATGAGAAGTGGCTGTGGTTTTCTGCTTAGGGTTTTCCTTTTGCCCTAGTTATTTGGCCGATCCTCTCATGGGCTTTTTTCACCTTGTTTTAAAATATTTTCTCATGGTTTGTCAAATACAAGATCGACCTTCAAATTTTTTGCATTGATTTAAAACTCAAGTTAAATTGTAAACATATATTGATTGTAATTTTTTATAAATTACATCAATATATGTCATATAAGTGCAAAAATAAGGGAAAATATATAACACATATTAAAGTAACTTTTACTTTAATATTTGTTTAGTTTTAAACTTCAGTCCCTCATCATGCAAAAAATTTGGAGGTGGAGATAACTGAAATGCCTTTGGAGTTAACTAGTCATGCAAAATGGAGCAAATGGTGGAGATTTTTGAGACATAGCTTCAATTCTACATCAGTTGTCGAGATCTTTTGATCATGCACATTGAGGAGAGGAGTTTGCAACTGTTTAACTTCAATTTGCTTCAGTTTTGACTCTCGTTTTTATGGGTTTTCTTCTTTGCTCATAAGGAGATATTTTGGGATGGATTTTACATGTTTAGTGAACTTTCAGTTCCACCTTTTGGCATAGATTGCATGCCTTCATTGTATTTATTGGAAAAAGTCATTCTTTTTCCTTAGTTCTTGATGATTTTGCCTTTGCATTTTTGCAAAGAGGAGATTGATTTTGTAACTCATATTATTTATAGTTTAATATACATGTTACAGGTTCCAATTTTGCCATTTTTATGTAAGAGTTCCTTTATTTTTAGTTGAATCAAGTATCTACCTTATCATTGTGTTGTTTTTATGAATGATTGATGAGATTTTATTGTGTTTATTATCAGAACCTTTAAAATCATTGTCTTATTTATACTTGCATGCATTAAAAAGCAGTAAAAATCACAGGTCTTAGGTTGTGTATTGAAATAATCCTTTCTTTTCATGCAGTGAGAATCCAGTTTTCCTCCAAAGAAGAAGTTTATTCAAGCGTTAGAATCATTTTTGTGATCAAATTGCTAAATTGATTTGTGTGGATAATTTTTTTGAAAGTTATTATTGTGAGTTAGAGTTGCATGTTTCTATCAACTAGGTGCATAACCACTCATTTAAATTCTAGTTTTAGTATATCCTTTAGAAAGCCTTCTTCCCTTTTCCATTAAAGTTACAGTCCATTATTAGAAGATCATAAAGGAAGCCAACCTATAATCCAAAGGTTGATTTCCATTTTAGGCAACCCACAGGCCTGGAAATCATCCCATGTTACATAGGATTGCAAAGCATCTTTGCTTTTGCATTTGGGTGCATTCCTGTTGATAACAATTACCAAGATAGGATGTTCTTGGCTTCTCTCTCAACAACCATTCACTTTCTTGATTCTAGAGACACCTTTCTCCAACAACAAACCTTCACTAGATGAGAATTTTTTTAAAGCCTCCATAGGCTTTGCATGCAAATAATGAGAAGGATCTGCAAAATCAATCCTTTAACAAAGCTTCGAGCATAAATAGGCACCACACAAGTAAAGACAAAACTTTGGAACCCTACACAACTTATGAGAAATCAGAACAATCAAAGGGAAAAAGGATCTTAGAAAATCCACCAGAAGACAAACCACGCCACCCCAAATACACACGCCTCCACCCAATCAAGACTCCTCCAAATGACCCTTAAATCACACCCCTTACGATAGCCACAAACAAAAATCATAGGAAAAATGCAAATGCAAATGCGGCTAGAGTAAAAAGCCCTAACCCGTGCTACAAAACGTGAGCACAACCACCATCATTCCGTCCCCTAATTGAAACTATCCCTCCAATCAAAATTTTGAATTTGAGAATCTAGTGAAACACTAATTCTTGATGATATTTTGATTCCTAATTTAAAAATCACATCAAATTATTAATTTATAAGTGTAGACACGTAAAATATATTGATTGACATTAGACATCTGATCTTGACCACTAACATTGTTTCATCCTGAATCATCCTTCGGTCTAACCATTTAATCGAATACCTTTATTTGATTAAATTCGTTAACATTCCTCTCTTAATTAAATAAATCAGTTATCTAATTAAGTCACATTTTCTTGATAATTAAATTGACCATTCTGATCTAATTATCCTATTTAATTAAATAATTAAATTTATTTGATTAAATTTCTAAAGTCTATCTATTAAATTAAATAAATTAAAACCTTATTTAGTTTAATCTAACATCATCTCTTTTAATTAAATAAATCAAAATCCTTATTTAATTAATCCCTTATCACATTCTTCTCATATTTGATTCAAATAAATCCACAAATTTAAGTCAAATAGGTCACATCATTTAATCCCTTCATTAAATTAATTAACCCTGATTGATTTAAATCTCTTCTCATGTCCCATCCTCCATGTTTTACCACTTGCACATGAAAATAGACTTATTTGATTTATTAAATCTCTATTTTCCTTCAACAAGGCATCTTTTAAGGAATATTCCCTAAGTCTGAATTCAAAATCCAAGTGGGATGAGTCCTTCCAACAAGGCATTTACTCTCTCTTACATGTCCTTTTACTTGAGCCAAGTGACATTCAATACATTCTTCCTTCCCTCTTGCATGTCATTTCAACAATTTCAAAATTCAAATATATGCATTTATTGACACATTCTTCAAAACTTGCACATCCTCCATCCATTCACAAGTGGACAAGTGGCACTTTTCCATTGGCTAATTCTTAGTCCCACACTGCTATATTTTGGACATCTCCTTAACTTAGCATTCTATAAATAAGAGGCTAATCTCCTCATTTGATCCATCCACAATTTGAGTAAACTTACTATGCTCAAATCATTAGCAATTTTCATCCATTATCATTGAGTTCATAGCTAGATTATGTAGATTTTTCTATTGGAGCACTCATCAAGCATCAACAAAGTGGATCACTCTTCATCATACATCATAGGAGTTGGGAAAGGGCCAATTTTCACATCAAATTGGCACCAATTCCCCCATGGGAATCAAGAGTTTTCTTGTTTTAATAGGATTTTAATCTATTTCACTGTGTTTTTCATTCTTCTTTCCTATTTTAAACTATGCTAATGGATTTCATGGGGAATCCTTGTTCCTACTTGCATATTACCTTCTAATGTGTTTGTTCATGTTGTTTTGTAGGTATTAGGATTCAGGTTCGACAATAAGAAATTCAAACCAAATATGTACTTTATTATAAAGTCAATACCACACACTAATTGAGAGAAATATTGAAAATGATCTAAAAAAATTACCTAATATTTCAAGCCAAGAACACATGCCAATAAAAAAACCACCTGAAATTATTTGTAAGAAACCAAAGTATCTAATGGAAATTGATAAAAATCTTAAAACAAATTCCTAATAAAATTATAGAATTCACTTATCAACGAATTACTAATAAAATATGAATAACATTTTTTGAAAGGGTATACAAAATAAAAAATGATTTAAAATCTTAATTTTAGAGACACTATGAATATTTTAGGTCTAAAATCATTCAATACCAAAGGTGATTTTTTGTAATTGTATACACCTAAAATCGGTCAAGATAATTAATTAATTAAATACTAGTTATTTAATTAGTGACCCCTTTTATTTCATCTACTTATAAATAAATTCTCAATTTATTTATATAGTTCACACTTTTATAAATTCTTCATCTTAAACCACATTCTTCTAAATTTAATTAAATAAGCAAATGTCTATAGTTTATTTTTATTTAATTAAATATATTCTCACTAAGTTTGAATAATTTCAAATTCAAATTTTGTCACATGTCTACAACACTTTTTGCTACATCCTCAAATGTCACATGTATTTAAATATGTCTAATATTTAAATTCCCAATTTGAATTTAGGCACATGTTGGACACTTGGAAATCTCACACTTTATTCTCTCATACATTTGGCATGTTGCCTTTGGTCAAGGGAACATCCTCCATGATTCTTCCATCTCCACCGTTCATCTCTCATGTTTGAATCTTGACCGTTGATTGCTGCCACATCACAAGATGCTTTGGAAATCCTATAAATATAACCTCTTGCTACAACATTTTACATCCCATCTTTGAGTAAGCTTATAATGCAGGAATAACATTGGAGCATTTAAAGCTTGAGAATTTAGCATTTATCATTTAAAAGTTATAGTATCATGTTAGATTAGAATCATGTCTTAGTTTATAGTTACATTTTAGTTATCATCTTAGCTTGTATACAACATTTGCATCATATAATCTAGCATCATTATTCATTGTCACTATCACCATTATCATTTTCATCATGCAATATCATGTAGGAACTTAGATTCTTGCATTCAATAGCATCTCGTTTCTTAGGTTGTCATTCTAACAATCATAGTGCACACATAAATCTGTGAGCCAATATGATTTAATGAATCCTTAAGAATAGAGAACAATGGAATAATTTTAGAGATTGTTTTGCTGCAATTAGAGTAGTTTTATTATTCAAATCTTTAATGTAATATGTCTCATTGAGTTTGTGTGTTTTTATTATTGATTTACTAACTCCAATAATTCACACATACATAAAATGACACCCATTGTGGGGCTCAACCCCATTTTTAACATTTTTTTGGAAAAGTTTTTTTGAATAGGCTGGACGTGATCTTTTAGCATGATCGTGAATTCTTTTGGCGCATATGACAAATATTTCAGTGCATTCGATTTCTATTACGATGCATATGACAACTCTTTCAGTGCATCCAAACACTATTATGACACATTCAACTAATATTTTAGCGCATCCAACATTTATTTCGGTGCATCTAGGGGGTCTTTCAGTGCTTTCGATAAATAGTTTAGCACATACATAGATTCTTTTGGTGCATACATTAGTTCTTTTAGCGCATTGAATAGTTTCCTTAGCGCATTGAATAGTTCTTTTGGCACATCCATTAGTTTTTCTAGCACATTGAATAGTTCTTGTAGCACATCCGTTAGTTCTTATAGCGCATAGGATAATCATTTTAGCACATTGGAATAATCTTTTAGTGTATTCAATGATTGTTTTAGTGCATCTATTTAAATTTGTAAAATCTTAAAATTTTGAGAACTAATTAATGTTTTTTGTGTTGTAGGTGCATGATACACTAGTCAAAGAAAAATTTATGCAACTACTGATGATTTATGCAGGGGATGGAGTTATTTAATGCTTTCTTTTGATTAAATTAGGAACCTAGTTTAATTAAAAGGTTAAAAAACCCCTTGTCTTTTGTGCTTGAAGTGATAGGCCTATGCTCTCCCCTTAACTGGGTGACTAGAATGCCAGAATCACTATTTTATGCTTTGTTAACACCTTTAAAAGCCTTGCCATAGTGGGAAAAAGTACTCACCCTATGGGAACGACCTAAGTGGGAACAACTAAAGCCAAGTTTTCCAACCCACTATAATCAAAAGTGAATTTGGGGAAAGTCCGCAATTTGATGGTAATGTGCAAGATAACCATTCCCAAAGCCTTTTTTCTAAAGGTTGGGAGGTCTCCTGAGGGAGTTTATCTATTTCCACACCGAACGAAAACCCTTATTATGAACCTTAGTGTAGAAGCCAACTGAGTCAGTTTTCGAACACTTTCTATATCACGGTGCAAGGGGAGGGAAGAATCTGCCCCAAGATACTCACCATATAACCATCAGGGATTACTAGCCAAAAGTGAAGGATTTGGCTTTGGTTAAGACTTGGGAAAGAAAAAAATACGGGCACCCTCTAGGGGGTGATAGGGCTGTGTGAGCTGACATGGTTTTAAAATGTGGGTTGTGATATTTTGAGTGACCCTTGAGAATAGAGAAGTTCCTGAATTGTCTTCTCTTGTGTTATACTAGTGGAAATTGAAAGAATCAGACCAGATTCTTGAATACACACTCAATGTTTAGCTACTAGGCTTAACACAACTGTTTGACAACTTGCTGCTATGTTTGAAGTCATAATTCAAGAAATCATCCATTTGAACACTTGATTCTCACAACTTACAAACTGGAAACCAAGCAAAACTCACTGTCCATTCGATCATACTTTGGAAACATTAAGATCCATAGATTAAAAACCAGATAGATTGCCAAAAACATTGAAAATTTCTAGATTAGCGCATTTATCCTCTATTCCTGCGCATTCACTCCATTTTTTAGCGCATCTGTGCAATCTGGAAGCGCATCCATTCATTGTTTTAGTGCATACAAGTAGTTTTATAGCACATCCATTCACTATTATAGTGTGTCTGAGCAGTCTTATAACATATAAATTCACTATTATAGCGCGTATGAGCAGTCTTATAGTGCATCCATTCACTGTTATAGCACATCCAAGTTGTCTTCTAGCGCATATTTGCAATCTTTTAGCACATCCATTTATTGTTATAGTGCATTCATGTAGCTTTATAGCGCATCTGAGCAATCTTCTAGTGCATCGATTCTCTATTTTAGCACATCTGTGCAGTATTTTAGTGCATCCAGGCTCTGTTTTAGTGCATCCAGTAAATGCAAAAACTGAGATTTAAATTCATCCCCTGTTTCACAGTTTGAACCAGAATTTAGAATCTTTTCTAGAACAGAAACATTCCTCAGATACCACAAAGTCTAAACTTGTTAAAACTAACCTCTAAAAGTGGAATTCCTCAAACTAAACCAAGATCTAACATCTCAAAGTTCCTAAATCATCAAATCTATCACACCTTTGATTATTAAGCTGAGTTTCATCATCAGGATTTGTCATCCTTTCATCATGAAACAAACCTGTATAATCAAATTAAACTTAGTATCATCAATAGAATTTGTCATTCTATTTGACTTAGTTTTCATCCTTGGAACTCTTCCAAACAAAGATCAAAGTTTATTCAAAGTGTAACACTTGTATGCCTGTTCAAACAAGATTACAAAAGTAGAAACTCAAGGAAAAGGAACTTGAAACTCAAAACATCAAAATTCTAAACATTGAAATTCAAAACACCATGGCTGAACCTAAAGAGAATCCTTTCCATGGAACCCACAACACTAAAAGTGAAGAAATAACCGAGGAAGACATCCAACATGCTGAACAAGATCCTAATTTCCACAAGTGCTTAGAAAATATTTTTGAAAGAAATGGGGAAAAATACTTAATAATGCTAGCTAAACAAGGTGTCAAATTGCCTGATGACTTTGATGTTAATCAATTGAAAGCACCTCCTAAAAATCCTAAAAATGATTCAAAACAAGTGGTTGCCTTAACTCATCAAATGAAAAACCTCCAACAACAAATTCTCGACATGCAAAGGGGAACCTCAAAATGATACATGCTACAAGACATTTATCCATATCCTTTTGATCAATCCATCAACATGATCCCTTTTCCTAAACATTGTGAATTCCCAAAGTATGATAAATACAATGGTAAAACAAATCCAATAGATCATGTGAGGGAATTTAGAACCATGAGTCTTGAGTTTGCACATGAAGAAAATTACTTGATGAGATTATTTCCATGCAACCTAGGTGGACAATGCCTTGAATGGTTCTCCAAACTTGCACCACCAATCAAAACCTTTGAAGAGTTGGTTAAAAAATTCATCACTCAATACTCTTATAACATTCAACACAAAATAATAATGAAAGACCTTTGCAATACCAAACAAAAAAAGGGAGAATCATTTCTTGTATTTTTGCAAAGGTGGAGAAGAATGTTTGCAAGATATTCTCATCCCATACTGGAAAAAGAAAAGATTGAAATATTTATCGACAATCTAAGTGACAAGATGAGTTATAGATTGGAATTACAATGTCCACCTACCTTTGAGAAAATTATTGAGAAAGGGATCAAAATTGAAGAAGCTTTGATCAAGAGAGGAGTCATAAAAATTTACAATGAAAACAACTCATCAAGTTCCTCCAACAATTACAATAGCAATGATAAACCAAAGTTTTGGCAACACAACAAGAATGCTGGTAACAATGATGCTTCAGCTGAAACACAAAATGCAAAACCAGTATTCAACTTAACAAAAGCTACCACCAAAACCAATCAAAACAACAATCCACCCAACAACCAAAACAACCAAAATGTCAATCAAAACAACAATCAAGGTAATGCTGAATCTAGAACACCACCATATCGAACATCATCCAATCGAAGAAGATTCACACCTTTGGGACAACCATTAGAATCAACATTAAAGGAGCTTCTTGCAGCTAAGGTTATAACATTACCAAAGGCAAGAAATTGGGAACCACAAGTTAAACCTTCATGGTGGAATGATGCTCATTTTTGTGATTTTCACAGAAACAAGGGACATAAGACAAATGATTGCATGCAATTGAAAAATTTGATACAAGACTTGATTGACAACAAGAACATATTTGTAGAAGGACCCCAAACAAACAAGGATCATGGAGCGTTCAAGAACCCTCTACCAAACTATGAAAAGGGGGAGTCCTTGTCATCAAACACTGAAGGAAAAAACATGAACTATGTTTATGACACCATTATTCTCCATATCAAGGTGGTTGATGATCAAACCCATGACAAGCAAGATCTCATTGTAGTTGATAACCCAATAAATGATGACACTATTGAACATCAACAAAACATCATTGCAGCTGAAACTCATCACCATGACATCAACATCCAATCACATCAAATTAATGACATTGTGCCAATTAATTTGATCACATATGTTGCTGCAAGTGACAACCAAATTAATGCCATTAAAATTAGAGAGAAACAGGACAACCAACCGGTCAACGCAATCACAAGAGGGAAAGCTAAAGTAACATTGAAAGGAGTTGCCTCCTCTACATCCAAAGCAATTGCTGTCCCTGCAACTCAACATAACATAGCTGATCAGTTGTAGAAAATACCCACTCAAATATCCATATTGGAGCTTCTCAAGATTTCACCAATGCACAAAGAAATCCTAGAACAAGCTCTAGTCACCACCACAGTACCAAACAACTTAGAAGTTTTCCAATTTCAAGCTATGGTGGGACACTTGACCGCACCTCATTGCCTATCATTTTCTAAACATGATGATGTATCAATCACCCATCCACATAGCACTGCCCTCCACATCAAGGTTTTAATTCATAAACATCACATAAAATGTGTTCTAATAGATGGTGGAGCTAGCCTAAATATCTGCACTCTAAAACTTGTCTGTGCACTTGGGTATTCAGGAAATGCTATTGATCCTAGAAGGAAAATCATAATAAAAGCATATGATGATGAAGAAAGATCCTCTCAAGGATTGATTGTCTTACCAATTCAAGTAGGACTAGTTGTTAAAGATATAATTTTCTAAGTGTTGGACAAGGAGTTAACATACAACATACTCTTGGGACATCTTTGGATTCATGAGATGCAAGTAGTGCCCTCAACATATCATTTGTGTCTAAAATTTCATTTCAATGGGAAAGAAATCACTATTGCAACTGATGCCAACAACCCCCAATATTGCAACACACTCAAAACAACACAAGATACTTTTGTGCCACACAACAGGGAAGCTCCTAATCATAGCTCATCAAACAATGAAAGATGTAACTAAATTCCTTGTCAAAGTAGGTTGAGAAAAAGGACTAGTCAAAGGATAAGGATATCATTGATTCCACTCTATCAAGTAATGAAAGTACATAAAATTCTTCATCAAATCAGCATGAGGTAAAGGATCAGTCAAAAGACAAAGGTATTGGTAATTCTTCTCCACAAAATTAGGAAGGTCAACTCAATGCCTTAACAAAACAGGTTGAAAAGATCCGATTAAAATACAAAGGCATGGGGGAATATTCATTTAAGCAATCCTTATTTTTATCACAACTTTCATATTCTCCTAAATCATATGGGCAACCATCCACACCAAGACAACAATCATCACAACCAACCACACTCTTTGATGGAAAGTTTGTAAAAGTGAGCACTTTAGTGGATGAATCATAAGACAAAGAGGTTTTGAATTGGTTGTACAAGGACAAAGAACAATCACAAGCTGTAACTTCTAATGTACAAATAGAGAAATATGGCAAAGGGAAGAAAATCCTAGAAAAAATTGGATATGAGGGAAAAGGTCATGTTGGTAAAAGAAAAGAAGGCATCATAGAACCAATACAACCCATCACAATGAATTCAAAGGTAAAAATAGGACTAGGATACAAAGAAGAATCAAAAGAAGAAACCAAGCAGTAGGTTGTTGAGAGAATCCTTCAATTGAGAGATAGGTCTGAAATGGATTCCAATGAATATGAATGGGATTCCCTCTCTGAAGAGTCTTGTCATGATAAGGAAATTGATGTAATACAAAAGTATACACCGCGTATGGAGGGACAAAACTCAAGTTCTAGACCATTTGAAATTGGATCACAACATATCAATGACTCAAGTGAAGATGATTAGACTTCGAGGGAGAAGGAGTATCTATGACACACATTCAAGTGGCCTAACTTTAGCTAAGAAACTCCTACGTTTGGGGTATTACTGACCGAATATGGAGGAGTCATTTCAATATGTCAAGAAGTGCCAAAAATGTCAAATCCATGGAAACCTGATACATGCACCAGCACAAGAGTTACAACCATTTGCATCAACATGGCCTTGGACCTTGTAGGAAAGATACATCCATCTTCATCAAATGGACACAAGTTTATCATCACAACCATAAAGTACTTCATGAAGTAGATTGAAGCTATTCTGTTGACCGCTATCATAGGAAAATAAATTACATCCTTCATCCTAAATTATATCATCTGTCGGTATGGCATTCCTCAATCCATTATCACAGATAACAACAGACCCTTCAAGAATTAGGATGTCCAAGAACTTTGTGAGAGGTTCCATATCTATCATTGATTTTCTACACCATACTACCCTCAAGGAAACAACTAGGTGGAGGCCTCAAACAAAACAATCCTAAAAATCTTGAAGGAAACCGTCAACGATGCTGGACGTGATTGGCACTTTCAAATGAACCTTGCTTTATGGGCTTACAAAACTAGCATCCACACCCCGACAAGAGCCACACCCTATGCTCTAGTCTATGGATTAGAAGCCATTCTACCTATTGAGGTTGAATTACCATCACTTCGTGTGTCACTAAAGGGGATCATTTTAGATGAGGATTACATAGTGTCTAGGCTACAAGAGTTAGAACTATTGGATGAGTGTTTTCAGCAAGCAATTGATCACCTGAAAGCCTATCAATAGAGGATGTCTAGGAGTTACAATCATAGAGTAAAACCTATAACATTTCAAGTGGGTGGCTTAGTCCTTAAAGAAAATCCCCGTAATCAATAGGATCAGGAGAAGAAGGGGAAATTTGAAGCAAGCTGGCTAGGTCCCTTTGTAGTTGTATCAGTCTTTAGATTAGGAGCATATCAGTTGTCCACACCTGAAGGGGATTTGTTTGATGAACCCCTCAAGAGCTTGCATTTCAAGAAATTCTACACCTGGCTCATCCAGTACATCAAAAAAAGTCCTAAAACAATACAAAAACATCAGAAAATGTCCTAAAAAAATGGTTGCCTTGATGAAAACCTGACAAACAGGCATCTTGGTAACAACAAAAAAATAAAAAAAATTGGAAAATACAAAAAAAGTGAAAAATACAAAAAATCGTAAAATCTGAAAAAGTGCAATAAAAACAAGTAGTGAAAACCTAGCAACATGCGCTATTTGTGATAGGTTAGATTTTCAATCTATGTGAGTGTGCCGACCATTCACTTTCGCCATTACTCTGCCTATCATTGGAAAGCTCCATGTACATATCCTGGCATTGCAGTCGTGTCTCACCCTAGACTGGGGGGAAAATCCTAAACTCACTGGGGGGCAAATAAACTTTGAGCTTAAACCAACATGCAAACAACAAGTCAGGAAACACAACAAACACAATGATCATAATGCAAACTCAACATTGAACATCAAGCATAATCATGAACACATCAATCATCCATATCAAACATCAATCAACTAAATGAATCAAAGCAAAGCAAACTTTAAATGGATGACGTTCCTTTTGAATCATGGCTTTATCATTGTGGCATGAATGTTCAATGGTTGTACTTTGGTTTTTGTTGTCATATCTCTGGAGCACCTCGATGATGTATTGAATGAGAGGAGCTAGGAAGGAGTATGATTTTTCTTTGTTTGTTGTATGTGACTTGATCACTATTACTGTGCAAATTGTCACAAGACATGCTCTACAAATTATCACTAATGACATTTCGGATTTGCATAGGAAAATGGCTAACTCTTGTCTGTTTACATAGGTAATGCTCAGGTCATCTCAGTTTAATTATACCTAGATGCTTGTGTTAACTTGCAATATCAAAAATCATGGAAGTAGTACTCAGGTCATCATGGTCTAACTGTGTCATCGATGTTTGTACTCACTTTCAACATTTTAAAGGCTCAATGATGATAAAAGCATGAAAAATCAACTGTTACGATGACAACCTTTGCATATTAGATCTACATGGTTAAGTTAGATTGCATTCATGTTAGTTTGCATATGTATTTATGGGGTTTCCAAAGCTGCAACAAATTTCACAATGATGTTATCTCTCTTATTAATGGATTGAGTACACTTGACATTATCAAAATCACATCATTCTCATATAGTTGCACATTAGTTGCATACATTAGAAAGCATTATGATATCATATACCATCATCACATCATTTATTCATCCATGCATTTTGAAAACACAAAAACAAGTGCATTGCATCTCACTCACATGATCAAAATCATTTCATCAATTATTAATGGATTAAGAAAATGGTCCATTAAGAAGATTGAAAGACATATCCAATAGAGTAATATTTCCAAGAATAAAAGCATCTCTATTTTAATAGATGCATAATTGAACTTGATGCATCACTGAAATCATTTACTCCTTTAACAAAATGGATCTTGGATCCACTTAAGAAGATTGAAAGACATATCCAGCAGAGTAAGATTTCCAAGAAGAAAAAGTTGCTGAAAAATATGACTGATCAACAAGGATATAATGCCATTGTTATGAAAATCTAAAACCAGTAGTGTAGATGAATTTGTTATTACTCAAATCCAAGACTGACAAAGGACTAACTGGATATAAGCATCACATGTCATTTGCATAATCATATCCATCTTACATAGCATAAAACATCATCCATAAAGCATATAGAATCATCAATCATGCATTATCATATCATCATTGCATAAGCATCACATAATCATCATTGCATACATCACATAAGCATCCCATCATCATCTAGAACATCACATAAGCATCATAAAGTAGAAATAAAATGCACCCATCATGGGAATCCATCATAAATCATATAGACACATAGATTGATAATCATTGCCGCATATCATATAACCTCAAAATCATAATGTCAAAGTGTACAAGGATATCCAAAGGTATAAAGAGATACATCATAAAAAATGGTAGTGAATCATCAATGTCTTAGATAAATCAGTGTATACATGTCCCAAAATATATCAAGAATCATACATTGGAGCTATGTTGTGCTCCCCCCAGATGAGGCCGATATCACAGGACCGATGCCTCCCTTACCAGATGGACTTGCACCAGGATCTCTCAAACCTGCACTAGTACTTGATCAGTACTTTGCATAACTCTCTCACCGCTTTGGAGGAACCACCTCGTGATATCTAATCCTGTAGAACTCGGCCTCTTGGGTGGTATGACGTGCCTCTCTAAAATAGTCTGTTACACCAGTAACCTCTGTAGCCCGTTGTAGTCTCTCGACGGTGCCCTCTTCCTAATCCACCCGCAGTATCAAGTTGTCCCTCTTAGTCATGAGTGTGGTAATCTGTGCCTGCATCTAAGCTTGTGCCTGAGCCTGGTCCTAGACTTGTGTAAGTTGTCCCTGTGCTTGCACACATTGTTGTCTCGCAACATCCCTCTCTGCCATCAGTGGAGTAATTTTTCCTTGAGCCTGTGCTAGCAAAGCTTTCACTTGTGCAAGTTGACTCTATAGTGTCTACAATTGTACCTGTAAAGCAACTATCTGTGTCTGCTGCTGCTGTGAGGGTAATCTAATCTCCACATGCTACTGTGATAGTGCAACCACTGATTGCCTCTTATGAGGCACTTTGAGGCCTCAAACATCAAACGTTGGCCCTCCACCACGCTCATCTCCACCACCTCCTCCGTCACCTCCATCTCCATCCTCGTCATCACTGCTATCCTCCTCCTCATCTCCTCCACCTCTCCGCCGCTTGCGCCCATGAACTACGACTCTCTCCTCCTCCTCTAACAATGGCACTGGCTTGTCTGGGATGGAGATCTGTGGAAATGGATGTAAAGAGAGATACTGGGTATACTCCTATGACATCAAAGCCTCTATGATATCTGAACGAATATCCCAAATAATAACCTATAGACTCTGGTACTCTTGCACTTCAGCGTCATATGAAAAAATGGGCCCCCACTCAGTTGCATCTATCCATCGCTGTGCATAATGGGCCACTCCTTGCACTCTTCCATACTATCGCCACACCCTCCTCAACAAAAATCTCTTGATAAGGAATTATGTCCAACCAATGAGGTACATAGATTGGCACAGATAAGGTATCTTGGTATTGTCCTCCAGCCACTGCTCACAGTCAAGATAGGGCCGCCATGTCACTGCCTCTAGATCATCAAGCACTCTCCTCCAATACTCCAATTTTCCCAGCCTAGGCTGAGAAACTGGACCTGCATATGTGTGAAGATATGGCCTCATGGCTTTCCATTGTCTGTCTGCAACTAGACAGGTGACTGCTATATGCTCCCATGCCTAGATTTGAAGCAATGTGACCCCAGCTAATAAACTAGCCCCGCAGAGATAGACAACCTAGTGTAAATCATGGTACAAATGGGCGAGCATGTAGCATCCCTAGGCATAGTAGGTACCTTGAATGATCACGATCTCAAGAATCCTACCCCATCCAACTGAAATTCCCTTTGACCTATGGTTATGAAAAAGGAACCCCCAATAAATCCAACAAGTACATACGATAGTGTGGCATAAGCATCAACCATCTCTCACCACGAAATCTCATAACCGCATATCCGATCATCCTAGAATACTCTGCGAAGTGCATCAGTCCCGCTCTGCTCAATAGAATCATATAAGACCATCTCTCTAACAACGTGTATCCACAAAATCCAATAGACATCCTTTGGAGTCACTGTCATCTCACTAGTGGGAAAATAAAAGGTGTTATGCTCACTATGCGACCTCTCTGCTAAAGCTGTCAGTAGACCCCTCTGTTAATTATAATCTGGGGCATATCTATCAAAGAGGACAATCTGCATTATGCAATAACAACTACCTCATGTTGTGTTAGGTGGGGTATCAAATCCCACGTCCTAGGGAAATGCTCTAGAATCTATAACCTCGTCAAAGACTCCTGTCATCACAAAATATCGCACACCAATAATATTGTCAATCAATCAAAACCAATCAGCCTATCAATCTAATAAGCTTTGGTGAGACTTTGATCAAATCTCCTAAGCATCAAACTATCATTCAACCTCGCCTATCATGAGGTTTATCAATCAATCTATCATTTGAACCTGGCCTATCATGAGGTTTATCAATCAATCTATCATTTAACCTTGCCTATCATGAGGTTTATCAATCAATCTATCATTCAACCTCACCTATCATGAGGTTTATCAATCAATCAATTCACCTCGCCTATCATGAGGTCAATCAATCAAACTATCATTGATCCTCGCCTATCATGAGGTCAATTATCATCATCCTATCATTGAATCTCACCTATCATGAGATCAATGGAAATCTAATCTATCAACATCATCAATCATCATCAAATCAAAGGCTGACATGATCAAACATCATTGAAATTAAGGAGTCCAATAAAAAAATCATCAATCTGGTCTAAAATTCACCAATGCGCTAAAAAACTGATAGGGAGGTTGGATGAAACAATCACTGTTTCATGCTCTAGGTCTTGCTTGGAAGACCTCTAGGGTGTTTCACTCCACCACTTGAAACCTATAGGACCTCTTCCTTCTTAAGGTCCTCTGATTTCTCCTTACCAACCCAACTATCAACTTAGTTCCTCCTACCAAGTCAAGACTTGGTGCAATCTTGAAACACTTGCCTTAGCCCTTAATCCACCCTAAAGGCTACAAATCCTCCAAATCTTGAATTTAGCTTTGAAGGGGTGTGGAGGTGTTTCTAATGACTTCAATCCATCCTACCTTGGTTCTTGAGGGTCCACTTGACTCCATTTCCTAGTCGCTTCCACCAAACTCTCGTTTAGGCCTAAAAAGGCTACTAGCCCTAGGAGCCCTAATTAGGCCTCCTCCGAGAAATCGGGTTTGTTTCCAAATATTTTCAAAGAACACCCCAATCTTTTCTTGGGATTCCTGGTTCATATGCACACCTCTCAAATATTTTTGGGGTCTTGGGTCTCAGTTGTCCGTACAAAGGCTTAACCCACAATTTGGCAAAAATAGGCCTTTACAAACCCTTCCCTGACTTCATTGCAAACTATTGGGTATTCCTCACACCAGATGGATTGATGGAGCTTCCTCCTCCATGATATGTCTTGGAAAGGCTCTTACTTGCCCTCTCCACATTGTGACTTGTCAGGAAAAGGACACCCCTGCAAATCAAGTGCTTTGCACTTTTTGTCTTCCCTAGCCGGACTCTTCCTGGCTCACCTTGGGCAAGAATTCCACAGTAGCTCTTGTGTTTTAAAAGGCCCTAAACCCTACCATATGTATAAACATGGAGTCTAGTCACTGTTCCCAAAGGTCTGTACAATTTGTATGGTGGGAAAATGAGCTAACACTCCATTTTCACAAAACTGCCTGGTTCAGACCAGCAACAGTATGAAAACCAAACTAATTTACAAACAATGCTTGAAATTGAATAAAGAAACTAACTAATGCCAAAAAATGCTTGAATAACAGCTATACTACATCCTACACAAGTTACAATGCCATGATCAATCCATTATAACCTCACTTCAATGCAAAAATTATAAAATTCACTCTCAAACACAATTGCTTTCCTTGAATTCACAAAACTTCAAAACATAACAAATGCTTCCAACCCCACTCCAATGCCGAGGAATCCCTTAAATAGGGTCTCAAATTCAGTTATCCTCTCCCTTGGGCTCTTCTTGGCCACTTGTAGCTCCAATTGAGCAACATTTTCAAATATTTTGCAAGAATTCCTAAAAATCCAAGACCTCATTTAGAGCTAGAACTTTATGTCACCTATTCTATGGTCAACATGACCTTCATTAGATGATCAACACCCAATCAAAAATTCCACTAAGGCACAACCAAAAAAAAAGAACATGAATAGATGATAAGTTGGCCTAATCAAATTGCCAAAACATGACCTTCTGGACAATCTAAGGTAACCTATGGGTGCTCCTGCACCATTCTCCCCCCTCTGCACAAACACTAAGGAGTGTGGGGAGAGATCAGAGATAAATCAATACCCTACTTCTTGAACTGAGCTTCATCCACCCATGTAGCCTCAGATTCTGGTTTGTCCTTCCATTTGATGAGATGTTCCATGTATTCCTTATGCCGGGTAGACTTCTTCACCCTTGATTCCAAGATCCTCTCTGGTTGCAGCTTGTCTTTAGGAGGTAAGGCTATGTTACTCACATCCTTCAAGACATCCACACTTTTCTGATCCAAGTCAGTGACTAGTCCTTTATACCTGATCAAATCAGCCACAATAAACACTGGTGAAATGCCTAAGTCTGCAGGTAGCTCCACCTTGTAGGAATTCTTACCATATTTTGCTAACACCTGACATGGTCCCACTCTCTTCATCTGCAACTTGGTTGATGTTCCTTTCTACAACCTAGATTTGTTGAGATGGACCATGACATAGTCCCCTACTATAAATTGGAGATCTTTTCTAGACATATCCACCTTAGCTTTCAACTTGTGAGTAGCCTCTGTAATTGTCTTCTTCACTTGCTCCTGAATGTCCTTCATGGTCTAAGAGAAATCCTTAGCATGACCACTCCTATGCTCCATAGCTCCTAAATTTCTAAGTTCACACACACCTCTTGGGTGCATTCCATACACTATTTCAAAAGGACTTCTGCCTGTGGTCTGATTCACACTGTCATTGTAGGCATATTCAGCTTGTGATATGACCAAGTCCCATGTCTGTCCATACTCCTTGGTGAGGCACCTTAGAAGGTTACCTAACGCTCTATTAACCACCTCAGTTTGTCCATCGGTCTGAGGATGGTAGGCTGATCCAAAAGACAAGTTAGTACCTAATCTGTTCCATAGAGTCTTCCAAAAATGACTCATGAACTTCACATCCCTGTCTGAGACAATGCTTAATGGAAATCCATGGATCCTCACAATCTCTTTGAAGAAAAGATGAGCAATATAGCTAGCATCATGGGTGGTCTTGCAAGGAACAAAGTGACTCATCTTACTGAACCTATCTACCACCACATAGACACTATCAAACCCTTTCTTAGTCTTAGGGAGTCCTACCACAAAGTCCATGCTAATACATTCCCATGGTCTGTTGGGAATAGGTAGAGGTTGATACAAACTTGCATTGCTAGCTCCCCCCTTGGCTTTCATACAAACTACACACTGTTCCACATACCTTCTGACATCCCTTGGAAACTTGGGCCAATAATAGAACCTCTACACTAGTTCCATTGTCTTGTTGATACCGAAATGACCACTAAGACTGCCATTGTGCTTCTCCTGGATAAGATTCTCTCTCATTGAACCTTTTGGAACACATAACTGATTCCCCTTGAACAAAAGTCCACTCTACAATGTATACTCTGAGAATTGACTATGAAAGTGATTCTCAAAATTAGAACATACCTTATATGCCTCCGAGAAGTCTTCATCTTCTCCATAGAGATCCTTGAAACTTTCTATCCCAATGCTCTTTATTTTTATCTCTTGCATTGTCAACAACCTCCTACTTAAAGCATCTGCCACCTTGTTCAACTATCCCTTCTTGTGCTTGATGGTAAATGTGAAGGCTTGGTGGTATTCCATCCATTTCAAATGTCTATTGCTCAACTTCTCTTGTGTGTTGATGTAGCTAAGTTCCTGGTTATCAGTAAACACTACAAACTCTTTAGGTAGGAGATAATGCCTCCACTTTCTAAGTGACTGTACTAGAGCATATAGTTCTAGGTCATAGGTAGAATACTTTGTCTTAGCTTCATTGAGCTTTTCACTAAAGAAAGCTATAGGTCTGCCTTCTTGGCTGAGCACTCCTCCTACTGCAATTCCATTGGCATCACATTCCACAGTGAATAACTTATCAAAATAGGGTAACAAAAGGATGGGTTGAGTTGCCACTTCTTATTTCAGTTTCTCAAAACCCTTCTCTGCTTCAAGAGTCCATTTGAACTTAGTTTTTAGGCCACCTTTGATTGTATTAAGTACTGGTGCACATATGCCACTAAAGTTCCTTATAAACTTCCTATAAAATTGAGCTAACCCATGAAAACTCCTTACCTCAGTCCCGGTGGTTGGTGTAGGCTAGTTTAGGATAGCTTCCACCTTGCTTGGGTCCATCTTCAATGATCCTTGGGATACTACAAACCCCAAATACACAAGCTCTTGTTTGAAGAATTCACACTTTTCTAAGTTGATGGCTAACCTCTCCTCCTGCAATCTTTTAAGAACCAACTCCGCATCCTTTAGATGTTCTTCTGCTGTCTTGCTAAAGATGAGTATATCATCTAGATATACCACCACAAATAACCCTTTGAAGTCCTTAAGCACTTCATTCATGAGCCTGATGAATATGCTAGGGGTATTTGAGAGGCCAAATGGCATAACTCTCCACTCATATAACCCATCAGTTGTCTTAAAGGCTGTCTTCCACTCATCCCCATCTTTGATTCTAATATGATGGTATCAACTCTTGAGATCCAACTTGGTGAAATAATGAGCTCTGTTGGAGTTATGGACAGACACTGAGAGGGGGGGTGAATTAGTGTCTACACTTTTTCAACTTTGACCAAGATTTTTCATTATGATTTCCTTTTCTTTCAACAATAGAGCAGAGTAATCACTTTTGAAAGCACAAAGATATGACAACATTAACTTAGTCTATTAGACAACTTATGAAAATATGATTTGAGTGAGATATCTTGCATTTGCCAAAACATGGCTTAGATTTGATCTCAATATTACTCTGATTAATGCATTCATGAGTTGAATGTAATCATTCATAAACAAAATTGAGAATAGTAATAATACCAACAGTGAAATGAAACAACAACAACATAGAAAAGTAGAGAGCATACAGAAGAACAAAGAGACAAAAGCTTTTGCCAAGTGGAAAACCCTCCTGGGGTATAAAAACCACTCCTAAAATACCTTACTGGCTTAATCTTTAAAACCACTATTAATAATGCCTTATAGGCTAATTTCTGAGCACCAACTCAAGGAGCACCAACCCCTCATTTAGAGACACCAATCTCAAGGAGCACCAACCCCTTAGATTTCAGAATTACAATAATAATATCAGAAGATCTCTCTGTTTTCTAGTAAGCTCATAACTCTCTGTTTTTTAGATTTTAATACAGAGTATTTCAATACATATCTTGATACGGCCAAAATAACTATCTCTTAGAATTACAGGCCAGCAACCCCACCACTGTTTTCAACACTGGTTTTTATATACATTTCAAGTATGTCAGTTACGAAGAAATCTTCAAAAAAGCATTTTACACCAGATTCTGAGATTCTCTTGCTGATTTGAATATGAAGCTGAATAATGACAGACTGTAGATGATGGTAAAAATCAATAGTAACGCTTATCCAGAGAACTGTAAATCATCCATTATTTCAAAAAACGTAACTGCTCAAAAAGGAAACTCAATGAATATTCTGCCATGTAATGGTTCTGAGATTCGATGCCAATCCATGATGTTGACCACAATGTTTTGAGTCTTCGTTAACCATTTGCTGAGACATCCAGACAAGTATGCCGAAGGCAATTATAATGTTGATCATTCCTTTGGTCCCTGTGCATTTCCATGACCTTCTGCCATCGGGGAGAAACCATATCAAAGATCTTTATGTTTCCCCGAGATCACATTTCTGTTAAATTTGTTTCAGTTGCTGAGACACAAGAGTCTTTCTCACCGAGATGTGCCCAATATTCGCCATCGCTAAGACAATATATAGTCGGGAAGATGCTGTATAGATTGCCCCACGTTTCACCGAAGGACCACATGATTATTCCTGTTCACCGAGACAATTCAATACCTATGCCGAAGGTCTTTGTCATTTCCAAGTCGCCAAGACAATGCATAGTCGGGGAGACACTATATAGATTGCTCTATGTTTCACCGATACTCCCATCCATCTCGTGTGTCATTGTAACTTCAAACAATAGGGGAGACATCTTGTAGATTGTTTTATGTCATACCGAAACACCCTGAAATCACACCTATTCACCGAGACATCCAGATCGTCCTGCTGAAGGAAATTAAATTGCCAGTCATTCCCCTTAGTTATTGCTTTCGCCAAGACCCATCAGAGTCGGGAAGACCTCTCGTAGACTACATTGAGTTTCACCGAAAGACTTTATCCCTTGTAAGTCGCTGTAACATAATGGTTCTCTCGTCGATGCATCCTTCTATCTTATGAGTGTTGCTATAGCATACTGTCATTGGGGAGACCTCTCGTAGAATGCTTGAGTCATACCAAAAGTCACCAACCATCTTTTGTGTCGCTAAGAAAAGAATGTTCCTATGCTGACAAAGACCTTTTGTGTTCCATCGGCGAGACCGAAGGTCACTCACTAAGACCTCACACCGAAAACCCTAGCTCTTACCGAGATGTATGCCTTTATGTTGTCGGTCAGTATAAGAATTCAAACTCGCCAAGACCTTTCTTCGAGCACATGAGTCATACCAAAATGTTCCTTTTTTTTATGTATTTCCAAGACATATCAATGTCGGGGAGACCTCTCGGAGAGCACACTATGTCATACCGAAAAACTTTATCCACTCTGAGTCGTTGAGACAATACCAACCTTTCGCCGAAAGCTCCTCAAGACTTAGTCACCAAGACTTGACAGGTTCGCTATGATATTACACTGAAGCAAAACCTTTGCTGATAAGACCTTTCAGTGCCGCAACTCTTGTCGATAAGTTCATCCTCGGTCGCTAAAACCATGTGAATGTCTCACCGATAGACGTCCACATGCATATGGTCGATGAGACATAACAATTTTGCTGTGACCCTTCACCGAAGCCTTAAACTCATGCGGATATACAATTTTTCAACGGTGGTCGGTGTGACATACCAATTTCGCTATGACCACATACCGACGGTGTAACTTATGCCGATATAATCCTTTTCTGTCACTGAAAAAAAGAGAATGTCACATTGATAGATGCCTGGAGATGGATCCCAATCGCTGTGACATCAAATAAGTCTTGCCGATATGATCTTTCTTGTGTCGGTCGCCAAGACACAAAGCGCTCGATGAAACAACATGCCGATAGGGATTACTTATGCCGATGCACCACCTCATGTATTAGTCGGTGAGACCTGACTCATTCGGTAAGACCTCTCAGCGGTGAACAAACCTCATGCCGATAGACTTTTCTGATGTCACCAAGACCACGATCAATGTCACGCTGAAAGCTGCCTATATGTAAAATCAAATCATTATGACATCAGAAATGTCTTGCCGATAGGCAGCACAGACATTTCAAAATGGATCGGGGAGACCCAAGCATTCTCACATCGATAAGTGTAAGCCCGAATGAGAAACAACCAAAAACATTAGACAAATGAGATGTTAGAACCAAGGTAACTATAAAGCCTTTAAAAATGTGAGTTCAAGGAATGTAATCAAATGGCTTGTAATCATGTGAAATACACCTGTGGTATGCAAGGAGAACCATCTTGACAAAGAAATAATCTGTCAAACTCTATCAGTCAAAGAAATAACATTCATAACATGAACCAGAGACCTCATCACCATGAATTTGAATCATAACAAGTAACTGTCTGTAATAGCCAAGAGAAATTAAAGAAGTGCCATAATAAAGCATAAAGATCCAAATTGAGACTGATCATCAAAGAGAACCAACTGAAAGGGATTTTGACATCAAGGGAAAACTATAAACACAACTGAGATCCAACAAGCTCCTCTAAGACAATCCATCAAATCCTCAATCCTAGGAATAGGAAACCTTTATTTGATTGTAATCCTATTGATAGCCCTAGAGTTAGTGCAAAGTCTCCAATTACCACCTTTCTTGGTTGCTAAGACCATTGGTATTGCACATGGACTGATGCTCTTCCTAATTAGTGCTTGGTCTAACAACTCCTGCACTTGTTTAGCTACTTCTAGGTTATGATCTGGTGTAAGCTTGTAAGCTGCTTTGTTTGGCAATGAAGCCCCTGGTATGAAGTCAATCTGATGACTGATGGATCTCTTTGGAGGTAAGGTTGATGGTGATCCATCACTAACTATATCCTTGAACTGTTCAAGCAACTTCTGGACTGCTCCTGGTATGACAGATTTCTTAGTCTTATCTTCCTCCTTGGGTTGCACCATGACCACATATCCTTCCCCTCCTTGTTGTAGAGTGTTGATAAACTCCTTGCCACTACTTAACAAGACACTAGGGGTCTTTGACTGTCCTTCCTCATCTGATAGTGACTGCAGTTTGAATGTCTTTCCATCCTTCTTGAATGAGATAGTGTTTTCCTTTCCATCATAGATGGCTCCTCTATCATACTGCCATGGTTTGCCCAATAGAAGATGGCATGCATCCATGGGCAACACATCACAAATCAACTTGTCCTTGTACCCTCCAATGGAAAACTCCACCGTTGTTTTCTCATTTACAAGAACACTTTGCCCTTTATTCAGCCATGTCACCTTGTAAGGATTAGTGTGGGGTACCTTCTCCAATTTTAACTTCCTCACTGCCTCCTCAGAGATAATGTTATTAGTAGACCCTGAATCCACTATAACCTTGCACACCTTTCCAATTATTTTGCATCTTACCCTGAATAAGGCCCTCCTTTGCTTTGGCTCCTCCTTGACTGGTTGTCTGATTAGAACTCTTCTAAACATCAGGTTCTCCCCCATTTCTGATTCTATGTGACTAACCTTTGGTGACTTGATACTCATGGTGTCCTCTTGAGCATATGCTATTCTCTTTTCTGTATTTGAAGAAGATGCTTTCTTCGGGCACCTATAAGTTGGATGTCCTACTTGACCACAGTTGTAACACTTCATACTAGCAAAGTATGAGTTACTTCTTCCTGTTCCTCTTCCTCTATTTGAACCTCCTTGAGGTCCTCTACCTCTTCCATAGCCTCCTCTAGAAGTTGTTTCATTGCCATGCTCTGTGAGTTTAGACTCTCCCTGACTTCTTTGTTTAATCCCTCTACCTTGGTATCCACCTCTATTTCCTCTTTGATCTCTGCCTTTACCTCTGCTCTTAGAAGCCTGGTCTTGTTTCCTCTTACTCCTCTCTTCAATCTTTATAGCCAATTGATAGCATTGGTGCACTGTTCTGGGACTTAGAAGAGTCATCTCCTCTTGAATGTTCCACTTCAAACCGTTAAGGTATCTAGCCACCTTAAGACTTTCATCCTCAGATACATTAGACCTCATGCAAAGTTTTTGAAACTCCTTTGTATAGGAATTTACATCTTGGTCTCTTTATCTCAAGCTTTGTCTTTTCTTGTGCAACTGAATTTCATAATCATCTGGCGTGTATGCTTCTCTCACTTTGGCAACCATTCCCTTCCAAGTGGAAATAGGTTTCTTGCATTCCTTTTCTCTCTCTGTTTGAATGAACTTCCACCATGTTAAGGCATAACCTCTTAATCTTTACTTTTCCACCTTCACCTTCTGTGCTTCAGTGACTCCATGACATTCAAAATGGTTTTCCATTCCCTCTATCCAATCCATGACTAGATCAAATTTCATTTTCCCACTAAACAGTGGTATGCCTTCAAGTGCTTTTCCACTCAAAGCCTTCAATGCCTTCAAGAAAGGCTCTTCTTGCAAAACAGGGTCAGGTTCAGGGATCTTGTCTTCCTTTGCAACCTCTTCACTCTTGGGTACCCTGCCTTCCAACCTATCACTGACCTCATCGATCTTGGTTTGCACATTATCCATTGCTTGCTCAAGTTGAGCTATTCTTTCCCTCAATAGCCTATTGTCTTCCTCCTGTTCTTCGAACTTCTTGGCCAATTTTTCATTTGTCACCATGTCTGTAAAACCACTAGACTCAATCTATGACATATATTATTCTATCCCAAATCTTTTGTTGCTCTGATACCAATCTGATAGGGAGGTTGGATGAAACAATCACTGTTTCATGCTCTAGGTCTTGCTTGGAAGACCTATAGGGTGTTTCACTCCACCACTTGAAACCTATAGAACCTATTCCTTCTTAGGGTCCCCTAATTTCTCCTTACCAACCCAACTATCAACTAAGTTCCTCCTACCAAGTCAAGACTTGGTGCAATCTTGAAACACTTGCCTTAGCCCTTAATCCACCCTAAAGGCTACAAATCCTCCAAATCTTGAATTTATCTTTGCAGGGGTGTGGAGGTGTTTCTAATGACTTCAATCCATCCTACCTTGGTTCTTGAGGGTCCACTTAACTCCATTTCCTAGTCGCTTGCACCAAACCCTCATTTAGGCCTAAAAAGGCTACTAGCCCTAGGAGCCCCAATTAGGCCTCCTTCTCTGAGAAATCAGGTTTGTTTCCAAATATTTTCAAAGAACACCCCAATATTTTCTTGGGATTCCTGGTTCATATGCACACCTCTCAAAGATTTTTGGGGTCTTGGGTCTCAGCTGTCCGTACAAAGGCTTAACCCACAATTTGGCAAAATTAGGCCTTTACAAACCCTTCCCTGACTTCATTGCAAACTGTTAGGTATTCCTCACACCAGATGGATTTATGGAGCTTCCTCCTCCATGCTATGTCTTGGAAAGGATCTTACCTACCCTCTCCACACTGTGAATTGTTAGGAAAAGGACAACCCTGCAAATCAAGTGCTCTATACTTTTTTTCTTCCCTAGCTAGACTCTTCCTGGCTCACCTAGGGCAAGACTTCCACAGTAGCTCCTATGTTTTCAAAGGCCCTAAACCCTACCATATGTACAAACATGGAGTCTAGTCACTATTCCCAAAGGGTCGTACAATTTGTATGGTGGGAAAATGAGCTAACACTCCATTTTCACAAAACTGCCTGGTTCAGACCAGCAATAGTATGAAAACCAAACTAATTTACAAACAATTCTTGAAATTGAATAAAGAAACTAACTAATGCCACACAATGCTTGAATAAAAAATATACTACATCCTACACAAGTTACAGTGCCATGATCAATCCATTATAACCTCACTTCAATGCAAAAATCAAAAACTTCACTCTCAAACACAATTACTTTCCTTGAATTCACAAAACTTCAAAACATAACAAATGCTTCCAACCCCACTCCAATGTTGAGGTATCCCTTAAATAGGGTTTCCAATTCAGTTATCCTCTCCCTTGGGCTCTTCTTGGCCTCTTGTAGCTCGAATTGAGCAACATTTTCAAATATTTTGCAAGAATTCCTAAAAATCCAAGACCTCATTTAGAGCTAGAACTTTATGTCACCTATCTTATGGTCAACATGACCTTCATTAGATGATCAAAACCCAATAAAAAATGCCACTAAGGCACAACAAAAAAAAATGAACATGAATAGATGATAAGTTGGCCTAAACAAATTGCCCAAACATGACCTTCTGGACAATCTAAGGTAACCTATGGGTGCTCTTGCACCAAAAAATATATGCGTTAAACAAATTCATGAATGTGCCAGAACAGGGCTTCAAGGTGCCAAAACCATGAATGCGCCGCAAAATTATTTCAATGCGCTATAACAAAATTTCTATGCGCTGAACTATCCAATATGCCATCAAATTTGCTCAATGCGCTAAACCCCTCCCTCAATGTGCTAAATATACCTATGCGCTATTTCGATACTTCTATGTGCTAATTCAACTCACCTATGCAATAAATCTACCTATGTGCTAGAACAATCCTTCAATGCACTAAAACCCTAACTCTAAGCACTAATCTTTTCTATGCGCCATTACAGTCTATGAATGCGCTACATCGGTGCATCTATTCGCTAGAACATTTAAATCTGAATTTAAAACGTGAAAAAGAGGGAAAAACAAATTGCACAATTTACGAGGAGGTTTTTTGGGGTACATACTGGAGGTCCATACGCTGTCGGGCGGTTGTGACATTTGATGTGCTCGAATCGATGTGTGCAATAAGGGATCACCATTTTGCTCCAAATTGCTAGATTGCTCAATCACTCTCAAATTTCCAAATTGCAAATGCACAAATAAACTTTTTCATCCACCTTTTTAACCTTTTAAAGGTTAATTAAATGGGATTTTTATGGGATTGTTTTATTTTATTTTTAAAAAGGGGCTTAATTAATCAAATCATCACCTGGTGGCCTAAACATCATTTTTCGGGGGATAAATCATTTTTGAATCATAAAATTTTGAAATCATCATCAAATCATCAAAATTTTCAAAAAATTCAAAAATCCTTAAAATTAAAAAAATTCACCAATTTATCTCTCAAGGGGGCATATATCTGTCATCACTTGAAAATCAACGTCTAGGGCATCGATTTTTTTTTTTTTGTCGACATCAACAGCAAGTTTTTCTTTGAAGCAACGTGTAAACACATTACTTCAAAGAGGGGCAAAATGTATACACCTAAAATCGGTCAAGACAATTAATTAATTAAATACTAGTTATTTAATTAATGACCCCTTTTATTTCATCTACTTATAAATAAATTCTCAATTTATTTATATAGTTCACACTTTTCTAAATTCTTTATCTTAAACCACATTCTTTTAAATTTAATTAAATAAACAAATGTCTATAGTTTTTTGTAATTTAATTAAATATCTTCTCACTAAGTTTGAATAATTTCAAATTCAAATTTTGTCACATGTCTACAACACTTTTTGCCACATCCTCAAATGTCACATGTATTTAAATTCCCAATTTGAATTTAGGCACATATTGGACACTTGGCAATCTCACACACTTGATTCTCTCATACATTTGGCATGTTGCCTTTGGTCAAGGGAACATCCTCCATGATTCTTCCATCTCCACCGTTCATCTCTCATGTTTGAATCTTGACCGTTGATTGCTGCCACATCACAAGATGCTTTGGAAATCCTATAAATATAACCTCTTGCTACAACATTTTACATCCCATCTTTGAGTAAGCTTATTATGCAGGAATAACATTGGAGCATTTGGAGCATTTAGAGTTTGAGAATTTAACATTTATCATTTGAACATTATAGTATCATGTTAGATTAAAATCATGTCTTAGTTTATAGTTACATTTTAGTTATCATCTTAGCTTGTATACAACATTTGCATCATATAATCTAGCATCATTATTCATTGTCAATATCATCATTATCATTTGCATCATGCAATATCATGTAGGAACTTAGATTCTTGCATTCAATAGCATCTCATTTCTTAGGTTGTCATTCTAACAATCATAGTGCACAAATAAATCTGAGAGCTCCAATATGATTTAATGAATCCTTAAGAATAGAGAACAATTGAATGATTTTAGAGATTTGTTTTGCTCCAATTAGAGTAGTTTTATGATTCAAATCTTTAATGTAATAAGTCTCATTGAGTTTGTGTGTTTTTATTATTGATTTACTAACTCCCACAATTCACACATATAGTAATAAATCTAATTAATGCATACAAATTAATAGTATCAACCCCATGCTTTAAAGATAGTAATGCTATCCAACACATTCTTACATCAACTATAGTAAGCAATGAAATAAAAATGCATTTTCTAATTAGTAAAATAAGTAGATCACTAAAAGAAAAAAGTAGTCAAGACACATGAAAGAGTTGAAGATCCCAATAGAATTGAATTATGGGTATTCTTAGATAGACTCCCATGCAAAGATAATGTTGTAGTTGATTCCTTGACAAAAATAATTAAATAATTAAAAAAATAACCCAAGAGTTCCACCTAATCAAAAATATATAATTGTAAGATTTTTTTTGTCAAATCATGAACCGCATCCTATTCATTATTTGGATATGACTTAAATACAATTTTATAAAGATTTATGCTCAAATAAGAATTAGTTAAAGGTATTTTGAGATGGTCAATTTTTTTATGTTAAAAAAAATCACTTACACAATACTTGTTTTTTTTTCTTAAATAAAGGTGGCAGAGCCACAAAATTTTTATTAATGTAAAAGGAGTTTATATGAAGTGGCAAAATACATTAGAAATGCATAAAAAAAAAGTCTGCATGTCCCATTGAGAGATACAAAATAGGGACACTATACATAAAAAATGTTAGCATATCCCCACTGAGAAATACAAAAAATACATAATATCAGGGGATTGCACACATCCCAACATTACACTGAATAAAATTTTGCATGTTGCCAATTCTTTGAACAACAAAAATCTTGAAGAGTACAAAAGGGATCGAAGCCCACATGCCAGGGCCAAGAGAGCATAGAGTCGAGAACCGAATTGAAGCAAGTTGAAGAGCCCATAAAACCAAGACGAAGCCCTTTGTGCCTACTTACATAGCTTTTATAGGGTACATATTGAATTTTTCATACATTATAATATTTTTCATCATATATGTGTTACTTTGCATACTAATGATATTTTGTAGGAAAATATGATAGAAGCTTGATGCAATAGGAAATCAAGCCTCATTCACAAACTCACAACAACATACAATGCAACTTAGAAATAAACCTGCAATAACAATGTCCACAACACTCCTAGGAAAAGAACTACATCTACAACACCAACCTTTAAATTCTAGCCAAGAATGGCTACCAAAACATAGTCAAAATTGTTTATAATCTTCAAAAACAAGCTCCCAAAGATTCACCAGCAAAAATCATGACCAAGCTGGGAAGAAACCTCCAAAAAAGAATGCCAAAAACATTTAATAATATAGAAAATAATTTCTTGAATCCACTCCCACCAAAATTGCCAACATTGGAGTCCATTCCTAGATTTTAGGGAAGTTTCCAATGTAACTTCTGCCAACTCACCTTGGACACCCACCTTTGTATGCATCAATTAAGGAAGTTTCTAAATGAATCATTCAAACTTATAACTCCCTCCAAAACCACACCCAAGTCCATGTTTTGCTAATTTTTGAAATCGACAATTTTCCAAAATTCCCTCGTAAATTATTTCCACTCCCAAAATTTGCAACAAAATAATAAAAGGAAATTATTTAATATTTATTTTAGTCTCACCTTGAAAATAACCCTATTAAATAAATCGCCTACCACACCTTAGGAAAATGAATTAAAATATTATTTTTGGTTGATGCAAGATTTCTGGTCAACCACAGATGCTCCTGCATCAGACACCTAAGGTAGAATTTTTTTTGTGAATATGGATTAAAAAAATGGAGTTGAGTGGTAGTACCACCATTTTGGATTGTAAGAAATACTCAACAAAATCCATCACTGAAGCATGTGCACCAAAAATATTTTCTTTTTCCTCTTTTTTCAGCATCTTGTTGAAACAAGATTCATGCTCCCCCAACAAATATGCACTTCATTCTTCTCTCCTCTCGTGGAATCATATCTGCCATGAATCATCATCCTCCTCCTAATACCATACATTCTCCTATCTTCTCTTGTGGGATTCAACCCACCACAAACCAATCACATCCACCAAGTTTCACCTGCAACATCCTCTATAATTGCTACATAAAAATATGTACTATCCATACACCAGTTTGCAACTACATCCTCTACGTTCATCATTGCAAATAAAGGTAAACTAAACTCAAAATTTTCTACATTTACCTCATTCTCTTTCACTCCCCCAACATATTTTTCTTTATCCTTTGCTACAACGATAATATTTTCCATCCATTCTTCTTCTTTTGCTAACAAACCATCTTCATCTTTGCCATTCACTGCAACATCCTTTCCCTTCATCACCGTAATTTCAAGTTCCACATCTACATCTTCATTGTTCTCACTTTTGGCACCCTCTTCCACATTCTTCTTGTTGCTTCTCACTTTTTTCACTTCCTTAATCACTGTTGCAACATCTTCTTCATCTTCAATTGCTACACCTTCTTCTTGCCTCTCAACCTTTGCTACACTTTTCCCTTTCTTCTCACTCTCTTTTTCTATGCCTTCCTCAAAGTATACTTCTGTAAGATTTTTTCCTTCCTCTTCACTTGCATACACAACTATGACAAACTTTTTTCCTTTCTTCTTTGGAATTTTATCAAATACTTTCCACACACTCTCAATTTTTAACCTCTCAGGTATAGACTGCCTCACACTCAGTGATCTGTCTACATGCAAATAACACACACACCGCCACAGGTCCTGTTGCAAACTGCCTCCAATCGGTGCTTCTGTTTGCACACTTAGGAACAATAGCTCTTATACTAGTACAAATGCATTAGGAAATCAAGCCTCATTCACGAAATCACAACATGCAATGCAACTTAGAAAATATTTTAAATAAGACAAAAATATGCAATTAGTGTCTTCAATTTATCATTCAAACTTTCCTCAAATCACTTGGTAACAAGATAACTAGCTATTGCACCCTGTGCAATGGGTACGCCGAAGAGGTGTGAAAGGTCAATTAGGAAAAAATTGGTTTATTTTTTGCACACATTTGTGTAGTAAATAAGATCAATTGATAGATCATTTAGAAAATGGTTTTATTACTATTATTATTTTTATTTTTTTATTATAGAATAATATTTATTCAATATCTAAATTATTCTATATATTTTCTTTCAATTATCTAAATTATTCTATATAAATAAGAAAATTGTTTTTAAAATTGATTTTAATATATTATTATGTATAAAAAATTACTTTGATAAAACTTACTTAATATTTGTTTCTTTCAATTATTAATTTTGTTATATAAATAAACAAATTTTTATTAAAATTGATTTTAAAATATTATTATTGGTATTAAAAAATTACATTATAAATAAATATAATATGAAATTGGAAACAAAATATAAATGATGCCACGTTCAAGCAACACACAACGTAGGATGCAATGCAAACCCTAATAAACGACTCCAGGATGCCATATAACTTGGCACCCACAGTCCCCACCTGCTTTATGCGCTAGATGGTTTCATTAAGCCCTAAGTGCTTCAAATCTGCATCACTGTGAAACGACATGACAATTTCCTGCCACTGGTTAATGTGAGAAATGTATTGCTAGGAATTATTTTTGAAGTAGAGTACCTCATTACCGTGTTCGTTGATGTGCACGTGGAGCTTATCCTGGATGCAGCTCAAAGACTTGATCGACGCAGGGTAGACATTCAACCCGACCATAAGGAGAGGAGATAAATTAAAAATATTAAAGAATAAAAGGACAAATACATTTATAATCCCCAAAATTAAATAGTCGGAGCATCCACTTAAAGAGATGTTTCCCCATCCGGTAAAAAACATTTTATTTATAATGAAGGCAAGGATTCGTACCTCTAATGAAGGCTCTGACAAATGAAAATATGATCCAAAGCTTTTGCATTGAATGTAAACGGTGGGCAAAATAAAATGTGGGTGGAAATAATGAACAACAATCAAACATGGGAAGATGACGAAGGGAAAAAAATGGCGAGAAGCAATAGCAGCAGGAAACAAGTAAATGCGAGGCAATGCAAAAATTAATTCATCTACAAGCGTGACAGAAGGAATGTCCGGTTGTTTTAAACAATAATCAACAGTTGCCATTGACCGATCTGTCAACCATGCCCTCTCTACGCTTTTAGACCGTTGAAGGAGAAAATGAGCTTCAAAAGCTCATATAGGACATGCCTTCGGCATAATTATGTAGCTAAATTGTTTTTCAGCCATATGAGCTAATGAAAAATATTACATATTGATGTAAATCTGATACAAATCAGAAAATATCAAATACACAAGTGGAATCCTTCAATCCAACTTCTTTTATATCAAATTCTAGCACTTGCAACTTGCAACCTTCAATGGAAACCTCTGCTACAATAAATCATGATACACCAAATTGTTTGCTGCTGCACAAACATCCTCAAACTTGAAATAATACTGCAATAATAATGTCCACAACACTCCCAAGAAAGGAACTACACTTGCAACACCAACCTTGAAATTCTAGCCAAGAATGGCTACCAAAACATAGTCAAAATTGCTTGTAATCTTAAAAAATAAGCTCCCAAAGCTTCACTAGAAAAAATCATGACCGAGTTGGGAAGAAACCTCCAAAAATGAATGTCAAAAACATTTAATAAAATAGAAAATACTTTCTCAAATCCACTCCCACCAAAATTTCCAAAATTGGAGTCCATTCCTAGATTTTAGGGCAGTTTCTAATGTAACTCTTGCCAACTCACCTTGGACACCCACCTTTGTATGCATCAATTAAGGAAATTTTTAAATGAATCATTCAAACTTATAACTCCCTCCAAAACCACGCTCAAGTCCATGTTTTTCTAATTTTTGAAATTAACAATTTTCCAAAAAAATCCCTCCTAAATTATCTCCACTCCCAAAATTTGCAACAAAATAATAAAAGGAGATTATTTAATATTTATTTTAGTCTCACCTTGCAAATTACCCTATTAAATAAATCACCTACTAAACCTTAGGAAAATAAATTAAAATATTATTTTTGGTTGATGCAAGATTGTTGGTTAACCATAGATGCTTCTGCATCAAAGCTCCACTTGAATCATAAAAATATTTTATTTCAAGTGTGTTATGTGAAATAATGGATAATAATTTTTCTCGAAGAAATAATGGTTGAATGGGTCATGTGTTAGTTGTTGTTGATGTGTTTTTTATGCACTTCTCAACATAGGTAATGCATAGGTGCATCACCTCTCTTGAAAGACAATCTTCCACAATCAGATTGCAGAACATTATCCCAAGGTCTCTAATGTTAGGTCTTGATAGTGCTTGGAATATCTTAGTTATTTCATGTGATTTGATGGAATCACAAGGTGGACTTACAAATGAGTTACAAAGTGGGGAAGTTGGATCTGCAAATGGAGTTCTTAGGATGGGAGAGTTGCTGTGCGTTTGCTGTAGGTTCAAACAACAATCTGGAACTCCATTTTATCATTGGATTTAGCTTTACAACGTGCAATGAACCTTAGCATAGGTTACTTATTAAAAAAAAGTAAAAAAAGGGCAGGGAAGAGAGGAAGTTCCTAGATCTGAAACTACGAACGAATAGTGATCATGGAGGCTACTACAGTAGACAAACTCCCTAAAATGGGTTTTGCTTGGTCAAGAGGATCCTACAGTTACACAAAACCATGGCAATGTTCTAAGGACTGCATATTTTTTAGATTACACACACATCATGCACATGCAATTGAACTAAGTTGCAACAATAAAGGAAGGAAGCTCATACTAGCCTTGTAAAGTGATTCAACATTAATGAACTACAAAAAGCATGAGCTAGAAATTAATCAAATATTGAAACAACAATCACCATAATCACTTCCATTGAAGAAACTAACACTACAACTAACATGGAAGTAGAACTATGCATGCAAGATGAGCAAAATCAAAGAGAACATCCATAAAATCATGCAATGTTGTCTTCTATTGCTGCAAATGCTTTTTACACCAGCTCTCCAACCCTTTACAAATGAGGGGCAAGCCCCTATTTATAATTTTCCAAAGCCCAAATGAATGGCTAGGATTGATTTACAACGAATGGCCCATATTTGTTTACATTAGGGTTTCACCTACCCCTCAATATTCAACAATTTAAAATACATTTTTTTTGTCTTTTCCCTGTTTTGTCATCTAATGCTTTAGTAGTTTCGTCTTTTAGCTGATTTCCCTTTTCACTGTAGCGGAAACCACCTGAAAGTTACCTTCTTCCCTTGATGGATTTGAAACATTTCTTTGCCAGTCGAGTGCATCCCATTTGAGAATTTGTATCATTGGATTAGATGATTCAACTTCTAATGGATCGCTATCGTTTGTTTAGAGGGAAGAAATAACTGCTCCCTCCCACCACCTTCAAGGACATAGGCCTTCTAATGCCAACTCCGTTGATAGGTGCTACAAGGAAAGGTGGACATAAAATGAATGGTGACAGGAGCTACCTGCTTTTCCTTGTTTATCTTTCTCAATGGGTCTCCCAGACGGACCCACGGTAGGCTTCTTGAATCCTGCATACATGAAGTGTTGTAAGTGCTTTCATACACAAATCAAGACAAACGTTAGTCAAACCTTGCAAACTCCTTATTAGATCCATCCATGCATCATCAAAAAATCATAATATTCGTCATTGGAGCTCATTTGGACCATAAACATTAATGCGTGCCCAAGGGGGGTGGGTGCCAAGTTGGGCGACGGACGAAAGGTAGATAGCGAATGGGGGACAACATTCCCCAAGGCCGGGCTTGGAAGCGCCGACAGAAGTTGGGCAATAGACGGAAGGCGAAAGGAAGGCAGATAGCGAACGAGGGACATCATTCCCCAAGGGAAGTTCCCGGACCTCACAAAACTTAGCAAAACAAAGATATTTCAATTTTAGCACATGGGAAAAGGGGGAGAAAGAGTGCTAAGACATACTTCCTCAAGATTTGAACTATTTTGAAAAAAAAGTGAAAGTTTGGAAGGAGAAAGTCGGAGGGTCACCGCCCTTTTGAAATGACAATGAGCACATGACAGCCTAGAAGGAAAGTCTTGGATGGTGACGGAGGGACAAAGTTTCAGAAATGGCCATGGAGGGGTCGGGTTTTGGAAGTTGGAATGCTGGGGGTAGACTAAAGGTCAAAACGACAAAGGAGGGACGAAGTTCCAGAAACGACCACAGAGGGGCTGGGTTCCAGAATGAAATTTCCACAACTTCCCGAAACTTAGCAAAACCTTCACAATTCACTTAGGCACCACAAAAACATCCCAAATCCATAGGAAACTTGTCCCCAAAGTCAAAAATGAAGGAAAAAGCGAATCGAGAGAGTAGGGACCAAGTTAGCAGGAACAAGGCAAAGAGCGAAAAATGGAAGGGGGACTTTACTTCTCTCCAGATTTGAATGCCCCAGGTAAAATGAAGGGAACGGAGCAATGTTTATGGTCCAATTGCCACTAATAGTGTGCATTGATTTCTTTGTATGATAGACCCAGGTTAGGTGAGATGCAGGAACCTATGCTTGTTTGGATGCTTGGTCAAGGCTTGGACAGAGAAATTAAGCGTGGGTCCCACCATGTGGGCAGAAGTTGGGTGTTAGTCGCTACTCAACAACGAAACATAAGTGACGACCCATATGAGGTGACTTGCATCTGTGGGTTCGCGAGGCTTAGAGGACGCTGAGGCAACGGGCAAAGGGAAACCTGTAGGGGCACTTCCACGAAAGCAAAAGACTTGGCAAAACTTAGGTAGGTGAAATTGGTCGGGGGAATTTGATCGTTTGAAGGCACATGACCAATTTAGGCTCTAGGAAAGGGTGGCATACAAAATGAGACAGGAGAAAAGTAGCCCGTCGGGAGCGAAAAGAGGGGGCCCCTTCCCACAACGGGGCGTGTGTGCAAAACATGCACAACAAATGGTGACTCACTGGGGAAATGCTCCAGAGCATTTTGATGACAAATTGGAATCACGAACCCAGAATCTCTGGTTCCAACCTTCACGTTAGGGGCAAACAAACCAGATGCTCAACCAAAGAATCAAAACCACTAGTTAATCCAACCTTTAGTATGCTGAAAATCCAAGTGTGTGCAATGGCATTAATTCCCATCCTTTAGTTACTACAGGAACCCAAGCTCTGCAAGTTAAGCTATGTAGTTTATTCTAACTCCAAAAGCATCTAGGACATTGCCTCGTTGCCAGTCAGGTGTCCATAGCCCTGATGAGGTTGTCGCTGTGATTCTCTCGAACATTGCTCAACTGCCAGTCGGGAGTCCATAGCCCCGGTAGAGTTGCTCAAATACCCTTGAAAAGTTGAATTTATTTTCTTTTGATTTTTAATATTTTGCTTTCTTTCTTTTGTTTCTTTTCTTTTGATTTTCAATTTTCAATTCTTTTCATTTCAACTCGCAAGCATTGAAGCTCAAGCTTACGGCTGAGAATCATAGTGGCACTGAAGCAGTATTTTAGATTTTTCACTTAACTAGACTTCACAAAGGACCCACAACGACCTCTACATTCTTAAAATATGTGAGAGATATAAGATTCTAGAATACATCAGTATCAGACCAACCAATGACTTATCCTTTTTGAATCAAACACCCAGATCACTTGACACTAACATAAGATCCTCACCATCCACTCTGAAAAAATGATTAGAGTTTGACGAAGAAATATTGGAACAACCCTAGGAGATAAGTATTGTTGTTGTAACACCAAAACTAACCAAAGCATGACAATGAAAGAAAACAACAAGAAAACTAATCTAAAGCAGCTAACCTATAGGAAACCAACTAACCTAAGGAAAGCAGGAAAGTGAAGTATTTACAGGAAACCTACACTACTCAAAATGGGCTATGTACAAAGATATTTATAAAGCACTATATTTAGGCAGGGTGAGTCGACATTAACGTTCATTAGATTTTGCAGGGCATGCACAAGCAAATGAGCGATCGTTATAGTTCTTAACCATGTAGATTTATCTTTATACTTAAAAAAAAGAAGTTCAACATTACAACATTCAAGTTCAATCACGTCATCATGAAAAATCAGCAATTGAGGTGATTCATTAAACCCATGGTTAATCCATAAACATGTTTTCCTTCCCTCACTACCATAATCAAAATGAAACATGCAATTGTAAGTATTCATAGGATTAAGGAAGGATAAAATCTGGATGTCGTCACATGGAGGTGGCAACATTTGACAGCCGAGAGCAAGCACTACATCATCGATAGGTGCATTGATAGCCTCAGATGGAGGGATTGGATGGTGCAACACTTTTGACCTTGGGCATGGATAAGGCTAGGAGATCGGGGCAACAAATGCCCCTTCCACGTCTTGTCTGGGATCCACAACCTCCACTGGCTATTCTTCGAGGAAGTACACCTCATCTTCTTGAGTTTCTGTTGCCCAAACCTCTTCTTGATTGTTGTCTTCAAAAGGTAGCACGCTATTCGGTCTCCTTCCCTAGGTGTTGACCTCAATTTTATAATGTCCAAAGTCATAGGATGATGACATGGATGAATCTATCCTATTGCAGCTCCTTGAATGTGAAGGAGGACCAACAATTACCAAGGTAGAAGGACCACCAGTTAAATCTTGTAGTTGACAGAGCATGTCATGTTTGTTGGTAGCCATTGAAACACTTCCGCCTTTATCTTCTTCCTTTTGCATTTCATGCATCTCACTAGGATGTTCAATCATTTCCCCTTGTTCACTATCGCTATAGATGGAGAAGGAACCCCTCTCCCAATATGAAAACTCTAGTGCATCACTGTTCAGAGGCTCAAGGAGTATGTATTCATCACTACCATCTTCGGGGATGTGCTCTTCCTTGGCATGAGCATACCTCCATAGTACAACTCCCAATGGAAAGAAGCCATCAATTTATGGCACCTCATTAAGGGGACCAAAATCCTCTACGTAATCTCCCTCCAAGGACTTGTCATAAAGCCTATTGTCCATGGTGCACAAATGCTCTTGAAGAGGGAGAAATTCTTGATGACTGGTGGACAACCTTCTTGTTTGATCTAATTCATCGCTTGGAAGCTCAAGATTGTATTGCTGTCCTTCTTCTATTGCTTTCCCAACATCCTCTTGAGGACTACCTTCAGCTATGTTGTCACTTGGCTTAGGCTCTTGATCCTCACGTTCCATCCTTGAAGCAACTACAGGAAGTGGTGTGCTTGGCTACCTTGCTTGTTCTTTGACTTGCTTGATGGCTTCTTGGCACAGTCCGCATGTGAACTCCGAGTGCGATGAATCATGAAGTCTGCACCAATTCAGCAGTAGTAGCACCTCCAAATCCACTTGGTATTTCAGCTTCGACCAATCCTTTGCTAATCTGGAGATGAGCTGGTCATATCTTTCTGCTACTGGGTCCTCATCATCACTTGAAAAAGAAGCTTGATGGTAGACAGCCATGGCGAGTAGTTGTTCCCACCCCTTCAAACTTTCATTTTCAAATTCTCGATCACTGTCATTAAAGAAGGAGAGATCTTCTAATTTGATTTCACTTATACTCTCATCATCATATTCTACTATTCCGAAGCTGTCAACCTCTGCCTCTTTCTAATTTTCAACATTTTCATTGGCTGCTGCAAACTTTGTTGACCCCTCCTCAACTTCTAATGGATCCTCTTCTAGATTGGAGGACTAATCTTTGCTGATAGAGGAAAGGCTCTCTAATTCTTTTCTAGCTAAGTTTCCATCGAGACTGTTTGCTATCCCAAGGGAATCAACTCCTTCCTTTTCATTTTTAGCTTCAATGTTCGCTGTCCCAGCACTAGTTTGTGTCAAATCCCTCAGTTCCTCTTTGATGTGTTGTCCTCTAGATGTTGACAACTCTTTGGCCTCATGGTATGACTCATCCTCCTTGATAGTTGGCTGCTCCAACTTGTCCGAACAACCCTTGACTTGAGTGATGTTGTCACATGATGGACACACAAATTCAAAATGTGGTGCATTGTGAAATCTACGCCAACTTGCCATTAGTACTTCCTCCAATCTTGGTCCATCTTTGCTGCCCAAGCATTCTTGGATCAACCCCTTGAATGCCTTAGCTGCCATGGTTTGCAATTCTTCCTCTAGGTCTGCAAGGGCTAAAGGTAGATAGATTTCCCCGAAGGGGATTTCTCCTTGCAAGACCCTTTCAATTTTTCTCAAGAAAGTCAGACACCCCAACTCGTTGTGCCTGCGAGTGCAATGGATCTGACATCTATCCACCAACGTGAATTGCTGCAATGGCTTCTTCAGTCTCTTGTTCAAATCTGCATGCAACTAAGTGATGCTAATTTGTGCATGCTTATCCATTTTGACTCAACTTTTGTTTGCCTTCAAAATTTTCTGATTTTAAGTTTCAGCATGTGATGAGATCTCCCTATCTCAGATTTCTTCTTGAAAGTGTTCTTTTCAACTTCCAAATTCCAACTTTTTAGCCTCAACATGTCATGCCCTCTTAGCGCCAGTTCTGTTGATGTGTTTTTTATGCACTTCTCAACACAGGTAATACATAGGTGTATTACCTCTCTTGAAAGACAATCTTCCATAATCAGATTTCATAACACTATCCCAAGGTCTCTAATGTCAAGTCTTGATAGTGCTTGGAATATCTCAATTATTTCATGTGATTTGCTGGAATCACAAGGCAGACTTATGAATGAGTTACAAAGTGGGGAAGTTGGATCTGCAAATCAAGTTCTTAGGATGGGAGAGTTGCTGTGCATTTGCTGCAGGTTCAAACAACAGTCTGGAACTCCATTTTATCATTGGATTTAGCTTTATAATGTGCAATGAACCTTAACATATAGGTTACTTATTAAAAAAAAGGAAAAAGGGCAGGGAAGAGAGGAAGTTCCTAGATCTGAAACTACGAATGAACAATGATCATGGAGGCTACTACAATAGACAAACTCCCTAAACTGGGTTTTGCTTGGCCAAGAGGATCCTACAATTACACAAAACTAGTGCAATCTTCTAAGGACTGCATATTTTTAGATTACACACACACACATCATGCACATGCAATCAAACTAAGTTGTAGCAATAAAGGAAGGAAGCTCAGACTAGCTTTGCAAAGTGATTCATCATCAATGAACCACAAAAAGCATGAGCTAGAAATTCACCAAATACTAAAACAACAATCACCATAACCACTTCCATTCAAGAAACTAACACTACAACTAACATGGAAGTAGAACCATGCATGCAAGATGAGTAAAATCAAAGAGAACATCCATAAAATCATGCAGTGTTGTCTTCTATTACTGCAAATGCTTTTTACACCAGCTCTCCAACCCTTTACAAATGAGGGGAAAGCCCCTATTTATAATTTTCCAAAGCCCAAATGAATGGCTAGGATTGATTTACAACGAATGGCCCATATTTGTTTACATTAGGGTTTCACTTACCCCTCAATATTCAACAATTTAAAATACATGTTTTGTCTTTTCCCTATTTTGTCATCTAGTGCTGTAGTAGTTTTGTCATTTAGTTGATTGCCCTTTTCATTGTAGCTAAAACCGCTCAAAAGCTACCTTCTTCCCCTGATGGATCTGAAACATTTCTCAGCTAGTCAAGTGCATCCCGTTTGCAAATTTGTATCATTGGATCAAACGATTCGACTTCTAATGGATCACTATTGTTTGTTTGGAGGAAGAAATAACTGCTCCCTCCCACCACCTTCAAGGAAATAGGCCTTCTTCTAATGCCATCTCCGTTGATAGGTGCTACAAGGAAAGGTGGACATAAAATGAATGGTGACAGGAGCTAAGTGTTTTTCCTTGTTTAACTTTCTCAATGGGTCTCCTTGATGGACCCGCGGTAGGCTTCTTGAATCCTGCATACATGAAGTGTCGTAAGTGCTTTCATACACAAATCAAGACAAACGTTAGTCAAACCTTGCAAACTCCTTGTTAGATCCATCCATGCATCATCAAAAAATCATAATATTCGTCATTGGAGCTCATTTGGACCATAAACATTAATGCATGCCCAAGGGGGGTGGGCGCCAAGTCGGGTGACAAACATAAGGTAGAAGGAAGGAAGACAACGAATGAGGGACAACATTCCCCAAGGCTAGGCCCAGAAGCATCGACGAAAGGCGGAAGGAAGGTAGACAGTGAACGGGGGACAACATTCCCCAAGGCCGGGCTTGGAAGCGTCGATGGAAGTCGGGCGACGAATGAAAGGTAGAAGGAAGGCAGACATTGAACGAGGGACAACATTCCCCAAGGGAAGTTCCCGAACCTCACAAAACTTAGCAAAACCAAGATATTTCAATTTTAGCACATGGAAAAAGGGGGAGAAAGAGTGCTAAGACATACTTCCTGAAGATTTGACTTATTTTGAAAAAATGAAAGTTTGGAAGGGGAAAGCCGGAGGGTCACCACCCTTTTGAAACAACAATGAGCACATGGCGACCTGGAAGGAAAGTCCCAGATGATGACGAAGGGATGAAGTTCCAGAAACGGCCATGGAGGGGCCAGGTTCTGGAAGCTGGAACACCAGGGGCAGATGGAAGGTCAAAACGACAGAGGGATGAAGTTTCAGAAATGGCCACGGAGGGGCCGGGTTTCAGAATGAAATTTCTGCAACTTCCCAAAACTTAGCAAAACTGTGGTAGTTCACTTAGGCACCATAAAAACATCCCAAATCCATAGGAAAATTGTCCCCAAAGTCAAAAATGAAGGAAAAGTGAATCGAGCGAGTAGGGACCATCTTAGCAGGAACAAGGCAAAGAGCAGAAAATGGAAGGGGGGGACTTTGCTTCTCTCCATATTTGAATGCCCCAGGTAAAATGAAGGGCATGGAGTAACGTTTATGGGCCAATTGCCACTAATGGCGTGCATTGATTTCTTTGTATGACAAACCTAGGTTAGGTGAGATGCGGGAACCTATGCTCGTTTGGATGCTTGGTCAAGGCCTGGACAGAGAAACTAAGCGCGGGTCCCACCATGCGAGCAGAATTTGGGTGTTAGTCACTACTCAACAACGAAACATGAGCGGTGACCCGTATGAGGTGACCCGCATCTGCAGGTCTGTGAGGCCTGGAGGACATTGGGGCAACGAGTGAAGGGAAACCTGCAGGGGCACTTCCACGAAAGGAAAGGACTTGGCGAAACTCAGGTAGGTGAAATCGGTCAGGGGAATTTGATCGTTTGAAGGCACATGACCAATTTAGGCTCTAGGAAAGGGTGGCACGCAAAACAAGATGGGAGCAAAGCAATTCGTCGGGAGTGTAAAGAGGGGGTCCCTGCCCACGGCGAGGCGTGTGTGCAAAACATGCACAACAGTTGTGATAGTCTACAACATTTACAAAATTGTATACATACAAAGAGCACACATGTTGTAATGAAATAGCTTGCACAATAGAAGAATAAGATAGAAAATACGCTACAAATACTTGATAATAACTAGGAATAACAAGCCACTTTGAAGGGTAAAACCTTCAAATATATTTAATGAGAATGTATAGGGGTAAAATACAAAGCTGTGTCATGCTTTTATAAATGAAACAACCAACATTGATCCAACTTTTAAACTTGAATCACTAAAAGTGGCATATATGTTTTGAATTTTGAAATGATATAAATTAATAACATGTGTATTTTTTAGTATATTTTATGTTTATATTTTTTTGAAAAAATTAAAAAATTATTTGAATATAGATTTTTATAAATTGACACTATAATTTAGTTGATAAAATGTTGAAAACTGAAGTTACATGAGATGTTAATTTTTATATAGTAAATTTTATTTTTTCCTTCAATTTTTTTGTGTATATTTATAACTTGAAACTTTAGCACATGGATATATTTTTTTCTAGTTTTGAAATTTATATTTTTAAATAAATATTAAAATATGCATGTATTAAAACACTCTTGTTCCTATTCGACGCCAATTTTCCTATTAACTATTTATCTAAAATTAAAAAAAAATATCATCTTGATATAGCTTCTTTTATCTAGTGCATCATATATATATTTTTTAATTTTTTTAATAAGTTTTAGTATTTTTCTTGACATGGTAATCAACCTAATATTTTGTGCTGATAACCCACTTTTAGTAAAAATAAAAGATAAAATATAAATAACAGTTAGACTATATATATATATATATATATATATATATATATATATATATATATATATATTTGAAAACTACACTTATGGATCTACAAAAGGATATTTTTACATTTTAAAAAAATATTATTTACATGAGTAGTAGTTGTTGAAACATCAAGTTTTCAAATATTTATTTGGTAAATTGACTTCAAAGTGGTACTAAATATGCATTTCGCCAACAATTTTAGTTGGAAAAGTTGTGAACATATCTAATTTAACTAGAATGAATCTTACTAGATCACATGTTTGATCAAAATTAATTTTTAGTTATAAATACTTAAATTCACTTGTGTTAATAAGTTGGCCAAAAGTGTGACAAAACTTTGTACTTTTATCCATAATTCACAATTTGATGATCAAATAAGATTCACTACACGTTATATATACCTACTCATGCCTATGATATCACCCAAACTGACCTAAATAACCCTATATAAGCCCTAGGCAGACCTAAATAACTAAATAGAAAAATATATTGATAATATGACTTAATTAAGTGTTAAGGTAGCCACAAGATAGTTGCTCATAACCCTATGTATACTCTAATATTAAGGGCATAACACATGTGATTGAAACAAAATAGTCAATTTAAAAAAATATAAATAACATATGCAATAAAAGATGGCAAAGAGTTAAAGAGATGTGAGTTAGTTATTAAAGATATAACTATAACTAAATTTATGAGTTATTTTAGGAGAAAATAGTATATGAGTATGTAATACATACACACAAAGATCAATGGTTAGATGAGAAATACATGTTATGTAAGAACACATTTCCTTTGGGTACCATTGTGTCTATTATATATTTTATAGAGATTTATGACCATGTGTAGAGAGAAGGTTCATGGTGTGTAGTGATAGTGTGGGTGGTCTATTTTACCTCTTCTGTTTTAGTTTTGTGCTAGGCCTTCTTAGAGTGAGCCCTCTACTTTGTCTCACTTTCCTTTGTTTCCATAATTTGGTGAGCTATCTCCTTTTTAATGTTTTCATACATAAAATACTTCTCCATCCTTGCAATAAAACCAACATTAACAAATAGAATAAAAAATATTTCAATTTATAATAATCTATTTATAGGGCCTACCAACAATTTAGTGGAGCTTCTATGCCAATATAATGGATTCTTATATTATATCCTAGATTTTGAATTTTTTTGTGGGTCATATAAATACCTACCAATGATTCCTCTTGGTTAATCATTTTCTAAGAAGTGATGCTAAAATTTCATATCAAACCAACAATTTCAAAGTATTTTTCTTGATAAAATGTAGACCTTTAAAATTTCACCAAGAAGACTTCCAAAGATCACTACAAGGTTAGTATAATTTCCTACCCTAAAAAATATCTCATCAAAACCACCACTCATCTTCCATGGATTATTTTATGAATCATACACCTAAGTAATTGTATCACCTATATTGACAAATAGGAGAGGTGATAAAATTATGGATTATTTTGTGAATCATACACCTAAGAAGTAATTGTATCACCTATATTGACAAATAGGGGAGGTGATAAAATTATGTAAATTAAAACAATATAGTTTTCCTATATCAAACAAGCCAAACCTTTTGCATCAAAACATATGGTGTAATAGAAAAAATGAGGACGTGTGGGATTTAGTTCCTACCATGGGATGTTTGTTAACTATTGGTAAAACCAATGTTTCAACACAACAAAGGAAGCTTGTAAAATGTGATTTTATAGGTGTCAAAGGAAAGGGTATTCAATCTTGGGTGTAAGGATAAGTGTTCCTCCATATTTTTTTTCAAGAAGAGAAAATAGTCAGGCAACCCACTTTCATGGGTTTGTGAGTTAAAAAAATGTAATAGTATATTATTAATACTAATTTATTAGCTTAGGCTATGTATTATATTAACTTTTAAATTGTATAATATTAAATGCTCAATAATTTTAAATTTATATTTAAATAATTATTAATTATTATATAATTATATTATATTTAAATTATTAATCAATAATAAATATTACTTAAATTATTTTTAATATTAGATAATAATCTATAAATTATTTTAATAGTAATTTATAATTATTAGAAAACTATTTTTTTAATTTACAATTAAATTTGTAAATAATCTATATAATAGAACAAATTGGATAAAATTATACTTAATATGGTTGTTGAATAGACAATAAACTCTAATGTTAATTCATTTTAGAATGTGATTCTCAACACACAAAAATTCATTAGAAGGGTGTGAGGTTGTATGGTCTTTAGGATGACTTGACCTCAAAATGTATCAAGGTTCAAGAATATATAATCAAAATAGTATCTACATAGTCATAAGGTTGTATGTGAAACTAAGGCAAAGAAAGTGTGGCTAAAAGGAAAATAATGGGAAGTATAATTTGAAACTCCTAAAGGTGAGGAATAAGCACAAATAAGAGAAGTGAGAAAGTAGATACACTACTTCAATAATGAGGGATTGAAACCAACAAACATTTTGTAATAGTACATATTCAATGAAAAATGATATAAAATTTATTGTAAACAATAACCTTCTCTTCAAAAGATCAAGTTGGATTTACTTTCATGGTCATTACTTGTCTAAGAGTTGATTTGATATAAATAGTTTCTAATACATGTATATATTGATAGATAATAACTCAAGTCCAATGCATATACATTGAGACACTAATGAACCATACTTCAACATACTAAAAATTATGAACATTTCATCTCAAATTATAAAAGAAGGGCCCATTTTTACCATCACAAAGTTGTATTATTATCAAGTTTAAATTTACAATGTAACATAATAATACTAATTCTTTGGGAAGATTAATTCTATGATATATGGTATCCACCATACTTGTACATCAACCTACATTGTGATCTTTGTCAATGCACCAGCTAGAAAAGACTTCACTCATCAATTTTTTGGAAAGAAGTAATGGAGTTTTATAGCACGACAACTACATGAACTAGAGAGAAATTAGATGGTAATCTTTATCAACTTGAATCTAATGGGTGAAACTTGGAGCCTAAAATCAAAGTGATCAAATTTTGTGGGAGAAAATTGTTTGTTAGAATGCCTCAAAGATTTAGTCTCATGGCCTACTATAATCATAAAATAGGCATGAAGTGGATTTATTGAAAAGCCTTGAGAAACTTATCCTGAGAAACTTTCAAGAAAATGAATCGACATGTATAAAGCCAATTTCTACAACCTTTGCTTTCTTTCTCCTTAATTATTCCATATGAGAGCTCTAAAATGGGACATGACATCTATCACATCGTGAGGTAAGCAATTTCATCAAATTTAATAGATGCAACTACCTTTGTGGACATATATGTAAAATGTGGAACCACAAACATCACACTTTAACTCTTAGTCTCTAATCTCTCTCCCACCTTTAACTCTTGGTCTCTCTATCTCTCTACCTCTCTATATATCTCTTTATATCCATCTCTTTCTCTCTTTATCTTTTCTTTATCTCCCTCTTCCTCTGGACCTCTCCACTCTCTATAACTCTCTATCCTCTATTTTTTATATCTCTCTTTCTCCTCCTTTGTTTGTTATTTGTCTCTCTTTATTTTTCTACCTATGCATGTTTATATATATACATCTCAAGTCTTATTATTGGCACAAAATGACCGATCAAAAGTTAGTCCCTCTTTTCTTTATCTCTTTTTCCCTTTATATCTCTTATCTCCACCTCTCTTTTTCTATATCTTTATTTTTAAATTCCTATCTATAAGTCTCTCCCTTTCTCTGTCTCTCTGACATCTCTATCTCTCTACCTAACTCTTTGTATGTCTTTGTCTTGCTCTCTATCTCTATATTCATCTTTATATTTGTCTCTATCTCGACTAAAGATGTATCTATATGCCTTTGTTTCCTCTTTATCTCTCTATTTAATTTTTCATTTATATTTCCCTAAGCATAGCTCTCAATAGACACATGCCATCTTTGGATTGTTAGCATGATATGATTTATTGAAAGTTAATCTCTTTCTTACCCTTCCTCCCTTCCTCCCTCTCTTTCCCTTGCTCCCTCCTCCCTCCCTCTTTCTCTCTTCCTCTATATATTTCTCTTTTCTTTATATCTCTTTCCTACTATATCGCTTATCTCTATCTCTCTATTTAAGCCTCTCTATCTAGAGAGAGAAACATAGAAAGAGGTAGGGATAAGGGGAGAGAGAGATAAAGGGATTGAAGGAGAATGAGCTATCTCTCCTTTATCTCTGTACCTCTCTATCTCCCTCTTTTTCTCCTTTTTTCTATCTCTCTTATCCTATATCTATCTCTTTTTGTATTCTTCTATTGATTCTCTCTCTCTCTCTCTCTCATTTTTTGTTCCCATCATCTCTCTTTGTCACTTCTCCCTCCCACCTCCCTCTATTTCTCTCTCCTCTCTTTATCTCTACGTAAATTTTAGCATTTTAAATATTTAATATACAATGGAATGGAATTGAGTAAATGGTTTATATGCAAGCACACAATTCCTCCTTTTAAACTTAAAAGTTCAATGAGAATTCAAAATTACTACAAGTAAACACTAGGTTAGATATAAAAGAATAATAATAACAAAAAATTGAATAGAAGAAACACACAACTACAAAGAAGCCATAATGATAAACCAACAATTGTGCTCAATTTTTGTTATTTGGTGTTGCAATTGATACTACTAATCTATATAAACAATAAAATTCATTTAAAAGTAACTCTTACTTAAGCTTGTCATTGAGAAAATTAAGCTTATTGGAGAATGATGTCAAAGAGCAACTCCACATTAAGTATCCTTTTGTTTTGTATTTTGATCCCTCACATGTCTTCTATCTTGAGAAGGATAAGGGAATAAAGGCACTAAAGGATAGTGCATATGCGAGTCTAAAAAATTAAGATGAGGACATACATGTTGGTTACAAATAATTCAATGTTCTATTAAAACTCTTACCATTTGTCTAGGATGTATCAAATGATAGCCACTATACTAATTGGTCCATGTATCTTCACTTGGATATATTCATATGCTTGCAAGCTATGAATACCATACATGAAGGACTTTCCTTGTCAATTTTCAAGTAAGAAGACAAGAAGATGTGAAACATCCACTATTTAAAGTGTGAACAAATGTTTTGCATATTATGAATGTACTTCTATTTGGTAGGACTTGACAAATAAAGTCAATCACTCTTTATTTGATTTTTGTGTGTATTCCAATGATATCACTATCACATGTCCACCCAGACCTTGATTGTACACACTGCATTGACTTAATGACCTGCCAATTGACTTGACTTCATATATTGTATGAATGTTTAACCATAATTCTACACTTATACATATTTACTTCTAAACCAAAACACGGTGTATTTTGATTGCTCACTTGTCCATACTTGACTGAGCTCTGACTGTTAGCTTAACATGATAGCAAACTTTATTTTGTTGGCTGTTGGTTGGCGAAGGAGCAATGGAGAAAACATACAAAACTAACACACCAGCAAGGCCCACAATGAAGAAAGCCCTCAGAACTGGACAAGGCTTGATTCTTCCATATATTGACCATAACTTCATTTGTTTCAGACCACAAATTATCTGGCTTTGTTTCTTCTCTTCCCGATGAGCATCTTTGACATTTCGGAGTTGGAAGAATTTTCCTACATTTCTTCATCGGTTGTATTATTTCTTGTTTTATAAGATTGCCCATTGCTTCATGTTTTGTAATTTTTCTCTGTGAATTTGCAGTACTTAAGTCGCAAGGCATTTCCTATATTTATGGCCAAAACTTGCTCATGAAATATAGGCGATCTAATGGGGGAAGTGCTTTCTGCGTGGGTCATTGACGTTAAATTTTGGCTGGTGGGTTTGCTAGAAAGTTTATCTTTCTTGAGCTCGGAGTTGGTGAATTGTAAGTAATTAAATTTTAAAATATATATGTATTGTGCTGAACTTGTAATATTAAAAGTTTCCTTCTAGATTTTAAGGGTTTTTAATTCATTCTTTTCTTTTAGAAGGTTACCCTTTTTATTTTCGTGTATCCAATAAAATTAGTTGTCCAGTTTTGAAAAGGGATGCCACCTCCAAAAACCCAAGTTCTAGGATATCTGCAACATCATTGGGACCCGAACGATAGTGAAATCATGATTTTCTATGATTACAAGTGGGAAAATTCTGTAATGGCTAATTTCAAATTTGAGTACTGTATTTTGGGAATCTGGTAGACATGAATTTTATTGTGTTGTTGTAATTCTGTAATATCAAATATGTAACTCTGATTAAGCCTTTTGCTGTTTCCTTGAAATGATGTTGAAGACTACTTAGTAGGCCCTTTGAGGTGTTCAGCAGAAAATCATGTTTCATGAAGATAAATATCATACATCACGCCTTTCTGATTTGCTAACATGTTAAAACCTGTGATGGGTTTTTAACAGAATTTGAGTTGAACATATCAAACTGTAGCAGCTATGGCGACTACAATTCCAAGTGCCTACCAGAATGGCACAGGAGTACCAGAGTGGCTTAACAAAGGAGACAATGCATGGCAAATGGTAGCTGCAACTGTTGTTGGATTGCAAAGCATGCCAGGCCTTGTTATCCTCTATGGAAGCATTGTGAAGAAGAAATGGGCTGTGAATTCTGCATTCATGGCTCTCTATGCATTTGCAGCTGTTTTGATCTGTTGGGTGACTTGGGCCTACAAAATGTCATTTGGTGATGAACTCCTTCCATTCTGGGGAAAGGCAGGACCTGCACTTGGCCAGAAGTTTCTCATCAAACAAGCCATAGTCCCTGAAACAGAGCATGACTACAAGAATGGATTAGTGGAGACGCCAGCTCAAGAACCCCTTTATCCTATGGCTTCCCTTGTGTTTTTCCAATTCGTCTTTGCAGGAATAACACCAATCTTATTGGCTGGTGCTCTGCTTGGAAGAATGAATATCAAAGCATGGATGGCTTTTGTGCCACTCTGGCTCACTTTTTCATATACTGTTGGAGCTTTTAGTTTATGGGGAGGAGGATTCCTTTTCCAGTGGGGGGTCATTGATTTCGCAGGTGGTTATGTCATCCATCTATCTTCAGGAGTTGCAGGTTTTACTGCAGCTTATTGGGTATGCACAATTCTTTGTTCCTTGTTGACCACTGCATACTTACAGTTTCTAAGATTATGTATCCTGATTGTTTTTATTCATTGGATGTGTGGAGAGAACAGGTAGGACCTAGGCTACAAAAGGACCGTGAAAGATTTCCTCCAAACAACGTTCTGCTTACGCTGACTGGAGCTGGTTTCTTGTGGTTGGGTTGGTGTGGTTTCAATGGAGGAACCCCTTATGCTGCCAACCTTGTTTCATCCATTGCTGTTTTGAATACCAACGTATGTGCAGCTACCAGTCTTCTTGTATGGACTTGTTTGGATGTTATATTCTTTAAGAAGCCCTCAGTCATTGGAGCTGTCCAGGGAATGATAACTGGACTCGTCTGTATCACCCCAGGCGCTGGTAAGTTAAAGCCCATTATTAGCCTTGTTTTGTAAAGGAATCTTTGCTTTTATTTATGTGAATGTTTTAAGTTAAACCATCTGGTTCTGTACCTGGTCCTGTCATGCATTTTTGACAATCGACTAATGTGAATATCCTAACGACCGCAATCGATTTGGCATATCTAATTTTCTTGATAATAAGCATGCTCTATCTTGGTCTTCTCTATCTTTAAATTTCCTTTTGACTTGATAGTAGATCATTTTGTGATACTTTTGTTTTATAAAGTAAAGAACTTTTTTAATAACATTATATGAGATCAAAGTAGTCTATACGATCAGAATAGCAACAAAAGATTAGCATGTAAGCTTCGTCTCGAGACATAAGGGCGTCAAAGTTTTATAAAATCCTCTTCATGTGTCAGATCTATAATAGTGGATCTTGGTTAAAAAGTTTAGAACTTTTCTCAACCTTGTCTCCTTAAATAAGGTGTTTAGATTGTTTATTTTGAGGATGTCTTCATAGTTGATACAAATGTTATTGTAGACCAAACATTTCATGATGTAGTGCCATTCTGTCTCCACCACACTTTTGTTGCAAAATAGGCATGTTCTCATTTCCCACTCCTCCTTAGGTGTCGACCATCTACCGATCTCACACCTAAGATGATGTGAGTTAATCCTTAATCAAACTATACACATTTTGTTTTCTACTTAATATAAGCTCCTATCTCGAATTTTTCATCATAGTCCCATGAGGGATTAAATTCTTTGATATAGTAAGCTTTCATTTGATCAATTTGCTTTGTCTACATGATAGCCTTGTATTTTTTTTCTTTTGACATGCTCTTTTATTTCCTCATTGGTATTTAGACATTCCTATACATTAATGTCTCATTTATTTATACACTTGTCATTCTTTTTTATCCATGTGTTTTTTCTTTTGTCTAGCTCTTCTTTAATAGCCAGTCTAGGCTAGCAATGGTTCTTCATATTTTAAGCCTTTTTAAGTAGCTTAACAAGTGGGCCATCACCAATACTTCCAAAGGGAAAGTACCTATTTTGGTTAATAAAATCTTGTAGGGAACTGGATTCTTAGTTTTTAAAGGTTGTTTATGATTATATGGTTCTAAATTCTTCTCCCTTGCCTCCACATTTGATTCAACACATTGCTGCCCTAAATTTCACTCGTAGAAGATCACTGGAGTTATGAGAAAACCAAAAAATATTCTCTTGGTTTTTCAATCCCATAATTTTACACTCCTGCATCTATTTTGTAGTTAATATAACACTTTCTAGTCCATTTGAATTATTTTTTCTCCAAATGATACCCAATTGAACTTGTTGTGACAATTGTGCTTGAGGTACTTGTATTCTTCCACTATTTCTAGTAGGATACCTTAAAATTTTAAAAAATAATTTTTATTTATTTTTTCTCCATAATGAAAAGATCATGACTTTGGTTTTTCTAGTGTTCACTTGTATCTCAACCTCCAAACAAAAGAGTTCTAGAGCCCTCAAGTGTGCTCTCAAACTATGAGTTGGTTTTGCAATTAGGATGAGATCATCTACATATAAGAATAACTTTATAATGTATCTAGAAAATTTGAACTCCCTCAGTGCCACCAAATTTATTTATACATTCCTCTAGCTTATCAATGTATAACCCAAACAAAATTGGGGGAGAGTGAGCAACCATGTTTGACGCTAATATCACTACCAAAGTACTTGGGAATTTTGTAACTTCTAATTTTATCCTTGAATTATTTAAGAAGCCTATGAACTACTGCTATAAGCTCATTTGAAACTCTAATTTCCTCCATCCTACTTCAAAGTTTGTCATGAACCATCGTGTTATAGGTCTTTTTCAAGTCCATAAAGTAGCAAAAATCTTGTCCTCTTGGGTGTCTCATATATTTTCAATCAAGTTCCTAAGGGTGACATAATGATCAATAGTAGAGTGTTTCAATTTAAAGCCTCCTTGTCCCTTAACCCTTTTCCTTCTTTTTCTATGTAACTATTAATTCTCTACTCAACCATACTCCCAAAAAGTTTTCCAAATACATAATTAACCATAATAAGTAATAATTTGATAGATATTTTCCTTTTCTACTATTGCTAACTACTACAATTGTAGTATATGTGCTTGTAAATTGTAACTTAACTTAGGTCAAGTACCTAAGGTGTTATGTTTGAATACTTTGAGAATGGGGATGAGGTTCATAGTTACAATCTCTCAATTTTTTTTTATGAATTTCCACTCTAAGTTCATTTGAAACTTGTAGTTCATCGTATTTCAAAGTTTGTCATGAGGCACCATGTCAAAGGCCTTTTGGAAGTCCACAAAGTAGAAAAAATCCTTGTCCCCTTGGGTGTCCCATGTATCTTTTCAATCAAGTACCTAATGGTGACACAATGATCTATAATGGAGTGTTTCAATCATACAAGATAATCCAACTAAGGACTAGATGACAATAGTGGGATCCACAAACCACTATTCCCATTATTTTAATTAAATGTGGTTATTTAAATTAAGGACTAGTAACTTTCTATTTATGGTAATTGTTCTTGGCATTTTCTCAGTATTTGTTGGCATTATCTTCCTTCGTGGTGGTGACTAAGTCAAGTACCTTCCCCCATTTATAAAATGATCATGTCATGTGGCATGATGAAGGTGACTCCCAAAAATAGATTCTAACCACAATGACTAGTAATGGTGATTCCTATCCATATGTTTAATGGTTTTATGATGATTTTTTTTTAATAGTAGCTCTAGTCCTCATGCACTTTTGGGGTGGCAATTGCAAAAGCTAGAGTTTCCACCTCTATTTACAAGTATCCAAAACATTAGATAGAGGTAGATAAATAGAAAGGGTAGAGAAGGAAGGTTTATGTTTTTAGTTTTTTTTGGATTAGTTTTTTGAAGAAGGGAATTCATGAATAGAATGAATATTATGCTTAGTAAAGTTATGAGTATCTAAAGTGGCTACACTAAGCATCAATTAGGAGGATTTCCATTTTTATAATCATTATGTTGATCTTTGTTCTATAAGTGAAAGTGGAAAGTTAGAAAGAAATTGGTCTAGAGGATAATTCTAGTAGGGTCTATTTTGGAATGATAATTTGTAGTGAAATCTTATTTGAATTTTGTAAGTGTTTTTCTTATGGATTGTAAGATTGGAAAAAATATCATAATATTAGTGGCTGTGATATAATTTTATCTATTGATATGTTGGTTAGAGGGCTAGGATTTATCCCATTTACTATAGAATTTTTCTTATTCTTTATTGTTGTGCTAGGTGTATTGACGTGTGTAGATAAGAGTCAATCTTGAGTTGGAAACTAAGCCTAGCATCTTACAAACGTGTCCTTTCTATTGGTTAGTATTTAAAATTTTGAAGATGCTAAGCCTAAATTTGGAGTTCACGATAGATGTTATTTTGCTGTTATAAAATGGATGGATTGTATGAGTGAAGAGTTGCTCGAATTGGTTGCCCTTCATTAGGTACCTGGTCCTAGACTACATCAGTTTGTGATTAGAATATGTTTTTCACTTGGGAAGAGTGTTGATGAGTTATCTTGACGTGATTAAAAAAATGGAGATAAAAATAATGAGTGATATGTGAGTGTCCAACAAAGATAATATTGGTAGAAGGTGTGCTAGCTTCCGCCACAATGAAAAGTAGGTAGAGGGGGTTGAGTTTCATCTTCTAGAATCATTGTTGGGTAGAGGACATGTATGAATTATTGAGGAAGACATATTGTGAATTTTGATGAATATATGTGAATTCCTTATTATGAGTTAATATTTTGTGAGACTTGTGTTTGTGGGTATGGCTTCAAGAGAGACGATAGGGATGGGCTTGAGGAGGGTTGCTAAAATTTATTTTATTGAAAGATATTTAACAAGAGAAGTTAGAATGAGATGGAGAGAAACTATGCAGGTCAAAGAAGAGAAAAGAAAAAGATGAGAGATTTATTTATAGACAAAAAAAGAAAGAAAATAGAAGAAGGATTAATGTCACAAATAGCAGCAATATTGCTATTTAAGTAAAGAAAAAAAGATAAACAGAACAGAGGATAGAAGAAAGATAGACTGGTGAAAGAAGAAAGTGAAAAACAAAGAAGTAATCATTTAGTAAGTGGCACTATTAAGTGACACTAAAGAGAACAAGAATAAGATTCTAGCAAGAGCATGTCTTTCGGAAGGTATGGAGAAGATAAAGAATCTGATCAAAGAAGAAGGAAGTTGCGGCAACAAAAAAGAAAGGGATAATGAAATGGAGTCCTGGCATATTGGAAATGCAATAGTGAGTAGAGAGAGTGGTCTTAGAATTTGAAATTTATGGCGACCATGCTTGACATTTTCTCCCTACTTTCTACTAGTAGCTCCACTCCTCATGCCTTTTTGGGGTGGCGGCCTCTTTGGCGGTGATTACAAAGTGAAAGACTTTCCACCTCTATTTACAGGTAGCCAAAACATCAGATAAGAGTAAGAGAAACAAAAAGGGAAGAGAACGAAGGTTTAGCTTTTTAGTTTTTTAAGTCGGTTTTTGGAAGACGGAAATCCACGAAGAGTATTGTGTTTAGTAAAGTGGTTGCGCAGAGCGCCAAGTAGGAGGAGTTCCATTTTTGTGATCGTTGTGTTGGTCTTTGTTCTGTAAGCGAAGGTGGAAAGGTAGAAGGAAATCGGTCTGGAGGATAATTCCAGTTGGGTCGAGTCTTGGAATGGCAGTTCGTAGTGAAGTCTTATATGAATTTTGTAGGTATTTTGTTATGAATTGTAAAACTGGAGAAATCTCATAATATCAGTGGCTATGATATCGTAGGGCATATCATCTAGCTTAGTAACAGTCGTCTGTTTGGTTAGTGGGCCAGATTGTATATGCATTAGAACTAGCTTAATTCTATCATAGCGCATATAATCCATCTTCCTTTCTATGTTGAGGATGTTCTCTTCTAAGGAGGGTAAAGTAAAGGATTCCAAAACTCATTTCATTAAATATTTTCTTTCTCCTGTTGTGTAGGTGTTGTCCAAGGATGGGCCGCTATTGTCATGGGAGCGCTCTCTGGTAGCATTCCATGGTTCACCATGATGATAGTTCACAAGAAGTCGGCCTTACTACAGAAAGTTGATGATACTTTGGCAGTACTCCATACTCATGCAGTTGCAGGATTATTGGGTGGAGCTCTTACAGGGCTTTTTGCAGAGCCTACTCTGTGCGGCCTCTTCCTAGCAGTAACGAATTCCAAGGGAGCATTTTATGGGGATGGTATGCAATTTGTTAAGCAAATTGTGGCAGCTGCATTTGTCATTGGGTGGAACATTGTTGTGACAAGCATAATCATGTTGTTCATCCGGTTATTCATTCCATTGAGGATGCCAGAGGAACAACTTTTGATAGGAGATGATGCAGTTCATGGGGAGGAAGCATATGCTGTGTGGGCTGATGGGGAAAAGTATGACGATACGATGAGATACAACACGAAAAACGGGATGGAGGTACAGCCCTAGGGCTAACCATAGTGTTGTGATATCAATATCATATTACAAGACTAAATATGTTCTTTAATAACTTTCATTAGAAAACAAAAATATATAGTTTTATTATGGCATTTAAAAAATGAATAATCGAGGTCTTAATTTTTTTCCTTCCAAAGTAGTAAATAAGTATATAAGTGTTTTGATTTGGCTAATATGAATTATTAAATATGGAAGGAAATTTTTCCTATGCTAGCCCAATCCAATAATATTCATATTCACAAGCAATGAATCAATTTAGATGTAAACTATAATGAGAGTTATGGGAGTGATAATTGAACAATTAAATGTTAAGTTACAAAATTAAAAGTGGGAGGTCAAGGTATTTGGCTCTAGGAATAATACAAATGGATTTTTTTGATGTTGCATTGAAATTATACTGGTCTTTGGTTAAAAAGAAGTAATCTTTGTCTATACTTTGCCTTGTAATCAAAACAACCAGTCAACTTTGTTGTGGAGTGATCATGTAGATCTCAGTCACTTATATGGGCATGGATTTGACTTGTGACATATGGATTTGATCTAGGATCATGTGCAATTCTACTCTTGGATTCACCATTTTTTTGCTCTACGCTAATTATCAAGGACTGGTGGTATCAAAATTTTATTTGGAGAGGTTGTTGAGTCACAAGGGTCAATTTCTCCAAGCTCACCCCCTTAGATTGACTAAATTTATAATCATGAAAAGGGTTGAGGATAACAATCTCTAGTTTCCTTTTAGTATCCTAAATAAAAATATTTTTATAGTGAATTTATCTTTAAATATAAATGATTTCCCAATCAATTCTAGATTTGATTGGATGATTAATCGATGCACATTGAATATCTTTAAATAGCAACACATCTTGTAAAATGTGTACCAAGTTAGCTCAAGGTAGGAATAAAATGGAGTAAGAGTTGACAAATTTTAAATTTGAATTTTTGAATTTCAAGGGTCAATTTCATAGGTTGTAGGATTCACACATTGTATTGAAAAATTACAATCAAGGTGGGGAATAAATGTCTATATATGGAGGGGAACAATAGGGGTAATAAATATTAGGTGTATACAATATGTAGGGAATAGATAAGATATGGTCAAATGCATAGCAATGAGTGTAAATAGAAAGGTGATGGATTAGGGAATGAACCAAATTCCACACAAGATTGTATAATTTGTTGATATGTAGTTGTGTTAAGTCATTCCATCAAAATGGACCAAAAACTAAAAGGGTTTTGACATGGGCATAAAAATGTTGCTATTTAATTTTTCCCATTTTGAGGCGCATGTGAATCCTATCATGAATAAATATCCTAAACTAAATTAAATCACTTACAAACATGTGCATAAACGTTAATGAACTACACTATATCTCATCATGTGTGTTCATCCTTCAACATGCATGCTTCATGGGAACTTGGAAAATAAAGAAAATATGTGCAACAAGTAGCTTTACAAAAGTTGAAATGCAAATAATTAGAATTTAATTTTATTGTGCATGATCATGGGAAGAAGGAGAGACTAAGGAACTAGAAAAAATTCACTTGTATAGAAAGTGGTATGGTGTGGCAACAACATGGTAACATGACATATTGGGTGTTTCTATGTCATGTGGTAATGATTTACTTAGACATAATGATGAATTTCTATGTATACACCTATAATTTTTTCTAATCTCAATATAGGAGTGTTAGTGAGAGAATATGCCCCATTCATTTGGTTGGATCCATTGAGTGAAAGGAATTGAAGGGGAAAATAGTACATGAAATGTAAAAGTGAGCTGTTAAACACAAAAAAATCAATTCAAATTTTAAAATCTATTTCATGTTCATACATCATGTGATAATCAATTAGGATGTCTAAAATGATGAGTGTGGTAAGCACATGGGCTGGAGATAAGCATTCTCTTCCCCTAACATATGAAAATGAGAATGGTGACGTGGCTGTCAATGGACAAAAAGCATTTGTGTATGTACATAAGAGACTATACTATGCATATTACCCCAATGTGGCATCTAAAAAGGAATCAAGGTACACAAAAATATAGCCTAAACTAATTTTAGAGGATACTATTGTACAAATTTTAGATCTTTACAAAAATAAAAATAGAGAAACACATATAACACATAAACAAAATCATACCACAACGTAGTTGTACATGGGAAACATACTTATGGGAGAAAATATCACACTCCAAATAAGGTCAATATATTATTTATTAATCTAAAAAAAGTTACAATACACTTTTAGAGAAATCCTTTACATGAGTATCACCAAACATAGATCAAGAGTAATTTTGGTAGCATAAAAATACCTACAAACTCAATACTCAAAACCTCCATCTCAAGCACCATATAAATAAGAGTAGTACACATGAAAAAATATCAAGTATTAATTTTAAAACCATGAGCTAAAACCAACCAAAATAGTGGTACCTGAATACCTAGTTATTTAAACCAATGTACCCGAATCCTAAGATGAGTTCATAGTCTAAAAATTATAAATTTCTCAATCATATCATAAGATCTTCATAAACCACTCACTGAATTGGGAATTTTATTTTGACTTCATTATCTCCATTCAAATATTCCTTATGACATGTCATAGCATGCATCATAAGTTTGTCAACAAGTGTAACTCTCTCTTACAACTCTTTTCTATGTCTTGAATGTTTTAACATTTTCAATGAAAGAGGAGAGTCTTCCAAAGGCCATAAATTTTGATTTAGGAATCCATTGGAGCCATTTAAAAAAAATAGATCTTAAAATATCTATACAACATGCATCATTGAAGATGATTCCAAACAACTCATTTTTTTTTTACCCAAAGAACAAAGTCTATAACCCAAAAATTGGATTTTTTTCTTTCATTTTTCAAAAACTACGTTCTTCATGTACTAAAAATTAGAATCAAGGTTGAGAAACCTTTCCTAACATTATTTCAGACCACAAACACACATTAGTTAGGTAAGGTGATAGTTCCTTAGTGATAACATATAATTTTAAATAATATAGGGAAATTATGGTGTCCTCGGTGTCATTGTTAGAACATGTTAGGCATGGAAGTGACCACATAGAAATATTATGAAGACACAATGCATGGTTCTCCCCAATGTGATAATACAGATCTTAGAACCTGGTTGGCTCATGCAAGTGCAATGATATAATATGTGATTGTGAGAGCACAAATTGGGGTGATTGCCCCAATATGGGTGAGTCAATGTGATGCATAAACAATATAGTTGGTGTAAGCAATATCATAAGTAATGTATAGCCTCCCAAATGATAAATAATATAAAGATTTCCCTTTATGGCTAGATAATTTCGTGATAATTAAAATAAGATAAATGTATTGATAGATAATTACGTCCATGCATATGAGTACGATGTAATTATGTAAGCAAATGTAAAGTTTCTCTCCAGTAATAAGGATAAGTGGAATGATAAAGATAAAAAATGATATGGGGCAATGAAAGATAATTATTAATGAACAACCATTCCCATGATGTATGTTGTCAATTTTTATTTAGGTTAAATTAATTTTTGCAATTTAAATTCTTAGGGCACATGACATAATGATAAAATTGGTGAAAATTTGGTAGATGTGTGGTCCCAAAGATGTTGAGAGGAATTGATAATCATCATGATTCAATTAGCTCACTAATATGTTTCATAGGTCATAAATGCCATTGACACATAAGAATGGTAATATGTGTTGTCATTAATATGATTGATTCATTTAAAGTAGATGTCATAGGACTCATGGTTGGTGAGTTGTAAAATTTTACCCAACTTTATATAGGGAGATGAATAGTAAAAGGTCACTCTTATTTTAATGTGAATAATTAGAGATTCTTGCTTTTGAGACACTAAAGGTATCCTTGTGATTTATCATTATGGTGTAAAGGAGGACTAGCGTTCTCATACGAGGTGATAATTTTTATGCCAACATTGAGCATGACAAGCTCTTTAATGAGATAGGTGGCTATTTTTACTTAATTATTTTTTATTTTTTGAGTTTTGTTTTGAATTACATATAGGTGTAGAGGAGGGGGATCGACTGCTCAAAACCCCAGGTCATGAGAGGGTCTAGAACAATCAACTGCCCTGATCTACCTCACCTAAGGGATTTTTTAAAGTAGGTTTGATGTTTGAGGGGGTGAAAAGGAAGGGAAATTATTTTGTCACTTTCCTTTTGTCAACCCAAGAGTTAAATTAGGAAGCCAAGTGAGTGGATTTTTGGAGTCCAAACTATGGCTTAGAGAACACTTTGCTAGAGGAATCTAGTGCAGAAGATGGACGAAAACACGACATGCTGGCATCCATACAAATAATGAGTGTAAAATACAGTCTAAGGACCTAGAGAAACCAATTAAATACTTGACAAATATGGTTTGATATAATGATAGAAAGATGAAAACTACCAAATGACTAAAACAACAAGAAGAATAATGTAACTTGATAAATAGACTGATTAAGAACAAAATAATGGGCAAGGGTGGTAGAAATGCAACTTACGATTGGTCCAACCTCCTATAAACTCCACATAAATGAGATACCTACACACAATAGAATGAGGAAAAATGTTGGGGCTATTTCGGGGCTTGTCACAGTCAAACTCCCGTTTCGGTGTTCCCACCTCCAGAGACAACCAAAATAGGCATGATAGAGAAAGTATGATAAATAAATTATTGAAATAGAAGTATACCAAGCAATGCTAACAACAATATGCTACATAAACAAACAATGATGCTAAATGAATGGATATCACCTCCCAACAAGATGCTCTCAAGGCACGTGAAGGAAGATGCGAGCTTGCAATCTTGTGAATGCCAATGTTACCAAAACAACAAGGGTAAGTAAAACCAACAAAGTGTCAACTTGGAGCTTCAAAAATGGTGAAAATGCTGTGAATGAAGTGTGTAGAAAGTCAGCCAAAGTGAATGTGATTAAGAGAGATTGAATGAATGGATGAGATAGTATTTTGAAGATGAAAAGGAAGCCAAAAGATCCATTTTTAGGTTGGTCTAAGGGGGAGAGGCATTATGCTTCATTGCCAATGGAGAAGTGTAACCCCTTTGCAGATTCTAGAGGCAGGAATCCTGTTAGGATGGAAGCACACCATGCAAACGTCTACGTGTTGCACTATCATCCTCGACATAAATGTTTGGTGTGGAGCCTGATCAGTCTCCAAGTGGGAGATTGTAATAAGCGGTTGGGATGGGAGTTGCAGTAAGGCATTATTCACGAGATTGTAATATGTTTTGTATTGGATAATAAAATCATTGGATGGTTGCGGTTTTGTGGATGTAGCCCATATTGGGTGAGCCACGTTAAATTCTCTATGTTGTCTTGTTGTTGCTATAATTTTTTGTGTGTTTTATTTATTTGTTTTATTGATCAAATCTGCATTTAACTATTAGATATCTTCCTTCTAACCCTAACAAGTGGTATCAGAGCAAGGTTGTGTTCATTTATCCTCTACAATCTAGGTCTCACGGTTGAGTGGGAGTTTCATGGTTGAGTGGGAGTAATGGCAAACGAGGGTAAGTTGAAGGTTGAGAAGTTCAATGGGTAGAAATATCAGTTATGGAAGGTGCAGATGGAGGACTACCTCTATCAAAAGGATTTATGGCAACCATTGGAAGGGAAAACCAAGAAACCCTTAGCAATGTCTGATGAGGACTGGGATATTTTGGACAGAAAGGCACTTAGTAGTATTCATTTATGTCTAGCAAAATCAGTGGCGTTCAATATTACAACAACAAAGACAACTCAAGAGTTGATGCAAAAACCCTGGCAAAGTCATATGAAAATCCTTCCACTTTGAATAAGGTATTTCTTATGAAGCATTTAAATTTAATATGAAAATGGAAGAAGGTGGGTCAGTTGCTATTCATTTAAATGAGTTTAATATGGTTACCAGTCAATTAACTTCTGTAAATGTAGACTTTGATGAAGAAGTTAGGGCTCTTTTGATTCTATGTTCTTTGCCTAAAATCTAGAATAGCTTGGTAATGGTTGTTAGCAATTCTATTTCTGGCTCGAATACATGTTGAAATTTGATGATGTTGGTGTTATTTTGAGTGAGGAAATTCGTAGGAAAGCTCAGGTGGAACATCTACATCAGACAATGTTTTGAATGCAGAAAGTAGGGGCAAAAAAAAGGAGAAAGGAAACAATTCTGGAAGTCATGGGAAGTCATGAGGAAAATCAAAGGACAAAAGGTCCCAATCTAGAGAAAGGAAGGATTGCTGGTACTATCGTAAGCTGAGTCATTTAAAGAAAGATTGCTAGTTTTAGAAAAATAAAGGAGACAAAAAGAAAGGAAATAACTTAGAGGAAAATGTGGTAAGTAATAAATATGATGAGGATGATTTGATTCTTTCCCTTGATAATGCTAATGATTCTTGGGTGTTAGATTCAGGGGCTTCATTTCATGCTACACCCCATATAAGTTATTTTCTTGATTATGTCCAAGGGGATTTTGGGCTAGTTTATTTGGGAGACAATGAACCCTGTTAGATTGTTGGAAAGGGAAGAATCGAGATTAAGTTGTAGAATGAGAATCATTGGCTACTAAATGAGGTAAGGCACATTCCAAAGTTAAGTAAAAATTTAATTTCAGCAGAGAAACTAGATGATGAAAGTTGTGTTGTTACATTTAGTGATAAAAATTGGAAGGTTACAAAAGGTGCCTTAGTGATAGCAAAAGGTGTGAAAGTAGGAACCTTATATCTTTGTATAGGTCATACCATTCCTTCTACTTTAGCTATTGTAGATAAAAATCAATGTTTAGGAACAATTGTTGTAGTTCAACAGACATAAAATCAGATAGTTGCTGTGGATTCTGAATCAATATCGTGGCATAATAGACTTAGGCATATGAGTGCAAAAGGTATGAAAGTACTTCATTCAAATAATGTTTTACTAGGTCTAAAATGTGTTACTATGGATTTCTATGAAATTTGTGTGTATAACAAACAAAAGAGATTTAGTTTTCTCAAGGATGGGAAGCAAAAGAAAGATGAGAAATTGGAGCTTGTGCATACAGATGTTTGGGGACTAGCTCAAGTATATTCTCTTACTGGCTCTCGGTATTATGTCACTTTTATTGATTATACAAGAAGGAAGGTATAAATTTATGTCCTTAGGCAAAAATATGATGTATTTGAAACTTTTAAAAAATGGAGAAGCTTGGTTGAGAATGAGACGGGTAAAAAGTTAAAATGTCTTAGATCTGATAATGGTGGTGAGTATTGCAGCAAAGAGTTTGAAGATTATTGTTCCTCTAATGGTATTTGTAGGAAAAAAATAGTTCCAAGGACTCCATAGGAAAATGGAGTGGTTGAGCACATGAATAGAACAATAATGGAGCATGCTTAGACTATGAGATTGTGTGCTGGGATGCCTTTAAACATGTGGGAAGAGGCTGCAAACACTACTATTTATTTAATTAATAGATGTCCCTCTAATCCTTTGGGTTGTGGTATTCTAGAGGAAACATGGACAAGTAAGAAGGTGAGTTATTCTTTTCTCAAAACCTTCAGTTGTGAAGCATTTGCACATGTAGATTCTAAAAATAGAACCAAGCTTGATGCAAAATCAAAGAAATATATATTTGTTGGATATGGCATTGATGAATTTGGTTATAGGCTTTGGGATTTTGAAAATAAAAAAATTTGAGAATCAGGGATGTCATATTTAATGAGAAAGTGTTGTACAAAGATTAGTTGCAGTAGCATGAGAAGAAAGAAAATGATTATGTAGTGTTAGATGATACACCGAACAACGATGTTCCAGTGGTAACTCATGCTCTGTTACAACAAAAAAAATAAATACCACAAACTCCAGTGAATGCTAGATGATCTTCAAGGAAAGACCCCCAGAAAAATATTCTCCCTCTTTGTATTCTATTTTATTAACTAATGCTAGTAAACCAGAATGTTATGATGAATCTATTTTATACCAAGGTTGAGTGGGAGCATGGAATGGAAGAACAAATGGACTCCTGCTGAAAAGTAAGACTTGGGAATTCTGCAAGTTGTCGGCAGGTAAAAATGATTTACCAAACAAATGGGTTTATAGGTTGAAAGTGGAGGATGAAGGTAAGAAAAGATTTAAATCCAGGTTAGTTGTAAAGGGATTTGCACAAAAAAAGTGTATTGATTTTGATGATATTTTTTCTTCGGTTATTAAAATGAATTCTATACACACTGTTTTAAGTATTGTGGCTACTGAAGATTTGTATTTGGAATAGCTAGATGTTAAAACAACCTTTCTCCATGGTGATTTGGAAGAGGAAATATATATGGAACAACCACAAGGATTTGAGGTCAAAGGCCAGGAGAAATTGGTGTGCAAATTGAAGAAAAGTTTATATGGCTTGAAGCAAACACCTTAGTAATGGTATATTAAATTTGATAGATTTATGGCTGAGCATGGCTACAGTCGGTGTAATTCAAACCATTATGTTTATTTTAAGAGGTTAGATGATGATAGCTACATTATTTTATGTTTATATGTTGATGATATGCTTGTAGCGGGGTCTAACATGGTTAACATTAAGGAGTTAAAACACCAATTAGTGAATTATTTTTCTATGAAGGATTTGGGGACAATGAAACAAATCCTTGGTATGAAGATTACAAGAGATAGGAAAAAAAAATTGTTTTTATCTTAGGCTAATTATATTGATAAGGTGTTGCAGATATTTCATATGGAGAATGCCAAAGCTGTCTGCACACTTTTGCCTAGTCATGTTAAATTGACAAAGGATATGTGTCCAAAGACACACGAGGAGGAAGACAAAATATCCAAGGTACCATATGCTTCAGCTGTAGGTAGTTTAATGTATGCCATGGTATGCATAAGACCAAATATTGCACATGTTGTAGTAGTTGTTAGTAGGTATATGAGTCATCCTGGAGTTGAGCATTGGAATGTGGTTAAATGGATTCTCAGGTACTTGAGAGGTACATCCAATAAATGTTTATGTTTTGGGGGCTCTAATATTGATTTAAAAGGCTATGCTAACTTAGATTTGGCAGGGGATATAGATACCAGGTGGAGTACCATAGATTATGTATTCACAGTTGGTGGGACAACAATGAATTGGATTTCTTAGTTGAAAAAGGTGGTTGCTTTATCCACCATGAATGCGGTAGAGTATGTTGCTGCAATAGAGGCAACAAAAGAGATGATATGGCTGTAACTTTTTATGGAAGAGTTGGGAAAACAACAAGCTGAAAATCACTTATTTACAAACAGCCAGAGTGCTATACATCTTGCAAAGAATTCCGCCTTGCACTCTAAAACAAAACACATATAGCTGAGATATCATTTCATAAGGTCAGTGTTAGAGGATGGACATGTAAAGCTGGAAAAGATATATACATATGCCAATCCAACAGATATGTTTACAAAGGAAGTGACAAGGGAGAAGCCGAGCTCCTCTTCAGCTTCGGTTGGTCTTCATGGTTAAAAGTATAATAGAGCAGTAGGGTCCAAGGTGCTTATTTCCAGTGGGAGCTGTAAGTGCAATGGTGTCATCTAGGATTAGTCTCCAAGTGGGAGATTGTTTGGTGTGGAGCATGATAAGTTTCCAAGTGGGAGATTGTAATAAGTGGTTGGAATGGGAGTTGTAGTAGGGCATTATTTGCAAGATTGTAATATGTTTTGCACTGGATAATAAAATCATTGGGTGGCTATGATTGTGTGGATGTAGCCCATATTGGGTGAACCACGTTAAATTCTCTGTGTTGTCTTGTTGCTGCAATAATTTTTGTGTGTGTTTTATTTCTCTATTTTATTGATCAAATCTGCATTTAACTATTATATATATTCCTTCTAACCCTAACTAGAAATTTCCCCATTGACACTACAGATAGCCACCAAATGGATGGGGAGCGAATGGAGGATGTGGAATACCATCATCAGGTTTGATTTTTCAAAGGTAAGGGGTGTAAATGGGGAATTTTCAAGGGGTGCAAATTCATACCATTACAATAGGTTCATTTTTAAGTTATATTATGATTCATGGATATAATATACTAGGCATAGGTTCAACCAATAATGTTAGACCTAGGGAACATGATCGACCCATAGGTTTTATTTGTATCACATGACTGATCCTCATTGGCCAATAATCTTTGTTTTATGTTATATTTAGTCATTTTTGTTGGGTTTTTAATTAGGCATGAACTAGTTATGTTTTTTATTGCATTTTTATGTGCAAATTGTGCTCGAGATCCTCGAGAGGAAATAAATGATCAAGCAATAGTATTAGAAACTTGGTTCGGGCATAGATGTATAATGGGAACTCTTAGAGGTAGTGGGAGTGTGATACATGGTGACAATTCCAACACTACATTACAACACTTGAATTCTCACATCTCTCATTGAGAGGTGAGGCACAAACACTAACACATTCCAATTGAATACATGAGAGATTATTGTTACTTTAGAGTATGTGTGGCACATCTTTTGTCTTCAAATAATGGGAGACATAAGTTAAGACTCATCACACCATGCAATAGGATGAATGTGATCTCTATAATACTAGTACATGGAATATGTAGGATATTGGCAATATGAAGTCCAATACAATGAGGTAGTTCTTTTTTGTGTGTCCTTAGGGTGAAAGTGGTTTATCTATATTGTTAGCATTTTATCTTGTTAAATGGAAAGGGATCAACCATCTCATATGGACATATTGATTTCTTAGGAGGTTGAGTTTGATTTATGTTAGCTCATTTATATGATGATGTACATTATTTTGTTGATACAACCAACATGAGTACTAGGGAAACCTCCTTGTTATAAGCCTAGCCATATTAACATTTATGTATCTCATACCTCCCAAGTCTTCCATTAGTTGTAGCAATAATAAGCACATTGTTGTTATTTGGTGGGATATTAGAAACACAAGGAAATGGAGAGAGTTATATCCTTAGGGAATACCAATATATTTTTGATAGATTAGGGCTAGAAAACATCACATGGAGTCCATATCATTGGATGGATTTTGACACACGATATAATTTGGTTGGGTCACATTTGATTATCACCACATGATTTTTTGGGTCATCAAAGGATGGAGACTCTATTTTTGAGAATTTAAATGCTTTTAAATTTATTTTGAGTTATCTAAGTTCCATTGATGTTAAGCTATATGAAGAGTATAAGTGCATATTTTTTCTTTGTTCTTTGCTTGAATCTAAGAAGAATCTAATCCTTTCTTTGAGTGGTTCTGTAAAAGATTTAAAAATGGATGAATCTATTGTTACCTTGTGTAGTGAGGATATGAGAAGAAAATCCATGGAAAAGAAACCAAAAGTTGCATTACATGTTCAAGGAAAGCCCAAGGACAAAGGTGGGTCTAAAGGGGAATATAAGATTTTGAAAGATAGTTCTAAATCTAAAGGATAATCCAAAACCTTGAGAAGAGTAGAGTGAAGTGTTGGAATTATAGGAAGTAGATACATGTAAATAATGGATACAAAAAAGATAAATTTGATGATTCTTCCAATAATTAATCATCTAATAAAAGTGATTTAATGATTTATTTATTTCAACTAATATTATCATGTTTTATTTCCAATATATCTAAGTTTGTATATATTAGTTTTGTTCTTGTGTCTTCTCTATTTCCGGCTATTGTGATTTTTCCCTTCCCAAGTATGCCTTTTCATCCAACTCTACTCTTCCCTTCTTCCTAGTAAAGTTTTTGACTTCATATTATCATTCCTTCTATCTATTTCCCTCCTCAATATTATATTTCTTAGAATTCTCCATCCTATCATGCCCATTTCTTGACCCTTAATGCCTCATCCTATAGTTTAAGTCTTATCATATGACTGACCCTCAATCCATAATACTTATTCCTATTTTTTTGTTCCCCTCCTAACTCCCCAACACATGTATCATGCCAAGTAGTATATTTTTGTGTCATTACTTTCAAAGGAGAATATTTATTTCTCATGATCATTATTCAAATTTAAAGTTGTGGGTGTACTTGTTGATTGACCTATTCTATTTGTGGAGGATATAAAAGAGAAAAAAAATTCATCTAGGATATTTTTGGTGTCATTACTTTCAAAGGAGAAAATTTATTTCTCATGATCACTATTCAAATTTGATTTTGTGGGTGTACTTGGTGGTTGACCTATTCTATTTGTGGAGGATATAAAAGAGAAAAAAAATAAATCTAGGATTATCATCTATACTTAATCAAATTCCTTTCATAATCCATTTTGAGCACTTGTGTTTCAACATGGCAATCCTAGGATGAAAAACCTAGCGATTTTAGAGAATGATTTCATACAAAGTTCATATTTGAGTTTCATTGGACACAAACTCCAGCCTCATTGTATTGATCTAATTTATCATAATTGTTGGTATGAATTACTATTGTAGACATTGATATTGTAGAACTACTCAAATTTAATATAGCCATTAAATCATAATAAGAAAGAAATTGAGATTTAAACCTATTATAATTTTCTATTTATTATAATAATAAGATTAGGATAAATTCCTTTCATATGTTGTTTTAAATGAAATCATATTGCTGATGCATAAATAGTAATTTTAATTTGATTTTTAAAGTTTGAGTGAATGCTATGACCAATAGTATTGTTTATCAAATAGTACATGTTTAAATGGAAGGTTAAGAATTAGATTATAATTATTGTTTTAGCTCAATATATTACAATGATATTAGAGTTAGTGATCTTTCCAACTTGTGTGTTCAAAGTTTAAATTTGCATGTTTTAGCTTTATGTAGCACAGTGATTTAGAGCAACTAGATATCACTCGAGGGAGATTATGAAACACAAATGATTTGTAGAGAGTTAATAGAATAAATAATCCCCTACATAATCTATTATTTAGCATAATTTTATAAAGAGAGAGGATAATGAATGCAAACAACCTTGAGGGGTAGGTTGAAATAAATTTTGATATGATGATAGATATGTGTTGCAAGTATGCTATAGGTGTTATCATTGATGCCAATAGTTGGTCATTGATTTCAACAGTATGGATATTGTTGGAGATTGCTAGTATTGTAGATGGGGAGATTGCTTGTGTTGAAAATATTGTAGATATGTTGTGTTGGTGTTGGTGATGCAACTAGTTCACTTGGTTTCCAAGTGCTTTTGCAAAAATTTGAATAAAAGAGTGTGCAAATGATAGAGGTGTGTTTTGTGTTGTGCTCCACATTTCTTCATGATTGAAGATATGCTTGTGTAGTTTTAGTGTGATGAGAAGAGGTGTTCATAGGTGTTATATCAAGAGTTTCAAGTCTTGATTGTATGGTAGTAGAATTTGTGTTTGACAGTGTGTCTATTTGTATAGAAGGTTGTTTGGGAGAAATGAGATTGTTCCGCATTTATTCACATTGTGGTTTCTTGTCTTGTAGATTTGTGAACATGCTTATATTGTCTATATTTTTGAAAGAATGAAGAAGTTGTGTGTTTTCATTGATGTCAACGCTACATGGTGGATATCAAAATGATATGGAGAATATTTTTCATAAAGGACTTGATTCATAGTTAAGAACTTCTACTATGTATCTACACCAACAGTTTCTTCTCTTAGTGCCCTCTAGTAGATTGGTTCACATTACATCACACACACATATCTTTCTCTGCAATTCCAATATGTTTCTTATAGATTTTAGTCGCATCATGATTCAAAATTTTAGTTGGTCTAGACAAATGGTTCAAAAGTTGCAAGTGACAAAAGTTTAGTATATAAGGTTTTGTCAGTTTTCTATGTAATAAGTATGATCTATTCGGTCTATGATCCTCCACAAATCTATGTTAGATCTTGTAGTTTTGGGAAAATATTTATAGGTGTCTGTGCATTGAGATTTCCAATTGGCATGATATTTTGAGAGCCATGTGCCATGTGATTGGAAATCAATTGAAGTATTTTGGTTTTTAGGTCCTATGCCTGGCCGACCTAAAATATGTAAAGGTACGTGGAGTTTAATTATGAGATGTGAATATACGAGGGAGATATTATAGGTCCATGTTGACCTATATCACATATGTTGTTGCACAAAGGTAATTTAATTTGAATTGGGTGCTGGCAAGGCACATTTTGCATTACTTTAGGCAACATTTAATTAGGCCGACCTAATTAATGTTTGCAATGAAGTTAATATATATAGAAGATCATTTTGAGTTGGTGATGATGATATTTGATGTGTGATGAGATCTTAATACAAGCATAAAATATTTTTTTGCAGAGGATTAAGAAAATTTTGTGCGAATGTAACTTTGATTAGAGACTTGTATTATGTATTAGGTGAAGAATTTTGAGTCAAAATTTTGAGCTTCAAAGGAACTGAATTCAACATATGTTGATGCACTTTATATCAGTTCAAATCTTGGCTGTGTAGCCACTCTCTTTATATTTCTTTTCTGTGTGAACAATGAATTCACTTGGACAGTGAGTCCACTTGGTAGTGAGCCTTTCTGTAATATTTTATAACTGATTATAACATATTGTAAGCTAATTCTCACCATGGTTTTTCCACATAAAAATCCTGGTGTTCATGTTTTATATGTGCTATGGGCTATTCATGCTTTCATTTCTGTTAATTACTAAGTGTGTTGTGAAAATTGGATGGTTTATAATCAAATGGTTTTCTAGAATACAAATGTTAGAGTAAAGTAATTAATTAACTTTACTCTCCTCTTAAGATTTCACTTTATGCACATATATTAGTCTTTTAATAATTAATATTAATTATTAAATGCACTCACCTTAAGGTTAGGTTTTCCTTTCGGGGTTGATCTCCTTTATAAGGATTGATCTCTTGTATTGTATTAACTTCTTAATTCATTTTTTCTTTGATAATAAACTCTTCACATTGTCAGAACAAAACCCTTGTTTTGTTTCCTACATATTTCTTCCTTGTGACAGGTTTTTGCATGTAGGTTTCTTAGGCTTAATAGATTTGTTTTTCATCAAATCTTACATGGTACCAGAGCTGGATCTGCTATAGCTTGTTCATGTTTGAAGAAAAAAGGGAGCAAGGGTTTGACAAAAAAATTTGGGTTTCTTCAGCTAATTTGAGAGGTTCTAGGTGTAGTTTTCAGATCTGGTATTCCTTGCCCAACGATATTTTATCAAATTTTTTTTAGCATTTTTTACAAGCGCATGCATTAGATCTGGCATTTTTTTTGGGTGTCCTTTGTGTTGTTCATAGTGGTGTCCTTCCTAGTATCATTTACCAGTCTTGCACCTTATTCCTCTGAATGCCGTGCATGAGCCGATGTCTGCATTGGCAGATCTGAAAAGGCAGAACTTCAAACCCCTGCGGATGCTGTACTTTGACTTGAATTTTTTTTTTACCTGCGATTGCTATCCAGATCTACAGTCTATTTCATCAGTAAATTCTTCAGGTACACAGAGATTTGTCTCAATCATCTACTGCTTTCTATTATTTTTTGGCTTTTAGTTTGTACTGGGGATTGGATTTTTGCATTGTGGGGGGGTGTTTTTTCTTGCTTTCTATCATTTACATCAGAAAACCAGAATCTACAAACACCAAAACAAAACAAACAAACCCCTTCTGCATCTTCTGTCTAGTTCTGAAAGACCACTAAATAATAAAAAAAAAATTCAGAGCAGTTGAGGCACAGTTCACAGGATGGCCGACAGATCTATTGAACCTTTCACACCGCATAATTATCACACTTGGAAAGGTCACATGATGACTCTACTCTAGTCTCGAGGGTTATGGTCTTGTTTGGATGAGGTTCAACCTCAGTTGAATCGCGCCTTTGAGGTTATGCAGCACATGAACAATATGGATCAGGCTATGGGATTGATGGCTTTACACATTTTTGACAGTCTCCTGTTTCATCTTGAGGGTTGTCTCACTCCTCGAGCCATTTGCACCAAGTTTGATGGAATTTTTGGTACTATCAATCAGTTCAGAGCTTTGTAGCTTGAGGCCGAGTTAACTTCTTTGGTACCTGATTCGTTTCCCTCCATTGAGGACTTTCTGATGAAGTTCAAACAACAAAGATCTATCTTGCAGGGTTGTGGAAAAGTTAAGACTAATACAGAGTGCATCTTCCTAATTCTCTCCAAGCTCCGGGGTCCATTTCAGATCTTCTCTTCGACCTTTTATTCCACCATGGATGCCTTGGGTGCTCGACATGTCATGCCTTCTTTTGAGGTCTTCTGTGATCGTCTAACTCGTGAGCAAGCTAAGCTCAAGTAGTTGGATTCACTTTCAGGTTCACATAACCAAGCATTGGTAGCTCAGTCCTCCAAAGGAAAACAGAAGCATAAACCGAAGCCTAAGCAAGATTCAGGGGCTAGTGAGAATCCCTCCAAGCCACCACCTAAGTTTGATTCAAAACCACAGTCCAATTCTAAACAGGGCAAATCTTCGAAGTCTGGTGAGTCTTCCTCCAAGACTAAGAAGAAATTTGGTGATTCTTGCAGTTTTTGTGGCAAGGAAGGACATCTAGTTTCCAGGTGTTGGAAATGTTTAGAGGCTTTGGAGGAAGCCATGCAACAGCATAATATCAGTGCACCTCAGCCTCCTCCACAACCCACAGGGAAAGGTCCTGCTCTTTCTGCACGAGCATTGTCCTCAGAATCCACTTAGATTCTAGATTCTGGTGCCTCTCACCATATGACACACACAGAGGATTTGGTCACCGCTCTTGCCCCTACAGGCACTAGACATATTGTAGTGGGTGACTCAACACAACTTTCAGTTCAGGGTTCCGGTACTGTTTCATTGGATGGTGGTTGTCTACAGGATGTGCTTCTGGTTCCTGACATTTTGAAAAACCTTCTATCCGTTTATTAGATTTGCCACTCTGGCTCTGGTAAGACAGTTGAGTTCTCACCACATGATGTGGTTATTCGAGACCTTCATGATCTTGACTTGGTTGTGGCTACTGGGAGTGTGGATTCTGCATCACGCTTATACAGATTTGATGGCTTTGATAGTTCAGACACTGTTGGTTCCTCTCTTATAGCACATGCAGATTCAGTGAGTAGGCTTTGGCATGAGCGTTTTGGCCATGTCAATTACAAATATCTACAGCAAATGAGTACTCAGGCACTTGTGATTGGGCTTCCACAGATTTCTTGTACTGATGGTGTGTGTCGTGGATGTGTCCTTGGAAAACATCATCACGATCCTTTTCCTAAGGGTCGATCCACTCGTGCTAGGGCAGCCCTAGAGTTGGTACACAGTGATCTTATGTCCTTTCCAACTCCTTCCTTTTCAGGGGCCCGCTATGTGCTCACTTTTATTGATGACTTCTCTAGACGTACATGGGTGTACTTTCTTAAGTACAAGTTTGATGTCTTTGACTCATTCAAGGACTTTTAAGACATTTGTGGAGAAGCAATCCGGACTTTCTATCAGGAGGATATGCACAGATAATGGGGGGGAATATGTTAATCAAGATTTTATAGATTTTTGCACTGAGCATGGTTTACAACATCAGTTTACAGTCCCTTACACCCCTCAATAGAATGGTGTTACTGAGAGAAAGAACAGAACCTTACGGGAGATGGAAAATTGGATGATATAGTCTCGAGCTATGAGTTCTTCATTTTGGGCTGAGGCAGTCAATTGTGCCAATTATATTTAGAATCGGATGCCTCATAAGGCATTGCAACATATGACTCCTGAGGAGGCTTGGACCCATGTCAAGCCTGATGTTTCTACATTCTGAGTTTTTGGTAGTGAGGCTTGGGCATTTATTCCTGATGCTTAGCGGAAAGCCATGGAGAGGAAGATCCGACCACTCATATTTGTTGGCTACTGTGAGGATGTTAAGGCGTACAGGTTGTTTGATCTTGATTCTAGAGAGGTATTGTTTCATCGGGATGTCAGTTTGACGAGCGCTATCCTCAGATGGATTCTCCATCACCAGCTTCTCCCTCATTTCCTACTCCTCCCTCTTCATCTCTTGAGGATTAATTATCTCTTGAGGATGATGTAGATGATGATCCACCATCTCCACCACCACCAGTTGCTCCGTCTTTTCCTAGGTGGGCCCGTGTCATTGTTGATGCAGCTGGTTCTTTGGCAGGTGATCCTTCAGATACTCGTCGTACTCGTGCTTAGACATCTGGTTCTAGTCTTTTGAGTCATGCCATTTCAGATGATCCTCAAAAGTTTTCAGAGGCGATAGGTCACCTTGAGTGGGATAGGGCTATGGATGAGGAGTATTCTTCCTTGATGAAGAATCATACTTGGGATCTCTGTCCTCTTCCTAAGGGAAGAAAGTTGGTTCGGTGCAAGTGGGTGTGTCGTACCAAGTATGCTGCAGATGGTTCTATTGATAAGTATAAGGCATGTCTTGTTGCGAAGGGGTTTTCTCAGGTAGAGGATATTGACTACTCCGAGACCTTTGCTCCTGTCGCCAAGATGAACTCTATACGCCTTGTACTTTCACTTGTAGCTTCACAGGGATGGATAGTGTTTCAGATGGATGTGAAGAGTGCCTTCTTGCATGGAGACCTACATGAGGAGATCTATATGGAGCAGCCTCAGGGATTTGTGCAGGACACTTCTTTGGTTTGCAAACTTCGGTGTTCATTGTATGGTCTCAAACAAGCCCCTCGGGCTTGGTATGAGAAGATGGACTCTTTCTTGCTTACCTTTCACTTCACACGCTGTCATTCTGATCACATAGTGTATATTCAGTGTCAGGAGGGTGATCTTTTGATTCTTGTGCTATATGTAGATGATCTCATCCTTACAGGTAGCTCATCCTCCATGATTCAGAGTGTTTAGAGAGCTTTGATGGAGCAGTTTGAGATGACAGATCTTGGTCTCTTGCACTTCTTTCTGGGTCTTTAGGTTATTCAGTCTTCGGATGGGATTTCCATATTTCAGGAGAAGTATGCTCTTGATATGCTTCAGCGATTTGGCATGCTTGATTGCAAGTCTGCCCCCACTCCATTTCAGTCAGGTGTTGTTTTGTCTTCCACTTGCTCTACTCCTTCAGTAGACCCCACTTTATACAGATAGTTGGTTGGCAGTTGTTGTACCCGACACATTCTCGTCCTGATCTTTTCTTTGCGGTTGGCCTTGTCTCTCGGTTTTCCCATGATCCTCATGAGAGCCATTGGCAAGCAACCAAACGTATTTTGAGGTACATTTGGGGCACCACTCATTATGGCCTTCACTACACTTCAGGATCCCCTCACATCATTGGCTTCACTGACTCCGATTGGGCTGGTGATGTCAACGATCGAAAGTCTACTTCTGGCTTTGTTTTTTGCCTTGGTTATGGTCCTATCACATGGTCTTGCAAGAAGCAGTCTGCTATTGCATTATCATCTACAGAGGTTGAGTACCGTGCAACAGTGTTAGCCAGTCAGGAGGTTTTATGGCTTCGGTAGTTGATGACAGAGTTTGGGTTTCCTCTAGATAGTCCCACTATTATTTGGTGTGACAATCAGAGTGCCATTCACATTTCTCGCAACCCAGTGGAGCATCAGCGGACAAAGCACATTGAAATCCACATGCACTTCATCATGCAGTTGATTCAGGATGGTTCTCTCATCTTGGAGTACATTCCTACAGAGGAGCAGGTTGCAGACATCTTCACTAAACCTTTGGCATCTCTGGGCTATCTTCAGTTGCGCTCCATGCTTGGGGTGAAGGAAGTTGTCCTTGGGGGGTCTCAGTGAGGCATTCCTTCCTTCATGTTTTCTTTTTAGCATGTTTCTTTATCTCTTTTTGGAGAGGAGTTTTTTCCCATTGGGTTTTCTCCTTTACTCCGCTTTATAGAGATTTTGTTGTATTCGGGTACCTGATCAGGCCATGTTGCTGAGACCCTTTGTTGCATTGTAGTTCCTTTGCTTTCTTCTGCATTTTTTGTAGCTGCATTGTAGCTCATCTTAAGGGGGGGTGTTAGAGTAAAGTAATTAATTAACTTTACTTTCCTCTTAAGATTTCACTTTATGCACATATATTAGTCATTTAATAATTAATATTAATTATTAAATGCACTCACCTTAGGGTTAGGTTTTCCTTTCAGTGTTGATCTCCTTTATAAGGATTGATCTCTTGTATTGTATTAACTTCTTGATTCATTTTTTCTTTGATAATAAACTCTTCACATTGTCAGAGCAAAACCCTTGTTTTGTTTCCTCTAGATTTCTTCCTTGTGACAGGGTTTTGCATGCAGGTTTCTTGGGCTTAATAGATTTTTTTTTCATCAAATCTTACAACTAATTCACCCCCCTCTCATTATTTTGGGTGTTCAATAATTGGTATTAGAGCTTGGTTCCCTTGAAGGAGCTTGACCGCTTTGGGAAGATCTTGGAGATTGAACACATGGCTGATATTCCTACCAATGGACACTCTAAACAAGACTGCATACTTGATAAATATGGAGAAATCAAAGTTTCTCTTGAAGACCTTCAAAAAGTTGAAGTTTAAAACAAAGATTTGAAGGAAAATCACAATGAAGCTACTGAATGCATCAAGAAATTGAGAGAGAAAATCAAAAGGTTCAGAGAAAGACATAGGGAGGTAAATGAACAATTAAAACAAGTGAATGAGAACATCACCAGACTAAAAATGCAAGTGGAAGAAAATAAAAGAATTGAAGAATGTGTGAATGTAATAGTGAAGAAAAAATTTGATGAATGCAAAAGGATTGAACAAGAAGTGGTAAATTTGAGATCAGATTTGGAGAAAGAAATAACTCATGAAGATAAGTTCAAGACAAGCTCTACAATTCTTGATGAGTTAATTGCAAGTTAGAAAGTATCTAAAGACAAAGGTGGTTTAGGACTTGAGAAAGGTGAAAGTTCAAAAGCAGATGTAAAGAAGATCAGTGAACCAAAGAAGACTGAAGATAAGAAGAATAATGGAAAGTACTAGAATCAAAGAAGTAATGCAAGAAGATCTCCTATCAGACAACCAAATGCTCAAAGGTACTCATCCTTCAATGCTATCCGTTATTTTTGCAATAAGTTTGGGCATAAATCAATAAACTGTAGAAGTAAGATAAATCAAAATGTTTCATCCTTTACTGGTCAATGCTTTACATACAAGAAGTTTGGACATAGAACAAGTGAATGTGGAAATCAAATAAGGAATACATATAACCATGGTAGAAATTTTTGATCTTTTAATGGCTACTGCTATATATGCTATGGATTTGGATACAAGGCTAACCAATATAGATCCAAAATGAATGAAAAAAATAACTCTCAGAGGAGAGTTGTATGTCATAATTACAATAAACCTAGACATATTGCTAGATTCTATAGAAACATAAGAAAGAATAATCTTGAAAAGAGAAATGATCCAATCATAAAGATTGATCTGACAGAAGTAAAGAAGGAAATAGAGAAGATCTAGAGGAAGAAAGAAGAGCTTGAGAAAAAGAAAGATTCAAAAACTACAAACGAATCTGTACCACCCTCCGATGTAGATAATCCTCTCAAAAATTAAACCTAGGAATTGGCTTAGGGGGAGCAATAAAAAAAATTGAATATCCCCTTGTCGATATAAGGAGCCATGAGTCGACATGAAGACATAAGTTGAAGATTGATAGGTTGGATCTTGTTAATGAAATTCTAGAAGAAAATATGCTTTTATGGAGTTTTGTAGAATAATTAAGGGTTTGTTGTTGCATAGTGAAGAGTTTTTCATTGGATTTATTGATTGGTGCATTGAATGCGGATTTGGACGAATCAAAGGACTATAAGTTTCTAAAATTGGTCTAATTTACTCACTTTTATGCATTTTGGAGCGATTTGAAGCAAATTCAAGAGCTCGAGAAGTAGAGCATTCAAACCCTAGTTTCAGTTAAGCGAAGAAAAGGAATTTACCATTGTCCTATAATTTTTTCAAATCATTTGAATTTAGTAGAGATGGCTACACCTATATTAGTGAATGTGAATGAGAAGCCTCAACTGAAATTCAAGAAATACCCTATGAAGATATTTGAGGATGACTTGCTCAGAGCATTTTCGAGCATTCCACACAAGGTTTTGCCTACAAAGGACACTAGGGCTTATATTCATGGAAAAATGGAAGAATATAACCATGTGAAATTCATCGACCCATGGATAAATGAGTTAACTGGATATGATCACCAAATCAAGCCCAAATATAAAAACCTAGTGGCAAATAAATTAAACGTTTGATAGCTATTTCCAAATTTCACCTATGATGATGCAACTAAGTTTATGAGAATGACACTAAGTAGAGTACATGACTAATACTTATGGATTGACAAGCCTGGCATGATAACAAAGGAAGTTATAAGGGAAGTGATAGGATTTTTTGCTATTGGACCAGTACCAACATTGAAATCTATAGAGAATAAAGATGTGATGGAGTTGACTGGAGCCACAAATGATCATAGGGATCTCACGATGGAAACTATTTAAAATTCTGTAGCAAGGTATGCAACAATGGTCATAACTCATACAAAATTTACTACACTAATAGGAAGAATTCTATTTCAGCTACAACAGTCCATGTTGCCTATGAAATGGTGGAAAAAAGTAAGGATTATGATCTATGTGAGTTGCTTCAGCAACAACTGTTTGATAACTTGAAGCAAACCAAAGATAAGAAATATCCAATCAAGTTTGGTTCCCTGGTAGTCTGTTTGTTATTTTACTTTTTGAGGGAGCTTCCAAGAAGAAGTAATGTCATATGGGATCTAAGGATACCAATATCACATCAAATTTTGGAACATTTACAAAGAATTGGTGACATGAAGGTTCAAGAAGAAGCACTTACTACATTATTTGTAGTATTCCAAAAGAGAATGCATGGAAGTGAGAGAATCCCTAGGTTGTTGGTTGAAAAATATTGAAATGATATCACATTTTTAGTTTCTACTAATTTTGGTATTGCCAAAGTTGTGGAACCCATAATAGTCTAGATTACTCCAATCAGTTATGAGATGAATGAATTTGAGGTTGATGGTCTTATTAAAATATTGCTAAATAGTCCTAAGGATCCTACATGAGAAAGACATTGAACTTTTGAAGAAAAATCCATGGAAGTGCACTTGGAACTATTAGAACCTACAAGAAAGAAGAGAGTGATAAAAGCTATGAATGAATATTATAAAGGACACGGATTTACAAATGAAGAAATGTAGATATTAATAAAAAAAGCTTCAACATTAACAGGTATAGCTAGTGAGTCCTCCAAACCCAGAAGATTTGGTAGGACTACTTCCACTACTTACCTAGGTACTCAACAACCTTTAGAATCAGTGTCTACACCTCATGAAACTAAGAAAATAGAGACCAATACTTGGATGGTAGATGAATCTCAGTTGAAGAAAAGAAAAGCTACCTTGATAGCCTCCAATCTATCACTAAGCCAAAAAGAGGAAAGAAACAAAAAACTCAAAGAGAAAAGGATATGAGTGTGTTGTTTGAAGAAGAAGAAGATGAGGATGAAAGAATAGACATATTCGACACATCTGAAGAAGAAGAAATTGAGAAGGAAAAACAATCCTTCAGGATACATATACATAAGGAAAATGAAAAGAAGGGAAAGAAGCCTAAATCTAGTAATTTGGAGAAGAAGAAGAAAAAGAATACTATGGAGAAACCCTCCAGCCCAATGAAGTTAGACACACTATTTGATGGTATTTTACATAATAAAATGTTGAAGGAAATTGCCGTCATGTATCGAAATGAAAATGAGGAGAATAGAGTCACCATAATTGAAGCAATCATCAAACATATTGTAATTGTTGAAGCTGGTATGGAGTATATCAGGAAAAAGGTTCCAGATGATGTATAAAAAGTCTTATTGGAAAAGAGAGAAGAGGCCACAATGCTAGAAGAAAAAAATCAGATCAGATGTTTTGGAGAAGATTAGTTTTGGCTTGTCTAAAGCTGATAACTCCAAAATAGCTCGAGTTTGTATTAAAGAATTCAAAACAAAATGAAGGATAACATTTCTCATGGGAAAAGATCAAGATAAAATTGAAAAAATATAGAAGGAGACCAAAGAAAAGGTTACTAAAATAACACAAAAGTATTAGATGACTCTTGTTGGTTCCTCTAGCAAAAGACAAGTTTCAAAAAATGAAAGTATTGATGAAGAAATTCTAGATAACACCCCTCCATACCTAAAAGAACCTATACAAGGAAATTATGAAGATATGCATGATGCAAAAAGAGAAACTATGATCAAAGAATAAACTGTAAAGAATGACACTCCCACTCCTCTGGTAAACATAGTGTAAGATAATTCTGAAATATCTATATCTCTGACAAATACAAAACATGGCACTAGTGAAGGTGACAAGAATGAAGTTGAATTTAATGAGAAAAGGTAGACACATGAGGAAGAAAAAGGTAAAAATAATAATGAGAAGGAAGGAGAGGAAGAAAAAAATGAAGAAGGTGAGCAAGGTGAAAACAACAAAGATAAAGGAGATGAAGAGGAAAAGTAAGACAAGGACAAATATAAAGACAAGTCCTTTGATGAAGAAGAGAAAAAGGAAGAGGAAGAAGAAGATACCAACACTAGAAAAAATGAAGAAGTTGAAAAATTTGAGGAGTTACCCATGACCTCTAGTGAATCCTCAATAAATACTTAAAAGAGTCTACTACCAAAATAGACATGGTACCAATTGGTTGTTTCTTCACATTGTTGCAATTGCCTACTATTGATTTAAGTAAGATACCTCTTGACCATAAGATGTAGCTAAGTGATGTATTAAATGTATTAGCAAGAAAAGAGATTCTTGAAACATATCAAAAGAGTAATGAGTTAATGGAAGAAGCTATGAAGACATTATAGGAGATCACTCTAGGGACTAATATTGATACATCATTGTTTTCTATGGAGAACTCAAAATTTTGATTGATTCTTTTAAGGAGTATGCCTTCGCTTTGAAAGGACAGATGCAAATAGAGGCCATAACAAGGCTTACAGAAAAATGTGCATCAATCCATGCCAAGGTTGAAGAAATCTTGAAAGAGGTACAAGATTGTCAGGATGAGGCAAAGACACTGATTTTATATTGCATAGGGTGTCCAACAACCACATAAAATATAAAAGTTGAAATGGACTCAATTGAGTCTTAGATTGCCAAAGCATCAGGTGCCTATGATTTGGCATTAGACAGAAAATATCACACTTGAACTACTATAATAGATTTGCATGATAGATTCATCACATTGCAGAATCAAAAGGAAGGGATTATCAGGAAGCTTGGAAAGCTAAGGGAATTGGTACAATCACAACAAATACCTATTTCAAATTCCCTTGCTAGTGCTAACAAAATTTCATAGATAAATCTTAACCCTGGTATTGTGGAAGAAGGAGAAGATACTTTGATGGAGTTTGAGTCTCTACATAGGTTTTTTGCAGCAACAAAAAGGAGTTGGGAAGAAGGAAAGCCTGCTTGGAAAGCCATTCTACAGAAGCTTGGGTCAACATCTTTGGGTCGACCATTTCTGTTCTCATTGCAATTTTTTTTTAGTTCTTTCATGTTTTTAGATTTCTTTGTACATATGCAGATGTACTAGGAGTTTTTGGTTAATTTCATCAGGGGGAACTAGTAGTTTTAGTTCAGTTTTGAGAGGGAGTATACAAGTTCTTTTTTTGCACCCTTTTCCCTTGATGTCAAAGGAGAGATGTGAAGAAGAGTTTTGGCACATGTTTCCATTAATGACAAAGGGGGAGATTGTTGAAAGAATGAAGAAGTTGTGCGTTGTCATTGATGTTGTTGGTTATTTTTTAAGAACCAAACTTAATCTCAACCATTATCTATGAATTTTCAATAATTCAATAGTCAACAATAGTGAGGATTGGCCAATGAATAGGTAGAAGCTTGCTAGGATTTACCTTTGCACTTTGGGCTTTGCAAGACCTAGGAGGGTGATCCTTACATGTTTTAAATGATACTCTTGTTCCAAATTACCTTGAACATTGTGAATAATAGATACATTCCTATAATCTACTAATTAGATATAATCCTTCAAGAATTTGGCTGATCCTTTAACAAATTACTATCTAAAGCAAGGAATGGGTGGTTTTTTCATAAAACTCTACAAAAATTTAAGGTGTGTAAGTTATTTTCATTAAGATTATATTCTTTAATAGGAAAGATTGAATCAATTACATCAAAGATTACCAAATGAATAGATCAGTTTTTTTATCCATGGGTGACAAATTCAAATTTGCAACAAACTATAATACATCAGTAATTAGACCTAGCATTCATAGACTATTGTAATATTGCTTTGCAATAAAACAACTCAAGATCTCCCAAAACAAAAACTACTTAGTAGTCCTTATACTTAATCACATAAACCTATGATCTCATTAAAGAATTTAATTAATTATTTGAATTAAAGCAAAGACAACATCATACATTCAATGAAAACAATTGAAGACAAATAAAAGATCCTTGATCATTTTATTCATAATTCGTGTGACAAAATACATAGGAGAGAAATTGTTCCAAAATTTTTATTACTCATTTAGATGCCATTATTGTTGTAAAACTATTATGCCTATTACAAACTAGAATTCATACCTAAGACTCAAAACTATTCTATTCCTTTGTGCTTGTAATACAAAATCTCATTACATGAGTTCAAATGCTTAACCAACAAAAGACCCATGTAATTGGCCTTGAATTCCCATTTATAGAAACATGGGAGCAAAAATATTTTGGCCAAATTACACTTATAGTCACATTTTACATTTGACATTTATTTGCATTTAAATTTCAAAAGTTCCCCAAGCAGTTATATTTGCATTTCATGAGGGGAAAATATATAAGACAAAACTGCTTTCCATTTACTGAAGAAGATTTTCCTGCCTTCCAAAAGACATCTTTCATCCGTTGTAGCAACACCAAAACATCTTCTCCATGAGCAAAACTATCTTCCACGTGCACGTCCAACCAGCATAAACTTTTAAGAAAAGAAAGCAATTAAAAAGAGAGAAGCAAACCCATCCACATCATCACATTCATCATCAATATTCATCATTGGGAGGATATAACTGTTACCTAATTATCACCCTCAGGCTCAATCAGGAAAGACATCTATATTGCAGATGTTCATAAGGGCCAAATGGGATATCTCTGTTGAGGGTTATTTCATGCATCTGATGACATTTCACAAGGAGTTCAAGTTAAGAGGCCTGCTCTGTTGGAATTATGCCTCAGTAGTTACAGGCTCAGCCTCCATTAGAGCTAGGCCGGCATGACATCTCTACTGTCTGGCCAACTGGATGCTTTGTTACTTTTTGTTTTAAACAGGTTGCTGTGACCCAGCTTCTGTCCTGTCGAACGAAGCTGCACAGCCTATCGCTGTGATAGGAAGGGTTCGGTATGACCTCTTGTCACGTCAGGATCTTTGGCCGATAGGCCATTCAATCGTTAGTCGGCAAGACTCATGGCGACCACGAGCTTCGGGATAACAAAGCAACTTAGTGTGAAGTCCCAGCAAAGAGTTGATGTCTCGCCGATAGTAGCTAGTTTAAAAGCCATCGGGGAAGCTCTCGCCAGAAGAAGGACTGTCGGTAAGAAGTCTTACCGACATCAAAAGGTCACACTGACTGCATTCCTTCGGGGTAAGTCTTTGCACTCGGTGAAAAGTCCCAGCGAAACTAACATGTCTCGCCGACAATGCCTTATGTTGAAGTCTTCGGCGTAGCAATTTGAGCTCACCAAGAGGTCTCAGCGACCCAAAGGTGCTTTGGCGACGACAATGAGCTCGGTGAAAGTCTCCCCAACAGAGGGATAGGCTCTCGGCAAAGGTTGGTCCCTTCGCCATGAGGTCTTACCGAGGACAAAAAGTCTCCCCAACACAAAAGAAAGAAGGCCCTTGGTACGACTAAGGGATCTCGCTGAGAGTCTCAGCGATTACAAAGGGTCTCCCTGAAACAAAGAGCTTGGCAAAAGCAAGGGGGCTAGAAGGAAAAGAGGTCTCGGCGAGTGGAGGATGTCTTACCGAAGAATGAAAAGGGGGCCTCGATATGTTTTCCTTCAGTAGGAGTCTCGCCAACCACGAAAGACTTCTTCAAGAACGTTTGATATCGGCGTAAGGTCATGCTGAAGTGGAGATGTCTCCCAAACAGGAAAGGGAACCCACCGAAAGACAAAATGAAGGGAGAAGGTCTCAGTGACCTGATAAGTCTCACCGATGAGAATGGCCTTCGGTATAGCATTCCAAGTCGGAGAAAGGTCCCCTCAACTCGGCGATGTCTCGTCGACAAATGGAGCTTGACATAAGTTATTGCATTCGACATAATGTCTTGCCGAAGGATGAAGGTCACACTGAAGAAAGCCAGCGGTCCCGCCAATGAAGTCATATCGATGTGAGGTCTGGCTGACATAAAGGAGTCTTGGCGAACGGGAAAGATCTTTGGTGTAACACATGAGGCAAGGGGGAGTCTACGTGTAGTGTTCCCAGCCAATCAAGGAGAGCTACGAGTGAATTGTTGGCAGCTTGACCAGTGCTAAGAGAATCAACATAATGAGAACCAATGTGTATCTGTTCTGGACTTAAGAGCATTCAAGGTGCTCAATAGGGGGATTCAATAGGTGGATGCAAGGACCAGAAGTAAATACACCTAGTAGCTTCAAAAGATCTAAGGGGTTTCTCCAGTCAATAGTCTTTCACCGACACACACAGCAAGGACACGTAGGGGTGCAACATTTAATTCAATCAAAAGATCTATGGGAGATCTTTCTGGGACTGATATTTTTTGTAAAGCCCTAAGGGGCCGAGATCTTTTCTGTATATAAGGCATTTTTGCCTTTTTGTAAAGGAGTTCCGATGTATGCACTTCCGAAGTCTGTGACCCTTTTGCAGCCCTCTCTCAGACTAGCAAGATTCTGTAACTCAATTTGGAACATAATATACAAAATCTACCTTGGTTACTATTGATGGTCCATCATTCTGCCTTCTAATTCTTGTCAAGAATAGTGCATTCTTTTTAAGTGATTCATTGAGCTACTTAGTGAAATTTTCTCTTTCCTTATAGCTTTTGTTTCATGTCATGCCTTTCTTTACAGAAGTAGTATCATGTAGGTTACAAATTGTGTTTACTTAATCCTGCACATGAGCTTCTAGTTTGTGAAAATCTGCCTTTCCTTCTTGAAGGCATGTGCATGTTAAACCTATTTGAATGTGTGATCTACAAGATCTTGTTGTGCAGTCTCATGGCTATCACCATTATTCAAGTATAGCTCGAGTATCTCGTTGTTCCTGTCATATCGGTGCATCACCTTAGAGTTTAATCTTCATTTTTATGCATTATCTCTCTCCCTTTTCCTTCTAAAATTAGTAGTTTTAGGTGATACCCAAAGGAAGCCAGCCTTCTCCGGAGGTTCATTTTAGTTTTAGGTGACCCACAGCCTTGAAATGATCCCATGTTTCACCAAAAAGCTTAGTTCTCATAACTTTGCATAGGGTGCATTTCTAGGTGACAACAATAACATTTTGCAATGCTTCATCAAAGGCTTAATCTGTAAAGATTTCAAGCCATGTATTATACTCCTCCTTAGTTGGCCACTACATATCCAATTTTTTTTGCACTTTTATATTATACAGGTTATATCTTGCATCAATTAGTATCTAAGACTCCTTGAAAAATGTATCCATTCTTACCTCTATCCCTGTCATGTCATCAATAGTTGCATTTAACATTGTGAAATTGGTAAGACTGCTAGCTTCCTTAAAATATGGGAGCAGACCTCCCAACTAATCTTTCCAAGCAACAAACTCTTTCAACCCTTTATCATCCAAAATATTTGGCATACCACTCCTTTCCATGTCTCTAAACATTTTCAACTTATTCTATAACTACGTGCCCAACTTGCCATGGAATGCTGTGATTTCACTTAACAAATCAATAACCTTTAAAAAATAAAGAATATTTGTGGGAGCCTCATGGTCTTCCTACATATGAGGGATCATTTCCTTGAGTGCAGCTACCCTGGTACTCCACTTGCTCCATTCATTTTGGAATGCATATTGAACCTACATATATTGTTTATTTGCTTCATGAATGTTCTTGTATACATGCCACACAGTATCGACCTTATTCACCAATTTTGTTACCTTATGTTTTAGAAGATCATCAAAAATATTGTTTGCCACCTTGGCTATCTCCTCCTTAGCTTTTTTGATATTTTCCTTTTCTATTTGCAACTCTTTGTTCAAACTTTGAATCCTTAATTCCAAGGTTTCCCTATCTTGAGCTGAAAAATATGAAGAGGATGAGGAGGGTGAAGGAAATTCTCTTATTGATTGAGATGCTTGTGCTATAGCTATCATTTTGTTGTACTCATCCAAAATTGTAATCTTTTAGCAATGCATCATATTTCTTCTGTGAAATCTGTGCAGTGTCAGCACCAAGCATGGCAACATGCACAATCAGTTTTGCAGCTTGGACTGGAGTTCTATTTGTGGCCCTCTTCACCACAACCGATCCAATAACTTCCTCAATTAACCTGAAAACTTTAGATTTTCTAGTGTTAGGTGCCATCGACCAAATTACAAGAGTATACAATTTTGGACTAATTCCTGATCCAAATACATGGTTGTCAAAGTGCTCTTCTGATATAGAGGCTTGAGGATCCTTCCTTATTGCATCAAGTGCAATAGAAGAGGTAAGAGTGTATCCTGGGAGCAACATTATCCCATTTTATGTAACAATCTTCCTAGCCTCAATAAGGGTAATGAATACTATCTCAGCCATTATCCTCTCCTCTTATGCTTTCTCTGCCTCTTTCTGCTGAGAAGGGCCCACACTAGCTCTAACCTATTCAATTCTCTACTAGATGATGAATTACTTAAACTATTTAGTTTGCACAAAATAATCATCTGCAAGAAATTCATCACATGCCTTGATCCTTGGATCATCATTGACCTTATCATCATATTGCCATTTCACAATTCTATCTTGGGGAACATTGGAATGAAGAGCATAATTTATTTTGGGGGAAGGGAATCTCATCTCCACCTCCTCATGATCTGGAACGTGTTCTGCAAACTGCTCTTCCCCAATTATTTTAGTATCTCCTCACTCAATCTTTGAAGGTTGCCCAGGAATATCCATTGCTTCATGTTGTTGCTCCAAGAGGGCTTGTGCCTTTTCAACAGCCTCTTTGATCTTTACTTTGAATTCTCCACTCTAGTAATCATTCAATTTTGTCATAGCCCTTTCAAAATGGTTCTTAATCCCATCATATGGACTTACATAGAATGCATTCCTCTTCATTATCTCTTCTTCAATGCTACAAATGATAATCCACTCTTTCTTTCCTAATGTCACTGCTCCATCACTTGTCAGATTTCTAATCACATCATCTATATATAAAAGTTGATGAGAAAATCCACATAAACCTTTCTTTCTCTTTTGTTCATTCACAAAACCTTTAGGATCGAAATTTCTAACCTCATCAACAAGCATCTTGAGGTTGTTTAGCATAATTCCAAATTTATCATAGGCTTCTTTTGCAACGACCTAAAAGTAAGTAAATGCACACTATGGCACTATCACTGAGCCCTTCTTAGGAATCTTGAATTGCTCCCTATCCATAAAATCCATCTGCCACATCAACTCCATGAATGCCAATCTATTAGGAACATACAGTGGTAAACAATGAGGTACAACCTTGGCACCATAAGCTATGATCAAAGTATATTCTAAATGCAAAAGCCAATAAGGCCAATTGTGTTTGTGCGTTGTTCCTTCAAAAAGCTCATGTGGGTGCATAATTTCTCTGATAACTTTTGAAAGCTTGTAAAGAGTTTCCACACCCATAATTTCCAATAGAACAAACCTTATGACATTGGAAAAAACCAAATAATTTGAATGGGGACAATTTTTGTCCCAGATGTTTGTCCACATTTGGATAGGAAAATAATTACCTTCATCATCCTTTATCCTTAACTTCATTTTCTTCTTCCATTTCTCCTGTCCAACATAGAGAAACATGTGCATTAATAAAGAATAATGTGGGAAATACAACGAGACATTTCCCTCCTTCAACCTAATCAAATCCTTGTACATTTGTTTTGCAACATATGTAGCATAATCAAATCCCCTATTTGAGCTCCAATTCTATATATCAATCGCCATTACCAATAAAGTTGTTGGTATCCTTGCTTCAAAACTTCGAGCCAATACTTGATTCAAGTAGTGATATGTATTCTTGAAGTAGTTGGAAAATTATTCACATTCAAAAGGCTCTAAGTCCTTAGGACCAAAACTGGACCTTTGTCATCCTTCTTATGCCTAGCAAGCATATTTTTCCTATATTCATATCGGTTATGCTCATATTCATTGCATAAATAAAAACAAATTATGTTGACAGTAGAATTGGGGTTCAACTTAAAAGCCTCCACAATCTTATCTCTGGTCACCTCAAGGAGTAAGGTTCTATTTTCACTCCTTTTTTTCCTATGCTTGGGATCATAGTGCTTTGCTAGCTCCAACATTACATCCACTTCCACAAATATATTTGACACCACTGGCCTCCCAAGATTGAAACCCAATAAGTGTCTAGCTGGATGTCTGGCATATCTTCTGTCCATAAATCTCCAGCATGAGTTTTCTTCTCTCCTTTTTCCTTTGTAGCTGCCTCAGGCACATCCAACTTAGATGTGGGTTTATCATCTTGGGTTTTAGGTCTCTTGAACCTTTTCTGCTTAGGTTTTCTTTCAGGTCTAATGCTAGATTCACTGGGTTCACCCATCTTTATAGTATAATGGAACTAGGGTTTCAACATAACCAAGAATTACAACATAAAATCCTCAAATTCATAGGACTTTCAAACTAAAATTCAGTGAATTCCACCCTCCTACCCAAACATTATATTTAAAACAATTGCAATTCCTTTTTATTAGAGAAAAACAACCCCAACTATAAACCCCAACAATTCACTCAATCCTCAAACTACCCAGTATTATGAAATTTGCTCATAGAGGCATGAAATTGACTTAGCTAGGAAAACTAGCTATTTGTGGTTCAAATTCTCTCTAAAATTCTTCTCTTGATCTCTTCACGCCTTCTTCTCAAGCTCGACCAGTTCTTTTGCTCTTGATGGGTGCAATTGTGATAACAAATGAGCCAACAACCTTCTTTATGACCAAAGAATGGAGCGTATTCACCATTAATGCCTGATAAAAATCTCGTGTGGGCAAACTGACACTTAGTCGTTTGAGTTCAAATTCTAGCTGTTGATTTGTTTGTTTTAAAATATCATTGATGGCTCACCTTGATCCTCGTGCTTTCTCATTTTTCTTTTAGCAATTCCCTCTAGATGTTACCACACCATCTTTATTTGCCTTGGTCACCTTTTACTAGAAAGCCATCACACATCGCTACTTTGATCTTTGTTCCTTTGGATGAATCTGTGATGCCTCAAAACCTAGCGATGAGGGGAATATTCCATCTAATATGCCATCACTCATCGCTAATATGCTCTTTAGAACTCCATTTGTAACCGCGATAGCTTTAGGTGGTGTGATGGGCATAAGACTTAATAGTCTATCACTCATTGCCAATGTCTCTTTTCATTTATGTAGCCTATCAAAGATATGAACCATATGCACAATAGAATCTTAGCTGTTAGATTTGGGTCCTTCTTTTGACTTTATTCTTTTCCCATTGCTCATTGCTGATTTATAGCTCAATAGCTTAATCATAATAGAGATGAGAGAAAAATCATGATAGAGCACGATCTGGCCATGTGTCCATGTTTCAAGATCAAAGGAATTGGAAGCATCACCCTTGGTTATATTTCAAACTAGCGATGAGACATTAGAATGAATGACCTCATCGCTCATCGCCAATATGAAAAGGATAAATGTAAAAGCCATAGTGTTATCTTACATCACTGATGTAAAACTCAAAGCACTTGGGCGATTAGCGATCTGAAGGTGGTTAATGATACAAAGGAAACCATTCACATTGTGGATCACTAAAATGAAACTCAATGTTTAAAACCTATCTGCGATGAGCGATACAAAGGGAAAGTTCATCGTGCATCACTGATTCAAGGCAAGCGGTGACAAAACAATCAACGATGGGCGATATGCGAAGCAATGAGTGAGAACTTAAGTGAAGGTAAGTAGCACATACTCGCAAGTTGTTTTTAATAGGGGGATAGACTAGGAAGAATGAGGGACAATTCCTTAAAAGACTTAAACCATTTCTTGACAAAGTATGTAAAGGCCAAATATTTTAGATTTTTAGCTTTATAAAACATTGTCCCCAGAACATAGTAACAAGGGAAATGTTAGGTGACGGGTAAATGGGGAACCCTAACCACAAGGGGTTGATCATTTCATGAACATAAAAGACTTAAGATATGACTTAGGAAACTTGGAATCAACTATAATAATTCAACAAAGGATTATACCAGAGTACAAAGATTTAGACAAGGGGGAAAAAGGCTAAGTAAAACCCTTACATAGCACAAAACCCTAAACCCTTATCTCATTTCAGATCAAGAAGACACCCAAGAAAATGCATTTTTGGACCAGTGGAACATGAAAAATTGAGAGTTGCACCAGTGGCTCTGATTGGGGATGCATGCCTCTCGCAGGCATGGTGAGATATCAGATCTCATGGTTGAAGTAGACCAAGCACAAGGAACAAAAACTAAGGACCTACCTAGACAAGGAAAGGAGACTAGACCTATGCACACCAACCTATATACAAAATTTACAAGACTACACAATGTACATGGATAAAAACATATTTCAAGAGAAATATGGCTTCAAGAACTATCCATGTATTGGTAGTTTTAGAAGTTCACCTGTTAAGCTCTGGAGAAAGTATGAGTCTTCCCCATGTGTGTTGGATATCAGATAAGGGCCTAACCATAATGCCTCAAAATTTCCATGCTTGCCCTTGTCTTGAGCTCTTGCATTCCACATCAATACCATACTTCCCACTTCAATTTTTCTGGGAGAAGCTTTATCATACAAGTGCTTGAATTGCAACCGCATCTTTGCATTCTTGTCATGAGCTTCTCTTCTAGTTTCATGTAATTGTATAAGATTGTCAATCCTATGCTGCATTTCATCACATATGTTCTCATCATACTCTTGCACAAACTTGTACATATTTAGTAGGTTGTTTTGAGGCAGCCTTGCATCTAAACCATACACTAAGCTAAAATGCGAATGTCCTGTGGATTTCTTAACATTAACTCTATCAACCCATAGTGCAAGTTTCAACTTTGAATCCTTGGCCTTCTTATTCTTCTCAATCACTCTTTTGATGATTTTCATTAAAATTTTGTTGCTAGATTAAGCCCAACCATTCCCTTGAGGATGGTAAGGGGAAGAATAAGAAATATGTATTCCATGTTTTTCACAAAATTCCTTGAATTCATCAAACCTGAAACACATGGAATTATCTGAGATAATCTTCTCTAGGAATCCAAACCTAATTAAGATATTATTAATCAAGAAATCAATTACCAATTTACTTGTTTCCTTCTTTATGGGGATTGCTTCCACCCGCTTTGTAAAATAGTCAGTTGCAATAAGGATCCATGAGTGCCCTCCACTACAATTTTCTGATATTTCACCAATGAATTCTGTACCCCATTTCTGAAAAGGGGCTTGAACTATAATAGGCCTGAGTGGTAAACTCCCTAAAAACTTTAACTTTCCTACAAATCTCTGGAAAGCATCACAAGTTTTAAACTTGTGGGCATCCTTGAAAATAGAGGGCCACCAAAAACCTACCCGCACAATCTTATGAGTAGTGGTTTTATCCATGTAATGGCCAACACATACTCCATTATGCATTTCCTTCAAGAGTTTCAATGCCTATTTTCTGTCAACACACTTAAGCAACACTCCTTCTAGGCTTCTCCACCATAATTCATTATAAATAATGACATATTTAATGGCCCGTAACTTCAAAGTCCTCTTCTCATTATCAACCATACCTTTTGGACACTACGTAGTTTGCAAATAATGAATAATTCTCCTATACCATCCATAGGTTTTCATATCATTGATATGTGCAATGTCTACACATTTGACTTGATTTATTTGGTTAGCCTCCAAATTGGTCTCAGCCATTAAATTAGCCGAACCTTTTCCTCTAACCAATTTAGTAATCTACACATCAATGTTAAACTCTTGGATCCTATTGATCCATCTACACCTCCTACCTGTGGTCTCTTGAGTGAAGATATCCTTCACTGCAACACTTGGCATAAAAGCTATGACTGTAGCCCCCATTAAATAAGTTGTGAATTTCTTCACAACCTTGACCAAAGCATAGGCCTATTTTTTTAGTCATGTCATATTTAAGTTCAACAGCTTGCAAAGATTTACTAAAGAATGTAATCGGCTTTTCAAAGCCCTCATCACTTTTTTGCAATAGTACAACAACACTAGTATGAAAAGAAGCAAAAGAGAAAATATGCATTGGTTTAGAAAAATCTGGAGATTTCAGCATTGTAGCCTCCTTCATAGCTTGCTTTATGCTTTTGAATGCTTAGCTAGGCTCCTCACTCCAAACCACCTTCTCTCCTTTCTTCAACATCTTTGAAATAGGCCTTGTAATCTCAACAAAATTGGTTACAAATCTTCTCAGGAAATTGATTAGACCAAAGAATGATTGAATTCTTTTGGCATTTTTTGGTTGTGGGATTTTGTCTATGGTAGCTACTCTCTCAAGATCAATCCTTATTCCATCTTTAGACACAATGTAGCCCAATAGATTACCTTCCTTTACTCCAAACAAACATTTCTTTAGATTCAATGAAATTCCATACTCTAGTGCTTTCTTAAACACTTTCTCTAGATCCATACAATGATCTTCCTCTTTTTTACTATATGCAATCGGGTCATCTTGATACACAACTACAAATATGTCTATGAAATCTACAAATTCCATTTCCATGTCTCTCTAAAAGGTAGCCCCCACATTTTTCAATCCAAATGGCATTTTGACATAGATATAAGTGCCCCATGGAGTTGTGAAAGTTGTTTTGTATTGCTTAGATTCTTTGACCACCACTTGATTATAACCTGAGAACCCATCCATCATAGATAGTAGCTCACAACCAGTTACCTTTTGTAACATGGCTCCATGTTTGGAAAAGAATAATTATCCTTTAATGATGACACATTTAAATTCCTTAAGTCAACGCAGAGTCTGATGTCACCATTTTTCTTCCTGACTGGAACAAGATTTGAAACCCACATAGAATGCCTGATAGGCTTGATAATCCCAACATCCCTCAACTTCACAAGTTCTTCCTGCATCTTAGGTTGTAAAGTGGGATTTATCGGCCTTTGATTTTGTCTCAAGGGATTAACATATGGTTTTAGAGGTATTTCATGTTGAAATAACTCTTCTTTGTATTCCTTCAGGTCATCATATGACCATGCAAACACATTTCCATATTTCCTTAACCGGGAAACCAACATTGTCTTGACCCAAGGTTTCATATTCTTTCCAATATACACCGTCTTTGGAGCATTCTTTGTTCCAAGATTAACTTCCTCCAAATCCCCTTTGTGAGTGGATGTCTGCTTAGCATTACTCCTATCAGGTCCATCAAACACCCTTTCAAATGCTACCAGTCCTTTTGGAATTTTGTTAGTCTTCAACTGGATAATTTTATTTCCAAATATAGTTTCCTTACCATCCACTTCTTCCACAAAGGCTCCAAAATCAATCTCTTGACCTGCATATTGATCTATACATTGTAGGAATCTCAAGATGTCATCATCATCATTAAACACCTGCCAATTCTTTATATTATCAAGAATTGAAGGTCTAATTTTCATTTCAACTTTTGGAATTCAAATAAATGTTATATCATTTGGTAGGAGAGCAATGTTAGCAAGTAAATCTGCCACCCTATTGTTGCTTCTATCCAACCAATCAATCCCAAATGCATCAAATTGATCAATTGATGAACATGGAATATGTGCCTCAATCCTTACTGACATGGAACTCCTAACGGGAAAAGTCACTGTGACATTATTCATGTCTGGCTGACTAACTTTTCTAAATCCATTCGAAATGATCATGTCACCAAGACAGAGTTGATGTCTTGCCGACAATGTCTATCACTGTGACTTTTTGTGTTCGGCGTGACCTTTTGTTGAATGGAGATCTCTGGGCGACAGTTTGATCTTATCGAGCTAACTCACGAGTGTCGGGGAGAGGTCCCAGCGAATGGTGAAAGTCTCACTGATAGCATATGGCTATCAGGGTAACACAAGGATCTCAGGGAAACCTCTCAGCGACTACGTGATGTCTTGCCGACAATGGTTGATTTCACTATGACATCCTTGCTCGGTGAAAGGTCTTAGCAAAAGGCATAAGTCTTGCCGACTCGGTAAGACTTGGTGATGATCGATGAAAGGTCTCAATGATGAAGAGTGGTCTCGCCGATAGAGATAAAACCTAGTGCTTTCGTAGAGACAAAAGACTTCGGTGTGAAGTCTTGGCGACTTGGAGTGTCTTGCCAATAGCAAATGCTCATTGATGTAACATGAAGTGATCAGTGGAAGGTCTTGGCGAGAAAAAAGTGTATTGCCAATAGTATAACTCTTCGATGTGACTTTGGATGTTGATATGTGGTCTCATCGAAGAGTGATAATCTCACCGAATGGAAAACTCACGCCGGCATGACTTGAAGACTTCGGCATGAGGTCTTGGCGATTTGCAGAAGTCTTGCCGATAGTGATATGAAGACTTTGTGGCATCGGGGAGACACTGTTAGTGTCTCACCGATATGCCAACAAAGTTGAACGCCTTGACAAGTTTGACCATCCTATGTGGAGCCTCGTGGACCAATCAGAGGAAGCGATTTCAAATGGGTGGCAGTTAGATTTTTGCAACTGTTACGACACTGGAGTTGAACAACATGCAGGGAAAAATCAATTGCTCGAAAGCAAACTGTCTATGATTGGAAATGGCAGATAGGGATGCACAAAAGACAAAATCAAGATGTGATAAGATTTAAAGGATCAATTCTGATTTAAAAAGGATGAGTGAGATCGGATTGAGTAGAGCATTTATGTAACTAGATGAATAGTGAATGAAGCTACTGTGAACTAATACTAGAGAGTTGTATCTCTGATTGTATGCAATTGTCGTTACTGTAATACAAAGAGATTCAGCTTGGTGTGGTGGGTTTTTTCCTGAAAGGGTTTCCCACGTAAATCTGTTGTTCATTGTCTTTGAGTATCTTCTCTGTTTCTGTAAATCTTTCATGTGTGTCTTAATTGGATTGTAATTAGAAAAATTAAAAGTACTGTCTACTTACTTCCCTGTGGAATTGACGTTAAGAAAGTTGCTTCCGCACCTCTGCTTTCCTTACAAGTGGTATCAGAGCCTGGCTAGTTGTGTTATCCTTGTGAGTGGGTTGGGTTTTTTGTGTCAAATCTTTTTTCAGTGGGAGTTTGGTAGAGGTCTGATAGTTTAATTACAAATTAAGATGGCTAGCACATCCGGGAAGATGGAAAGAGAGAAATTCAATGGTAGCAATTTTGAGCTGTGGAAACTCAAAATGGAAGATATGTTAGTAGACCAAGATCTTTGGACTGCTATGTCTGGAACAATGCCTCAAGGCATGAAGCAAGAGGATTGGGACCTGGCATATAGAAAATCAAAAGGGCTGATAAGGCTCTATTTGGCAGACTCTGTTCTTCTGAACGTTCATGAGGAAAAGACTGCATCTTCCTTGTGGAAAAGACTGGCATCAATTTATCAAGGCAAGTCCTTGGTGAACAAATTGTTCTTAAGGAAGAAGCTGTACTCTTTGAGAATGCAGGAGGGAGGATCTGTTGCTGATCACTTGAATGCTTTCAACATGCTGATTGCTCAGTTAACATCTGTTGGTGTGAAGATTGAAGATGAAGATCACTGCATGCTGCTGCTATGTTCTTTGCCAGATTCTTGGGATCATCTGGTAATGGCTATTGGGAGTATGAAATCCACTTTCAAGATGGAATATGTTATTGCTTCTTTGTTATCAGAAGAGATGAGAAGAAAATATTCTGAGATGGCAAAGGAGGCTCTAGCTGTCAGAGGTAGATTGAAGGAGAAAGGAAAGAAAAAGGACAAGAAATCCAGATTGAAATAAGAAGGGAGATCAAAGTCTCCTAGAAAGAAGTCCAAGGTGAAGTGCTAGAATTGTGGGCAACCTGGTCATGTCCGAAAGGATTGCAAGGAGGAGAAAAAGAAGAAGAAGAACTCTTCTGGCAATGATTCTTCTCAGAGTGATGCATATGCCTTCATTGCAGCTTTGGCTACACGGGCATCAGATGATGTCTGGCTGATTGATTCTGGAGCATCTTTCCATATGACATCTCATAGAGATTGGTTCATAAAGTATGAAGAATACAATGGTGGAAAGGTGTACTTGGCAAGTGATTCATCTTTGGAAATTGTTGGTCGTGGAAGAGTCAGAATTCAATTCCCTGATGGAAGAGTGAAGGGAATCAATGATGTGATGCATATACCAGGTCTGGCTCGTAATTTACTTTCTGTAAGTAAGCTGAATGATATCGGAGTGCATGTCACGTTCTCTAGAAATGGCTGCAAGATGACTAGAGGTTCTATGGTGTTGGCTAGAGGTGCTCGAATTGGTACCTTGTACAAGCTAGATGCACAAGCTATTCAATGCAATAGTGTCTCTGCGAAGTCACTTAAGGCTACTCATGGAGATAAGAAGGGAAACATTCCTGATGGAGTAAACGCCATGGAGGTTAAACTTCCAGCAGAAAAGACTATGCTCTGGCATCATAGGCTTGGCCACATTGGTGAAAAAGGTTTAAAAACCTTGAAAAATAAAAACCTGGTAGAAGGGCTTGAAGATTGTAACCTTGAGTTCAAATTTTGTGAACATTGCATATATGGTAAACAACACTGTGTTTCATTTTATTCCAGTCCTCACAAATCTTCTGGTTTGCTTGATTATATACATTCTAATGTGTTTGGTCCAGTGAATGCTCCTTCTCTATCTAAATCAAGATACTATGTGTTGTTTATTGATGATTATTCAAGAACATTTGTATATTTTCTGAAAAGTAAATCAGAAGTGTTCAGTCGGTTTAAGGAATTTAAAGACCTTGTTGAAAATCAGACTGGTAGGAAAATAAAATGCTTAAGGAATGACAATGGCGGTGAGTTTTGTTCAGATGAATTCAAAAGGTACTGTACAGATCATGGGATTAAAAGACATAAGACTACACCTTATACTCCACAACAAAATGGAGTTGCTGAAAGGTTCAATAGGACAGTAATGGAAAGAGCACGAAGTATGCTGAGCAGTGGTGGCTTGGAGGAGAAGTTCTGGGCTAAAGCAGTCTCTACAACATGTTACTTGGTAAATCGTTCTCCAAACTTCTGCTCTTGTTGAGAAGACACCTTTGGAAGCATGGTATGGAAAGAAGCCCTCTTTGAGACATATTCATATCTTTGGTTGTGAGGCATATGCATATGTGCCATTTGAAAAAAGATCTAAGTTGGAAAACAAAGCTGTAAAGTGTATTTTTATTGGCTATAGTGCTGGCATAAAAGGATACAAGCTTTGGAACCCTGAGATTGAGAAGGTTTTGTACAACAGAAGCGTTATCTTTCGCGAGCTGAAAATTTCTACATTGGATCTGCAGTAAGAGAAGAAATTAGAAAATGAAAAGGTTGTAGCAGGAATTCCTCCGACACCAAATAAAGAGGAATTGAAAAATCAAAATGTACCTGATACTGAGGAGAGCTCAAGCAGTTCTGAAAGTTCTGAAGAAGATGAAGAACCACCTCAACCTCAGCCAGTGAGGAGGTCAACTCGTGAAAGAAAGCAACCTGATAGGTATGGGTTTTCTTTAATAGAGTCTACTTGTGTGTATGCTTTAATTTCTAGCACTGATGAACCTAGGACTATGAAAGAGGCATTTAAAATGTCTGATTCAAACTCTTGGTTGGAAGCCATGAATGAAGAGATGGCATCATTAGAAAAGAATGATACTTGGAGTTTGGTGCCATTGCCTAAAGGAAAAAAAGCTGTGGGATGCAAATGGGTGTTTAAAAAGAAAATAGGTCTGGATGATAGTGTGGAAAAATATAAAGCAAGGCTGGTTGTGAAAGGTTATTCCCAGATAGAGGGAATTGATTATGGAGAAATCTTTTCTCTTGTAGCTAAGCTGAAATCTATTAGATTTCTTTTGTCACTTGCAGCAGCGTATGACTTAGAAATTGAGCAGATGGATGTGAAGACAACGTTTCTTCATGGTGACCTTGAAGAAGAAATTTATATGTCCTAGCCGGAGCACTTTGTGGAAAAAGGTAAGGAAAGATTGGTTTGCAAATTGAAGAAATCTCTGTATGGGTTAAAACAGTCTCCTGGAATGTGGTACCAGAAATTTTAAACTTTTATTTTGTCATTGGGATTTGTAAGATCAAAATGTGATCATTGTGTATATTACAAAGCTAAAAGTGATCAAGTCCTTATTATTGCCCTCTATGTTGATGATATGCTATTCATAGGCAATAGTAAGCTAATGATTTCTGATCTTAAGTCTTAGATGTTTGCAAAGTTCGAAATGAAAGATCTTGGTGCAGAAGGGTATATTATGGGAATGGAAATAACCAGGGATAGAAAAAATAGAAAACTTTGGCTCAGTCAGAGTAAGTATATCATGACTGTTCTAGAGAGATTTTGTATGACTGAGTGCAAGCAACTAGTTGTTCCAGTTACACAGGGAACAAAGCTATTTGTTAAGGATTGTCCAAAATCTCCTACTGAGATGGAGGATATGACCAGTGTACCTTATGCTAGTGCAGTTGGCAACCTTATGTATGCAATGGTCTGTACAAGGCCAGACATTTCCCAAGCAGTGGGAGTTCTTAGTCGGTTTATGGCTAATCCTAGAAGGACACATTGGGATGCTGTGAAGAGAGTGTTTAGATATCTGAAGGGTACTTCATACTATGCTTTGTGTTACCATGGTAACTTGGTTGAATCACAGAGGATTCTCAGTATTCGAGGTTATGTGGATTTTGATTGGGCAGGGGACATTGACAGCAGAAGATCCACCAGTGGATATGTTTTCAAGATGAATGGTGGTGCAGTGAGTTGGATGAGCAAGTGGCAGGCTGTAGTCACTTTGTCCACTACAGAGGAAAAATACATGGCAGCTACACATGCCTGTAAAGAAGCAATCTGGATAAAACATGTGTTCTAACATTGGTTTTGATGCAGGAAAAATTACTATTTACTGTGACAGACAGAGTGCTATATGTTTGGAAAAGAATCCTACTTTCCATGCCAGGACGAAACATATAGATGTACAGTACCACTTTGTACGAGATATGGTGGAGGATGGGAAGGTCTCTTTGGAGAAAGTGGATACTCTGGAAAATGTTGCAGATGCATTGACGAAGCCTGTGAGCACAGACAAATACAGGTGGTGTGCTAGTTCGATGGGCCTCTTGGCCCATAATTTTTAGTAGTTTGATTATGCCCTGGAGGTGTCAGTAAGATCTTTGTCAAGTGGGAGCTTGTTGGAATATGTTCCTCAATCCTTACTGACATGGAACTCCTGACGGGAAAAGTCACTATGACATTATTCATGTCTGGCTGACTAACTATTCTAAATCCATTCGAAATGATCATGTCGCCAAGATAGAGTTGATGTCTTGCTGAAAATGTCTATCGCTGTGACTTTTTGTGTTCGGTGTGACCTTTTGTCGAATGGAGATCTTTGGGTGACAGTTTGATCTTATTAGGCTAACTCACGAGTGTCGGGGAGAGGTCCCAGCGAATGGTGAAAGTCTCACCGATAGCATATGGCTATCGGGGTAACACAAGGATCTCGTGGAAACCTCTCAATGACTACATGATGTCTCGTTGATGGTGGTTGATTTCGCTATGACATCCTTGCTCGGTGAAAGATCTTAGCGAAAGGCATAAGTCTTGCCAACTCAGTAAGACTTGGTGATGATCGATGAAAGGTCTCTAATCACAATTAACTACCTTGCTTCTCAAGTTGTGAGTATTCCTGGATTGCTCCACTAATGCCGCTGTCATCTGCTTATACTCATCATCAGAAGGTCTTAAAGACATCCATTTCTTCTATCTCCATAGTAAACATTTTCTCCTCAATGTCTCCATCTTCATTAGGGAAAATTTGTTGATGATATGAGTCCAACTTTTGCCTCTGGAAATCAACATCAAGTTCATGCACGACTCTTCCTCTTAAGAAAAATCCTCATAATTTTTTTTTTACCTATGCATAAGTACATGTACTTCAACATCATTTTCATCCATTGGCTCATAATCATCTGATTGAGCTTGCTCTTCTTCAAACTGTCTTGCTATTGAACATGTTTGAGAAGCACGTGGTAACTAGTAGAAAATGCACCATGGTGTTTCATCAACAAGGTTCACTGAATTCTTCTGTAAAGGATCAAGGGAGCTTTGTTTTGAGTATTTATTTTTATTTTTGGGAATTGGATTTCCATTATGCCAATTTGTGTTATAGGGATGATCTTGCAACTGATGAGGTATTTCATTCTTTTGAAAATTTGGCTTATCATTGGAAAGACCCTTTTCTTGTCTTGTAAGTCTGTAGCTGATATCCTTCATGGAGCTTGCAACATTGTCAATCTTGTCTTCAAGTGAAGACCCTTTTGCTCCAAAGCGTTTATCCTCTTTCTTGGGGTTCTTCAAGATTTTCACATCATCTCTTCTCCCAACTTTCCTAGTTGCTCTGTTGATATTCTCAATGTGAATTTACATCTTGAAATACTCTCTTAAAGTTTGAGGATTCTTATCCAACAAGTGATAACTAATTTTTGCATCAAATGCATTATAATAATTAACTAAGTACACATTATCATTTATTCTCAAATGAGGAGGTAATCTATTCACGACCTTCTGAAACCTTACATTGAAGTCAACAATTGCTTCATTTGAACCTTTAGAAATGTTGTTAAATTGGTTGGGGAGGAATATTGAGTTAGTCTTGTCACCATATTGTTCTCTAAATAACCTCTTGAACTCCTCCCAAGAACTAATAATTTCAGCTGGAAAACCTCTATACCATTCCTTGGCATCCTTAGTAAGCGGCTACATGAAAAGCTTCATCATTACATCTTCAACCTCCACTTCAAATTCATCCATTACATTAGTAAATGCCTTCAAATGATCTTCACCACTTATTGCATTGTTACCAGAGAATTTTACCAATGCAGGCCTGATTTATTTAGGGAATCGATTTGGATAACTAGGAATTCAAGTAAAGCACAACTGTTGGTACCTATCCACTTGCATTGGTCTCCTGGTGAACCTATCTCTATGATTATCTTGAGGTTCACCATCATCTTGATTACTAGACTACTTGTTTCCTTTTCCATTTCCATCTCCACCATTACCGCCACCTCCATTTTTCTTTCCACCATCACCACTTTCTTCTCCATCTTTAGAATAGTTATTCCTATTTTTGTGGTTAGTTCCACCACCACCACGTCCTTCTCCATCTTTAGAATAGTTATTCCTATTTTTTTGGTTACCTCCACAACCACTACCTTGATCTCCACCACCACCTCCACTAGGAGTGTGTTCGTCAGACTTATTCTTATGTGGATCAGAATTATTAGAGCTTGAAGGTCTCAAATTAGGTATAGAGGTTTTAAGGAATAAGATATTCCTTGCTATCTTTGCATTTGTAGCCTCAATCTCCATTTTATCCAACTCTTGCTAAAAATTCTCATTTTCTAATTGGAATCTCAAGATTTTAGGGTTAGGAGGGGCATTTGATGGAATAGAATTGGTCTTGGCTTTTTTAGTGGAAGCATTATTAGATGTGGTGTTTGTATTCGTATTAGTGTTTGTACTAGGAATGGTTTTCTTATGCTGATCAACAGGTTTCTTCCCATGATCTACAGGCTTCTTAGTAGAAAATGGATCTATGACTTTAGTAGTAGTAATAGAAGTGGTGTAAGTAATAGCAGCAGAGGTTCCCATAGGAATAGTCACCTTAGGAGGATCAAGGATTGCCTTAGCAACATATTTAGAAGTATTCTTAGGGATTGACTTCTGTTTTGCTACTTCTTTTAGCTTTTCAACTCTTCTTCTCCGAGCATCCCTTTCAAGCATTTTTGCTTTGATCCTCTCCTCTCTTTCCTTTAATCGTTTCTCCTCCAACTCCCTTTCATTTTTTTCCTCCGACTCCTTAATTTTGAGTTCTTTTTCTTCCAAGGCTTGCATATCCTTGTCTATATCATCTTCATCTTCCAAGACATCTTTATACTCCCTAGGCTTAGGAGTATAGAAAGTAAGGTTAGTTGGTTCTCTTTCAGGGGAATGATTTGAGGCTATACTATGGGATTTACCCCTCGGTTTGAAGTTACCATCATTAAAGACAGATTTACCACTAGGAGATGAAAGATATCAAAAATTCTTATCCTTCTCCCTAAAATCCCACCTCTCTTCTTCCCTTGACATTTCAAGGTTATTATCAAAAGCTTCTTCAGTGGGAAGCCCTTCCTCATTTGCATTAGATGCTTCATTATGAACATTTACATTTGAAATAGGAGATGCATTAACAAGATTTTTAGTGGACTTACCCGCTTCATCATTATTCTTTATCCATGATCCCTTCTTGCTTTAAGACAACTTAGATTCCAACTTCTGCTCAAGATTCTTCTTCATCCCGCTTCTAATTCCATGCATATTTTCATACTTCTCTTTACAATTCTTCTCCTTTTCTTTAGGGAATTCTAACGTTACACTGGCACAAGAGACTTCAGAGTTGCCACCCACAATGTTGGGAAATAATATTTGGTTACACTTTGGAGATGCACTCACAATCTCAAAGAAGACCTTGAACATAACCCGATATGAAATGGAAAATGAGACCAGAACTTTATGCATAAAATTGGACTTGAGCTATTGATGAGAATTGGTATAAAATGTTCTCCACATATTGAAGAACAATGAAAATGGTTGACTCTAACTATACCAGATCTGACCTAGAGATGTTGGACTAGTATTGTCCCTAGTAGAGTCGCCAATTTGTTCGTTATTCTTTAAGAACGAAACTTAATCTCAACCATTATAAATTATTTTTTCATAATTCAATAGGCAACAATAGTGAGATTTGTTTTACTGCTTCTGGATTCAATTGTGTTCCAATTTTTTCATCAATGTTTTGGATCACACTTAGTGACCCATCATTAGGATAGAGAAGCAGTAAAACTAATTTCATATGGATTGTGGAAATCTAATTACATTGAACAATAGTGAGGATTGGCCAACGAACATGTAAAAGCTTTCTAGGCTTTCCCTCTGCACTTCGGGCTCTACAAGACCTAGGAGGGTGATCCTTATAATGTTTTAAATGATACTCTTGTGCCAAATTACCATGAACATTATGAATAATAGATACATTCTTATAAGATGCTAATTAGATATATTCCTTCAAGAATTTGGCTAATCCTTTAACAAATTACTATCTAAATCAAGAAATAGGTGGTTTCTAATAAAACTCTACAACAATTTAAGGTGTGTAAGTAATTTTCATTAACATTGTGTTCTTTAATAGGAAAGACCAACTCAATTACATCAAAGATTACCAAATGAAAAGATCAGTGTTTTATCCATGGGTGATGAATTCAAATTTGCTATAAATTGTAATAGATTAGTAATTAGACCCAACATTATAGACTATTGTAATATTTCTTTGCAATAAAACAACTCAAGATATCCCAAAACAAAAATTACTTAGTAATCCTTATACTTAATCACATAAACCTATGATCTCAACAAAGCATTTAATTAACTATTTGAATTAAAGCAAAGAAAATAGCATACATTCAACCAAAACAATTGAAGACAAATAAAAGATCCTTGATCATTTTATTCATAATTCATATGACAAAATACACAGGAGAGAAATTGTTCCAAAATTTTCAATTCTCATTCAAATTCCATTACTACTGTAAAACTATTATGCCTATTACAAACTAGAATTCATACCTAAGACTCAACACTATTCTATTCCTTTGTGCTTGTAACACAAAATCTCATTACATGAGTTTGAATGCTTAACCAACAAAAGAACCGTGCAATTGGCCTTGAATTCCCATTTATAGAAACATGGGAGCAACAAGCTTTGGGAAAACATATAAGAAAAAATATTTCCATTTGCTAAAGATGTTCCCACTTTCCAAAAGGAATCTTTCATTTGTTGTAGCAACACCAAAACATCTTCTTCATGAGAAAAATTGTCTTCCACATGCATGTCTAGTCAATTTTTTTTTTTAAAACAAGAAAGCAATTAAAAAGAGACAAGCACACCCGTCCGCATCATCACATTCATCATCAATCTTCATCACTGGGAGGAGATAACATTTTGCAATGCTTCATCAAAGGCTTAATCCATAAACTTTTCAAGCCATGTGTTATACTCCTCCTTAGTTGTCCACTGCATATCCAACAATTTTTGCACTTTTGTACTGTACAGGTTATATCTTGCATCAATTAGTATCTAGGCCTCCTTGAAAAATGTATCCATTCTTACCTCTATCTCTATCATGTCATCAATAGCTGCATTTAACATAGTGAAATCAGTAAGATTGATAGCTTCTTTAAAATGTGGGAGTAGATCTCCCAACTCATCTTTCCAAGCAACAAAATCTTTCAACCCTCTGTCGTCCAAAATCTTTGGTATACCACTCCTTTCCATGTCTGTAAACATTTTCAACTTATTTTGTAACTGCATACCCAACTTGCCATGGAATGCTGTGATTTCACTTAACAAATCAATAACCTTTAACAAATCAAGAATATTTGTGGGGGCCTTAGGGTTTTTCTACATATGAGGCATCATTTCCTAGAGTGCAACTACCTTGGTACTCCACTTGCTCCATTCATTTTGGAATGCATATTGAACCTACACATATTGTTTATTTTCTTCATGAATGTTCTTTTATACATCCCACATAGTATCAACCTTATTCACCAATTTTGTTACCTTATGTTTTAGAAGATCATCAAAAATATTGTTTGCCACCTTGTCTATCTCCTTAGCTTTTTTGACATTGTCCTTTTCTATTTGCAACTCTTTCTTCAAACTTTGAATCCTTAATTCCAAGGTTTCCCTATCTTGAGTTGACAAATCTGAAGAGGATGGGGAGGGTGAAGGAAATTCTCTTATTGATTGAGATTCTTGTGCTGTGGCTATCATTTTGTTGCATTCATCCAGAAGAATATTGTAATCTTTTAGAAATGCATCATATTTCTTCTGTGAAATCTGTGCAATGTCAACACTAAGCATGGTAGTATGCATAGTCAGTTTTGTAGCTTGGACTGGAGTTATATTTGTGGCCCTCTTCACCATAAATGATCCAATAACTTCCTCAATTGACCTCACAACCTAAGGTTTTCCAGTGTTAGGTGCCATCGACCAAATTGCAAGAGCATGAAATTTTGGACTAAAATTTGATCCAAATACACGGTTGTCAAAGTACTCTACTGATATGGAGGCTTGAGGATCCTTCCTTATTGCATCAAGTTTAATAACAAAGGTAAGAGTGCACCCTAGGAGAAACATTATCCCACTTTTTGTAACAATCTTCCTAGCCTCAATAGGGGTAATGACTGCTATCTCAACCATTATCCTCTCCTCTTCTGCTTTCTCTACCTCTTCCTTCTGAGAACTTGGGTCCACACCAGCTCTAACCTGTTCAATTCTCTCTTTTATGTCTTAACTTCTCTATTGGATGATGAATTCCTTAAAATATTTAGTCTGCACAAAAGTATCATTTGCAAGAAATTCATCACAAGCCTTGATCCTTGGATCATCATCAACCTTCTCATCATATTTCCATTTCACAATTCTATCCTGGGGAACATTGGAATCAAGAGCATCATTTATTTTGGGGGAAGGGAATCTCATCTTCACCTCCTCATCATCTAGCATGTGTTCTGCAAACTATTCTTCCCCAATTATTTTAGTATCTCCTCCCTCAATCTCCGAAGGCTGCTCACGAATATCCATTGCTTCATGTTGTCTCTCCAAGAGGGCTTGTGCCTTTTCAACAACCTCTTTGACCTTTACTTTGAATTCTCCACTCTGGTAATCATTCGATTTTGTCATAGCTCTTTCAAAAGGGTTCTCAATCTCATCATATGGACTTAAATATAATGCATTCCTCTTCATTATGTCTTCTTCAATGCTACAAATGATAGTCCATTCTTTCTTTCTTGATGACACTACTCCATCACTTGTCAGATTTCTAATCACATCATCTGTATATAAAAGTTGATGAGAAAAAACACATAAAAATTTCTTTCTCTTTTGGTCATTGAAAAAACCTTTAGGATCAAAATTTCTAACCTCATTAATAGGCATCTCGAGGTTATTTAGCATAATTCCAAATTTCTCATAGGATTTTTTTTGCAGTGACCTTGAAGTAAGGAAATGCACACTATGGCACTATCACTGAGCCCTTCCTAGGAATCTTGAAATGCTCCCTATCCATAAAATCCAACTGCCACATCAGCTCCACAAATGCCAATCTATCAAGAACATACAGTGGCAAACAGTGAGGTGCAACCTTTGCACCATAAGCTTTGATCAAAGTATATTCTAAATGCAAAAACCAATCAGCCCAATTGTGTTTGTGCGTTGTTCCTTCAACAAGCTCATGTGGGCGCATAATTTCTTTGATAACTTTTGAAAGCCTGTAAAGAGGCCCCACACCCATACTTTCTAATAACCCAAAACTTATGACATTGCAAAAAACTAAATAATTTGAATAGGGACAATTTCAGTCCTAGATGTGTGTCCACATTTGGATAGGAAAATCATTACCTTCATCAACATTTTTCCTTAACTTATTTTTATTCTCCCATTTCTCCTGTCCATCATAGAGATGCATGTGCATCAATAGAGAATAATGTGGGACATACAACGAGACATTTCCCTCCTTTAACCCAGTAAAATCCTTGTGCATTTGTTCTGCAACATATGCAACATAATGAAATCCCCTATTTGAGCTCCAATTCTGTATATCAATCACCATTACCAACAAAATAGTTGGTATCCTTGCATCAAAACTGCAAGCAATACTTGATTCAAGGAGTAATATGTATTCTTGAAGTAGTTGGAAAATTCTTCACATTCAAAGGGATCTAAGTCCTTAGGACCAAAACCAACTTTGTCATCATTCTTGTGCCTAGCAAGCACATTTTTCCTATATCCAAATCGGTTTTGTTCATATTCATTGCATAAATAAGAAATGTTTATGCTGATAGTATAATTGGGGTTCAACTTCAAAACCTCCAAAATCTTATCTTTGGTCACCTCAAGGAGTAAGGTTCCATTTTTCACTCCTTATTTTCCTATCCTTGGGATCATAGTGCTTTTCTAGCTCTAGTATTACATCTACTTCCACAAATACATTTGGCACCACTAGCCTCCCAATATTGAAACCCCATAAGTGTCTAGTTGGACGTTTGACATATCTTTTGTTGAAGGCATATAGAAATAATTCCCATCCACTCTGTGCTTGAGCAACCTCCCCAACTACAGAAGCAAGATAAATCAACCTACTTGTCACAATAGCCTACCTTGTAGGTCTTTTTCCAATTTGTGATCCTCTCTCAGTGACTTCCTTGGCTTCACCCTCCATTAATCTGGCATGAGTTCTCTTCTATCCTTTTTCCTTTGTAACTGCCTCAGGTGCATCTAACTTAGGTGTGGGTTTTTCATCCTGGGTTTTAGGTCTCTTGATCCTTTTATGATTAGGTTTTCTTTAAGGTCTAATGCTAAATTCACTAGGTTCACTCGTCTTTACAGTATAATGGAACTAGGGTTTAAAAATAACTAGGAATTACAGGCTAAAATTCTCAAATTCACAAGGTTCAAACTAAAATTCAACAAATTCCACCCTCCTACCCAAACCCTATATGAAAAAATTGCAATTCCTTTCTAGTAGAGAAAAATAACCCCAACTATAAACCCTAGCAATTCACTCAATCCTCAAACTACCTAGTATTTTGAAATTTGCTCACAGAGGCATGAAATTGACTTACCTGGGAAAACTAGTTGTTTGTGCTTCAAAATTCTCTTCACAATTCTTCGCTTGAGCTATTCACCCCTTCTCAAGCTCGACTAGTTCTTATACTCTCGATGAGTGCAATTGTGAGAAAAAATGAGCGAACAACCTTATTTATGGATGAAGAATGGAGCATATTCACCATTAATGCATGCTAGAAATATCACGTGAGTGAATTGACACTTAGCTATTTTAGTTCAAATTCTGGCTATTGATCTGTTTGTTTTAAAACATCATCGATGGCTCTCCTTCATCCTCGTGCTTTCTCATTTTTCTTTTAGTGATGCCCTCCAGATGTTTCCACGTCATCTTTATTTTCCTTGGTCACCTTTTCCTAGAAATCCATCACACATTGCTACTTTGATCTTTGTTCCTTTGGATGAATCCACAATGCCTTAGAGCTTGGTGATGAGGGGAATATTTCATCTAATATGCCATTGCTCATCACTAATATGTTCTTTAGCACTCCATTTGTAACCGTGATAGATTTAGGTGGTGCAATGGGCATAAGACTTAATATTCTATCACTAATCGCCTATGTCCCTTTTCCTTTATGTAGCCTATCAGCAATATGAACCATATGCACGATAAAATCTTAGATGTTAGATTTGGGTCCTTCTTTTTAATTTTTTCTTTGCCCATTGCTCATCATTGATTTAGAGCTCAATAACTAAATCAAAATAGTGATGAGAGAAAAGTGGTGATAGAGCATGATCTGGCCACGTGTCCATGTTTTAAGATTAAAGGCACTGGAATCATCACCCTTGGTTATATTTAAAACTAGTGATGAGGCATTGGAATGAAAGACCTCATTGCTCATTAACAATATGAAAAGGATAAGCGAGTGACAATCCGTGATGAGCGATGAAATAGTAAATGTAAAAACCATAGTGTTATCACACATCGTTGATGTAAAACTTAAAGCACTTGGGCGATGAAGGATACAAAGGAAACTGCTCACATCATGCATTGCTAAAATGAAACTCAAGGTTTAAAACCTATCCATGATGAGCGATACAAAGGGAAATGTTCATCATGCATTGCTGATTCAAGGCAAGTGGTGACAAAACACTCCGCGATGGGCGATATGCAAAGTGGTGAGCGAGAACTTAAGTGAAGGTAATTAGCACGTGCTCACAAGTTATTTTTAAAAGGGGGACAAACTAGGAAGAATGAGGGAAAAGGCCTTAAAATACTTAACCCATTTCTTGGAAAAGGATGTAAAGGCCAAATATTTTATATTTTCAGCTTTATAAAACATTAAGTCCTTGAACCACGGTGACAAGGGAAATATTAGGCAACGAGTAATCGGGGAACCTTAACCATAAGGGGTTGGTCATTTCATGAACAAAAAAGACTTAAGATATGACTTAGGCAACTTGGAACCAACTATGATAAGTCAACAAAGGATTAGAACAAAGAACAAAGATTTAGACAAGGGGAAAAATGGGTAAGTAAAACCCTTACATAGCACAAATCCCTAAACCATTATCTCATTTCAGATCAAGGAGACACCCAAGGAAATGCATTTTTGGACCAATGGAACATGAAAAATTGAGATTTCCACCAGATTTCAATGCTAGATGGCGGATATCAAAATGATATGAAGAATATTCTACACAAAGGACTTGATTCACAGTTAAGCACTTCTACTGTGTATCTACATCGATAGTTTTTTCGCTTAGTGCCCTGTAGTAGATTGGTTTGCATTACATCACACATACAAATATTTCTCTATGATTCCAATATATTTCTTATAGATTTCAGTAGCATCAAAATTTAGAATTTCAGTTGGTCTAGACAAATGGTTCAAAAGTTGCAAGTGCCAGGAGTTCAATATATAAGGTTTTGTTAGTTTTTTGTGTAATAAGTATGATCTATTCGGTCCACACTCCTCCATGAATCTGTATTAGGTCTTGTGGTTTTGGGAAAATATTTATAGGTGTATGTGCATTGATATTTCCAATTGGAATGATATTTTGAGATCCACGTGTCCTGTGATTGGTGATCAGTTGAAGTATTTTGGTTTTTAGGTCCTATGCCTGGCCGACGTAAAATATGTAAGGTCTATGGAGTTTAAATATGAGATGCAAATATAAGAGGGAGCTATTACAGGTCCATGCCAACCTATATCACATATGTTATGGTGTGAAGGTAATTCAATTTAAATTGGGTATCATTAAGGCACATTTTGCATTACCTTGGGCAACATCTAATTAGGCCGACCTAATTAGTGTTTGCAATGAAGTCAATATATATATATATATATTTATATATATACATATATATAAATATACACACATATATATATACATATATATATATAGATATAGATATACATATATATACATATACATATATATACATATACATATATATACATATATATATATACTCATATATATATACATATATATATATATACATACATATACATATATATACATATATATATGTATATGTATATATATATATATATGTATATATATATATTATATGTATGATATATATGTATGAGATTGATTTTTGTTTTCAGAGGATTAAAAAAATGATGTGCCAATGTAACTTTGATTAGAGAATTATATTCTGTATCATGCGAAGCATTTTGAGTTAGAATTTTGAGCTTCAAAGGAACTGAATTCAACAAATGTTAGATGCACTTTATATTAGTTCAAATCTTGGCTATGTAGCCACTCTCTCTATCTTTCTTTCCTTTGTAAACAGTGAGTTCACTTGGATAGTGAGTCCACTTGGTAGTGAGCCTTTCTCTAATATTTTATAGCCAGTTATAACATATTGTGAGCTAATCCTCACCGTGGTTTTTCCCACTTTGGGTTTTCCATTTAAAAAACCCAGTGTTCATGTGTTATATGTGCTATGGGCTATTCATGCTTTCTTTTTTGTTAATTACTAAGTATGTTGTGAAAATTGGATGGTTTATAATTAAATGTTTTTTTAGAATACAGATTCACCCCCCCTCTTAGTATTTTGGGTGTTCAACAAGTATTTATCTTTCCTTGGAGTTTCTGGTGTTGAGTTGTTCCACAAGTTTAGTTCTTATGTTGGAGTTCAATGGTAGTGCATCTTGATGTGCAGGATGAAAGTAATATTTGTTTTAGGTGGTTACGGTAGTGTGCAATGTAGTATGTTGATCTTGGAATATTCTTGGATGTTGTGTGATGTTGCCGTGTCGTCCACATATTGTTTTTGGACTTGGAGAGGTGTGTATGTGGTTTCTTTTTAGTGTTAGTACAAGTTTGGCCGACCTGAAATGCTAATGCTAATCACAAAGGTTGTTTTTCATTTATGGATGTGAGGAGTAGTGTGTTGATATAGATTTAGGTCCTAGTTAACCCTTGACATGGTTTTCCATCACTTCTTTCCATCATGAAGGTGTTTGGCACCGACCTATTTGGTGTTGCACATTTGAGCTGCATATGTTTATTTAAGGCCAATCCAATTAAGATTGTTTAGCTCACAGATTGTATAAATGCAAGGTGAGTTATTAGAGATGTTGTAAGGTGTACAAATGATGTGAATGTGATCAAGTGTGGTGATTTGAGTGTGAGATTAAATGCCTATGAATTCAGATGCAATGAGCATAAGGTGTCTACATTTTCAATGTGCTTAAAGTTGCTCAAGGAAGTGTGCCAAAGGTTGCAATGGTGGATTTATCCTGTTGCAATGAGATAGTGAATCTCTTGTAATTGATGCAGGAGCATCCTTGGTTCTTGCCAATCTTGCATCAACCAAAAATATTTTCTTTTAGTTTTCTATTCTTATTATGTTCTTTCTCAATTCATGTTGGTGGATTCGTCATATTTTCTCACCAGACCTTGTGGATCTTGGATTACTTCATCTACTTGTTCATTTTCCTTGTTCCAAGATTTGAGCGTGATTGGATCTTTTTCTGGAAATTTATCGATTCTAGAATTTCATGGCAGTTTCTTGAACCAGCATTGGAATAGTTTTCCAGCCTAATAGCTAGATTGATCATTCGTGGATCATCCCCGTGACTTGCAGATCTCAATAGTGTGTTTCTAAATGTTCCTTGGAGTGTCCCCGACCTTCCTTATAGGTCCACATTTCATTCTATGCACCTATTGGTGGAGTAATTCAAATTTGAGGCTGACCTATTCATGCGCACGTTACATTTTCCCTGCTTGGGTAATGTGCTGATCTTTGGCCGACGCAGATGTTTCCTAAGTTGCAGATATGCTATAGAGCTTGTAATCGATCATCGGAATAAATGACAGAAGTAGTAGTTGATTGACTAGGTTAAAATTGATCTGAATTGTAAGATATCACTCACATATAGGAGCATATTGGAATGCTATACTTTTCAGGCTTGTGAGCCGAATTTGTAAGCCCGGATGCTGCCAGCTGAATGTAACTAAGATAATTGTTAATGAGAATATTTTCATCTACATTTTCGTCCATATTCTGTGTTGCTTCGTTGTGTTACTCTTGTTGCATGGTCTAGATAGTTTTCTTTTAGGACCCTCCCACTGTGGCTGCACCAGATTGGTATCAAAGCAAGGTTCATTCTTTGTGAGATCATCAGAGTTTGCGAAGTCTTGTTGAAGTTTTGTTGTCTGGTAGTTGAAGAGGATCCGACCTAGATTGAGGATCCGACCTGTAGTTGTAGAGGACTTGTGTAAAGATGGTGGGAAGGAGAAATGGTAGAAATGGAGTGCGTGGAAATGCAGACCCAGCTATGATGGAGATGTTAAGAGGAATTGCTTCTAGATTAGATGCAGTTGAAATGGCCCAGAGGAGAGGTCGACCAGTTGATGATGTAAGTGATGAAGAGGTAGAAGTTTTGGAAGAAGGAGGAAGAGATGAGAAACCTGGCCTAGATTAGGGAGAAGAGAGGTTCATAAGAGCCCTAACTAAAGTGAATAAAAGACCTCATTTCAATCCATCAGATTATAATGGTAAGTTGGATTCAAATGTATTGTTAGATTGGATAATAGAGATGGAAAAGTATTTTGAATTTGAAGGTACCTTTGAAGATAAGAAGGTGAAGTTTTCTTGTACAAAGTTGAGAGGGCATGCATCCCTTTGGTGGGAACATTTTCAGACAGATAGGTAGAGAAGAGGAAAAGAAAAGATAAAGTCATGGGATTAGATGGTAAATAAGTTGAAGTCAAAGTTTATGTGGTGCAGGAGCACCAACCAAAATGCAAGCATATTTTTGGTGTATTGTTTTTTAATCTTTTTGTTTTGTTATGTAAGGTCTCAAACACCATTGATAATGTGTAAGGGGACCTTTTTGAAGCTTAGGTTTAAATTTGGAATAAGTTAGGAAACCATGTGTGGTTGTTTCCTAAGGTTTTGGTAAGGTTTGAAAAACATAGTGTGTTTTCAAACACACATCTTTTCTTTACTTTTGAGCCCGAAACAGAAAACTTAACGGTTTAATTGTGATGGAAAAGAAAGCTCTCGACCATTTGGAGGTGGTTGAATGTTTTTGGACGGTGGCAATTTTCTGGAAAATAAGAAAAAAATCAGTTTTTAGCGTGCATTTTCCAGTTTTCCTTGTTTTCTTATTGCGTTCTGCAAGATAATGTATTGATTATTAGTCTTTAAACATTCAGCATGTATTGAGGTTTGTTTAAAGCATTGTATTAGCATAGGAACTGTCTTATATTCATTGCAGAGTTTGTATTTGCTGTGTATTTCCTTAGATTTTAGTTTTGATTGGTAAAAGATAAGAATAATGGAGTTTTAGCTACATTGCCATTGTACTCAGCACGGGTTCATTGGAAATGAAGCTAGATTCCACTGCTGTACATAGTATAGGAGTAGGAATCTGCAGGAATTTAAAAGGCATGCAAAGAGTCTAATTCCTAGGCGAGCAATCAATGCCCGATTAGGATAAGACAAAGCTTTTGCACAGTCCCAACACAGGGGTGATGAGATCTCTTCAATGCGAGGTGAATAAAGATTGCAGGGACTTTTAAAAGGTCTGACAGGAGGCTCAAGTCATCAACATTTCTTCTGGTGGCTGGAGGATGAGGACAGTTCTTTGAATGTTCAAGAAAAGGCTTGAAAGCCCTACCATTCCTTGAAATCAACTTTAGACCCATGCACGGCCTGAGAGGGTCAGAAGTCACAAGAATTTTGAAGAACTCCAAATTTGAGTCAGGGAACCTTCTTTGAGTTTCTGGTGTCCACTGAGCTGAAGGGTGAGATAACTTAAGAAGAGACCAATTAGGCTCATGGCTACAAGCCCTCCTAAAACCCTAGGGTTTTGAGGCAGCGATAGAGGAAAGAGGGGTTGTGCTAGGACAAGAACCCTTCCTAGACTCTTGATAGTGATTTTTAAACCAATTAAACTAATTCACACCCCTACAACAAGGTTGGGCAGAATGGAAGCTGGATTAGTCTTTAGAGGAATAAGGGCTAGATGATGCATGTGAAGGAAGAGTACCAAGAACATTTTGTAGCAGCAAATTTACAATGATAGCAGGGTTGTTAAAGTGAACCAGGGGTGCCTCAAAAGGCAGAGGACCTATAGGTTGTAGGGTGAAAGAAATAACACCTTAGGATTTCTCAAGACAATGACTCAAGCATTGAGATTGTGTTTTCTCAATTCAACCCTCGTTCTATCAGTTGGTATCAGAGCAGTGAAAGATTTGGGAAAGCAGCTTATATGTCAGAGGAAGTTGAATCAAGTGAACCGCCCAAGATGGTGACAAATGCACAGTTAGCCAAGATGGTTGAAGATCAAGAAGAGGATAACAAATCTCTAAAGGAAAGAATAGAGTAGCTAGAGGAAGCACTGAACAAGGTGAAATTGGAAGGAAAAGTGCCAAAAGAAGAAGAGGTTGCAGAGGAAGAAAAAGTCCCTGAACTTGACCCTGTTCTCGAGGAGGAGCCTTTCTTGAAGGCATTAAAAGCCCTGAGTGGAAAAGGACTAGAGGGCATACCGTTGTTCTATGGAAAGATGGATCCCAATTTGGTCATGGACTGGATAGATGGAATGGAGAATCACTTCGAATGTGATGGAGTCACAGAAGCACAGAAGGTGAAGGTTGCAAAATCAAGGTTGAGAGGATCAGCTTTAACTTGGTGGAAATTTGTCTAGACTGAAAGGGAGAAAGAAGGTAAGCAGCCTATATCAACTTGGAAGGGAATGGTTGCTAAAGTGAAAGAAGCCTATATGCCAGATGACTATGAAATTCAACTCCACAAGAAAAGGCAGAGTTTAAGACAAAAAGATCAAGATGTAAACACCTACACTGAAGAGTTCCAGAAGCTTTGTTTGAGATCAAATGTGGCAGAAGATGAGAGCCTGAAAGTGGCTAGGTATCTAAATGGATTGAAGTGGAATATACAAGAAGAGATGGCTTTGCTCAGCCCCAAGACAGTCCACCAATGTTATCAGCTGGCTATTAAGATTGAAGAAAGGAATAAGAGGAAGCATGATCAGTCCTCTAAGGGCAGAGGAAGAGGCAGAGATCAAAGAGGACAGCGTGGAGGTTACCAAGGAAGAGGTGGTGACCAAAGAAGCCAAGGTGAATCAATGCTTACTGAGCATGGAGGTGAAACCTCATCAAGAGGAGGATTTAATAGAGGAAGAGGACCTCAAGGGGGTTCAAACAGAGGTAGAGGAGCAGGCAGAAGTAACTCCTACTTTGCCACTATGAAGTGCTATCACTGTAATCAGCTAGGTCATCCAGCTTATAGATGCCCAGAGAAAGCTTCATCTAGCAATGAGAAAAGAGTAGCTTATGCACAAGAGGACACCATGAGTGTAAAGACACCTGAGATCAGTCATATAGAATCAGAAGTAGGTGAAAATTTGATGTTCAACAGGGTTTTGATTAGGCAACTGGTCAAGGAAGAACCCAAGCAAAGGAGAGCTTTGTTTAGAGCAAGGTGCAAGATATTGGGAAAGGTATGCAAGGTTATTGTAGATTCTGGTTCTACGGACAATATCATCTCTGAGGAGGTAGTAACTAAGTTAAAATTGCAGAAGGTACCTCATACCAATCCCTATAAAGTCACATGGTTGAACAAAGGGCAGAGTGTCTTGGTGAATGAGCAGGTTACAGTGGAATTCTCAATTGGAGGCTACAAAGACAAGCTGATTTGTGATGTGTTACCCATGGATGCATGCCATCTTCTTCTTGGCAGGCCATGGCAATATGATAAGAGGTGCTGTATATCATGGAAAGGAGAACACCATCAAATTCAAGAAGAATGGAAAAACCTTCAAGCTGCAATCGTTGATTGAGGATGATGAAGGGCAGTCCAAGGTTCCAAACATTATGTTGAGCAGTGGCAAGGAGTTCATCAAGGATCTACACCAAGGGAATGAAGGGTATGTGGTCATGATGCAGCCCAAAGAAGAGGAAAAGGCTGAAAGGACAGTGTTACCAGCAGTAGTCCAAAACTTGCTTGACAAATACAAGAGCATAGTGAGTGATGGAACACCAACAACTCTACCACCAAAGAGAGCAATAAGTCATCAAATTGACTTCATACCTGGAGCCTCATTGCCTAACAAAGCAGCATACAAACTGACCCTGGAGCAGAACCAAGAAGTGGCAAGGCAAGTGGAAGAATTGCTGAATCAAGGTCTGATTCAAAAGAGTATTAGTCCATGTGCAGTCCCAGTTGTTTTGGCAACTAAAAAAGGAGGTAAATGGAGACTTTGTACTGATTCTAGAGAAATTAATAGGATCACCATTAGGTATAGATTTCCAATACCTAGAATTGAAGATTTGATGGATTGTCTCGGAGGTGCAAAGTTCTTCACCAAGTTGGATCTTAAGAGCGGTTATCACCAAATCAGAATCAAGGAAGGTGATGAGTGGAAGATTGCTTTTAAGACAAATGATGGTTTATATGAGTGGAAAGTGATGCCATTTGGCCTCTCAAATGCCCCTAGCACATTCATGAGATTAATGAATGAGGTGCTTAAGGATTTCACAGGGATTTTTGTGGTAGTCTACTTGGATGACATACTGATTTTCAGTAAGACAGCAGAAGAACATTTGAAGCATGTAGAGATGGTACTCAAAAGGTTGCAAGAAGAACAGTTGGCAATCAACCTTGAGAAATGTGAGTTCTTCAAACAAGAGCTTGTGTATCTAGGCTTTGTGGTATCCCAAGGAATGCTGAAGATGGATCCAAGTAAGGTGGAAGCCATCCTAAACTGGCCTACACCAACCACAACAACTGAGGTAAGAAGTTTTCATGGTTTGGCTCAGTTCTATAGGAAGTTTATAAGGAATTTTAGTGGTATATGTGCACCAGTGTTAGATACAATCAAGGGTGGTCAGAAAACAAAGTTTAAGTGGACACTAGAGGCTGATAAAGGGTTTGAAAAGCTGAAAAAAGAAGTGGCAACACAACCTATCCTGTTATTGCCTAGTTTTGATAAATTGTTTATAGTTGAGTGTGATGCAAGTGGAGTAGCAGTAGGAGGAGTCCTTAGTCAAGAAGGTAGGCCTGTAGCCTTCTTTAGTGAAAAACTCAATGAAGCCAAACAAAAATACTCCACCTATGATCTCAAACTTTATGCTTTAGTGTAGTCCCTTAGGAAATGGAGGCATTATTTGTTGCCCAAAGAGTTTGTGGTTTTCACAGATAACCAGGCACTCAGTTACATCAACACCCAGGAGAAGTTAAGCAATAGACACTTGAAATGGATGGAGTACATTCAAGCCTTTACATTTACCATTAAGCACAAGAAGGGGCAGCAAAACAAAGTGGCAGATGCATTAAGCAGGAGGATGTTGACAGTCCAAGAGATACAGCTGAAAAGCATTGGAGTAGAGAGTTTCAAGGACCTCTATGATGAGGATGAAGATTTCTCCGAAGCCTATAAGGTATGTTCAGATTTTGCAAATCATTTTCATAGTCAGTATGCTGAGTATACATTGCAAAATGGATTGTTATTCAAGGGCAATCTGTTATGTGTTCCAAGAGGATCAATGAGGGAAAATCTGATCCAAGAGAAACACAATGGCAGTCTTAGTGGACACTTTGGAATCAATAAAACTTTAGAGCTGGTACAAAGATTTTATTACTGGTCTAGGTTGGCAAGAGATGTTAGGAAGTATGTAGAGTAGTGTGTTGTTTGCATGAAAGCAAAAGGGGGGGCTAGCAATGCTGGTTTGTATCAGCCCTTGCCTATTCCTAACAGACCATGGGAGTGTGTGAGCATGGATTTTGTGGTGGGTCTTCCCAAGACTAAAATTGGTTTTGACAGTGTTTTTGTAGTTGTGAACAGATTTAGTAAGATGAGTCACTTTATTCCTTGCAAGACTACACATGATGCAAGCTATATTGCCCATCTCTTTTTCAGGGAAGTTGTGAGAATCCATGGATTGCCATTAAGCATTGTCTCAGACAGGGATGTGAAGTTCATGAGCCATTTTTGGAAAACATTGTGGAGCAAATTGGGAACTAATTTGTCATTTGGATCAGCTTACCATCCTCAGACCGATGGTCAAATCGAGGTGGTTAACAGAGTGTTAGGTAACCTATTGAGGTGCTTGACAAAGGAATATGGGAAGACCTGGGATATGGTGATTTCCCAAGCTGAATATGCATATAATGATAGTGTGAATAGGACTACAGGGAAAAGTCCATTTGAAGTTGTGTATGGGATGCATCCAAGAGGAATTTGTGAGCTCAGAGACCTTGGAACAATGGAGAATAGGAGTGGACATGCAGAAGATTTCAGTTAGACCATGAAGGAGATTCATGAGTAGGTTAAGAAGACATTTACAGCAGCAACACAAAAGTTGAAAGATAAAGTTGATGAGTCAAGGAGAGATGTGCAGTTTCAAGTGGGTGATTATGTGATGGTTCACCTCAATAAATCCAGATTGCAGAAGGGGATGTCCACCAAGTTGCAAATGAAGAGAGTAGGACCATGCAAGGTGTTGGCCAAATATGGCAAGAATGCTTACAAGGTGGAGTTGCCATCAGATTTGGGCATATCTCCGGTGTTTAACATTGCTGATTTGATTAGATATAAGGGCACAGTCAGTGATGAGGTTCAGAATAGTCATGAGGTCTTCAAGGACATTAGTAATGTACCCCTACCCAGTCGAGAGCAGCTTGAGGCAGAGCAGATCTTAGATTCCACGGTGAAAAAGTCTATGAGGCACAAGAACTACATGGAACACCTTGTCAAGTGGAAAGGAAAACCTGAATCTGAGGCTACTGGGTTGAAGAAGCAGATTTCAAGAAACATGGAATTGATCTATCACTACTGACACCTCAAGTTCCTTGATCTTTGTGCTGAGAAGGGGAGAATGGTGCAGGAGCACCAACCAAAATGCAAGCATATTTTTGGTGTATTATTTTTTAATCTTTTTGTTTTGTTATGTAAGGTCTCAAACACCATTGATAATGTGTAAGGGGACCTTTTTTAAGCTTAGGTTTAAATTTGGAATAAGTTAGGAAACCATGTGTGGTTGTTTCCTAAGGTTTTGGTAAGGTTTGCAAAACACAGTGTGTTTTCAAACACACATCTTTTCTTTACTTTTGAGCCCGAAACAGAAAACCTAACGGTTTCCTTGTGATGGAAAAGAAATCTCTCGACCATTTGGAGGTGGTTGAATGTTTTTGGACAGTGGAAATTTTCTAGAAAATAAGAAAAAAATTTAGTTTTTAGCGTGCATTTTCCAGTTTTCCCTATTTTCTTATTGCGTTCTGCAGGATAATGTATTGATTATTAGTCTTTAAATGTTCAACATGTATTGAGGTTGTTTTAAAGCATTGAATTATCATAGGAACTATCTTATATTCATTGCAGAGTTTGTATTTGCTGTGTATTTCCTTAGATTTTAGTTTTGACTGGTAAAAGATAAGAATAATGGAGTTTTAGCTGCATTGCCATTGTACTCAGCATGGGTTCATTGGAAATGAAGCTAGAATCCACTGCTGTACATAGTATAGGAGTAGGAATCTATAGTAATTTAAAAGGCATGCAAAGAGTCTAATTCCTAGGTGAGCAATCAATGCCCGGTTAGGATAAGACAAAGCTTTTGCACAGTCCCAACATAGGGGTGATGAGATCTCTTCAATGCAAGGTGAATAAAGATTGTAGGGACTTTTAAAAGGTCTGACAGGAGGCTCAAGTCATCAACATTTCTTCTGGTGGCTGGAGGATGAGGACAATTCTTTGAATGTTCAAGAAAAGGCTTGAAAGCCCTACCATTCCTTGAAATCAGCTTTAGACCCATGCACGGCCTGAGAGGGTCAAAAGTCACAAGAATTTTGAAGAACTCCAAATTTGAGTCAGGGAACCTTCTTTGAGTTTCTGGTGTCCACCGAGCTGAAGGGTGAGATAACTTAAGAAGAGACCAATTAGGCTCATGGCTACAAGCCCTCCTAAAACCCTAGGGTTTTGAGGCAGCGATAGAGGAAAGAGGGGTTGTGCTAGGACAAGAACCCTTCCTAGACTCTTGATAGTGATTTTTAAGCCAATTAAACTAATTCACACCCCTGCAACAAGGTTGGGCAGAATGGAAGCTGGACTAGTCTTTAGAGGAATAAGGGCTAGATGATGCATGTGAAGGAATAGTACCAAGAATGTTTTGTAGCAGCAAATTTGCAATGATAGCAGGGTTGTTAAAGTGAACCAGGGGTGCCTCAAAAGGCAGAGGACCTATAGGTTGTAGGGTGAAAGAAATAACACCTTAGGAGTTCTCAAGACAAGGACTCAAGCATTGAGATTGTGTTTTCTCAATTCAACCCTCGTTCTATCATTATGCTTGCTGACTATCAGATCAGTTTGTTCCGAAAGTTGTAAAATTTGAAGTAGAAAGAATCTAGTGTGACAGAGTATACTGAGGAGTTCTAAAAGTTGAATATCATATCTGGACATTCAAAGGATGAGATTGAGAAAGTAGGCAGATATGTGAATAGTTTGAGGTCATCTATATAGGATGAAATTATTTTGATTAAGTTGCAGAGTGTGGAAGAGGCATATCAGTGTGCCCTAAAAGAAGAGGAGAAGTTGAATAAGAGACATGAGCAGAGACAAAGAGGAAGAGGTGGAATATTTCAAAGAGGAAGAAATTTTAATGGAGGAGGAAGAGAATCTTTTCAAGGTTAGAGTAAGGATAAGGAGGTTAGTAAGAATGATAATTTATACCAGAGAGGTGATGGAAACTCTTACATAAGAGGAGGTTATGGTGGTTACCGAAATGAAGGTTATAGAAGAGATGATAAAGGACAAGAGAAAAGGATATTCAAAGGAACCTGTTATAAATGTGGTGGAGAAGGACATAGAGCATTTGAATGTAATCAGGGAGAGATGAGTAGAAAGATAGAGAACAATAGGAGAACAACCTTTGTTGAGGAGGATCATGCTAGATCATCTAATAAACCTGAGGATGGAGAAGTGTTGGTGAATAGGAGAGTGTTATGTCAGAGTGAATTGGAGAAAGAACCATTGCAGAGGAAGAATTTACTTTGGACCAGATGCAAGGTGAATGGTAAATTTTGCAAAGTGATTGTTGATAGTGGAAGTTTCAAGAACCTAGTTTCTGAAGAGATGGTGACTAAATTGAAGTTAGAAAGATTGAAACACCTGAAGCCCTATTAGATGGCTTGGATTGAGGATGAGCATTAGATATTGGTAAGTGAACAATGTTTGGTGAAATTAAAGATAGGAAATTACCATGATGAAGTTTTGTGTGATATCATGCCTATGGGTATATGTCATATTTTGTTGGGAAGGCCTTGGCAGTATGATAGACAGGCTATTCCTGATGGAAAGAAGAATATATATACTATTGTTGCTATTGGGATGAAGCAAATTTTGTTGCCATTGGAAGATGTTCCTACAGTTGAAGTTTGTACCAGTACTAGAGTTTGTCTAGTTGATGGAAGAAGATTCCTTGATGGATTGAGACATGAGAATGTGTGTTATGCCTTGGTGCCTAAGAAGGATGAAGAATTGAAGCATGTGGAAGAACACCCGGATGAAATAAAGGAGTTGCTGACAGAGTATGAAGAGATCATTTCAGATAATGTACCTGATGGATTACCACCTATGAGGAGTATTAGCCATTGCATGGATCTGATTCCCATAGCGAGTTTTCCTAATAAAGCAACACACCAGATGACACCGATAGAGAATGAGGAGTTGAATAGACAAGTGCAAGAATTATTGAGGAAAGGTTTGATAAGAGAAAGTTTAAGTCCATGTGCAGTACCTACTATGCTTGCACCTAAGAAGGATGGAGAATGGAGGATGTGTATAGATTCTAGAGCTATAAATAAGATCACGGTGAAGTATAGATTTCCTTTGCCCCAAATGGATGTCATAATGGATTGTTTGAGTGGAGCTAAATACTTTACAAAGATAGACTTGAAGAGTAGATATCATCAGATTAGAATTAGAGAAGGAGATGAGTGGAAAACAACATTCAAGACAAATAAAGGATTGTATGAGTGGTTGGTGATGCCTTTTGGAATGAAAAATGCATCAAGTAATTTCATGAGGCTGATGAATGGGGTATTGAAGAAATTCTTGGGTAAGTCTGTGATTGTTTACTTGGATGACATCTTGATTTTCAGTAAGAGTAGAGAAGAACATTTGTTGCATATCAGACAAGTTTTGTAGAGGTTGAAAGAAGAGCAGTTGTTGATAAAAATTAAGAAGTGTAGTTTCATGAAGGAAGAATTGGTATATATGGGATTTGTAATCTCTTTGGATGGATTGAAGATGGACCTTGAGAAGGTGAAAGCAATTATTGAGTGGCCTACACTAGATAGTGTTGGAGAGGTAAGATCATTTCATGGATTGGCGAGTTTCTATCGAAAGTTCATTAGGAATTTCAGTTCTATTTGTAGTCCTATGACCAAAGAAATGAGAGGATATAGAAAGGATTTTAGATGGACGTCTGGAGCAGGCCAAAGTTTTAAGTTGTTGAAGCAAAAGGTGACTAAACATCCTGTGCTGGATTTACTAGATTTTAATAAGGTATTTCAAGTAGACTATGATGCAAGTGGAAACACAATTGGAGCAGTGTTAAGTCAAGAAGGAAGACCAGTAGCTTATTTCAGTGAGAAATTGAATGATGCTAGGAGAAGGTATTCAGTGTATGATCAGGAATTTTATGCCATAGTTCAAGCGTTGAAGAAGTGGAAACATTATTTGTTGCCTAAGGAGTTTGTGTTGTATACAGATCATCAAGCCTTGTAATATTTGAACAGTCAAGGTAAGTTGACTTAGAGACACATGAGATGGATAGAGTTCTTACAGAGTTATACTTTTTTTTTGAAGCATAGGAGTGGGAAGTCAAATAGAGTTGCTGATGCTTTGAGTAGGAGAAGGAATTTGTTGATAGAGATGAGAGTGGAGGTATTAGGATTTGATGAATTGGAGAACTTGTATGAAGAAGACCCAGATTTTGGAGAACCTTGGAGAGCTTGTAAGAAACTTGTTTCGGAGGATAGAAGTGAGTGGTTGGATTATTTCATTCAGGAGGATATGTTGTTCAGAGGTAATCAATTGTGTATACCCCAGAGTTCAATGATGGACAACCTGGTGAAAGAAAAGCATAGTGGAGGAATGCCAAAACATCTTGGAGTTGATAAGATAGCGGCATTGGTGAATGAGAGTTACTTTTGGCCGCAGATTCACAAGGATATTAGGATATTTGTGCAAAGTTGTAGAATTTGTCAAGTTGCAAAAGGGAGTAGTTAGAATGTTGGGTTGTATAAGCCTTTGATAGTTCTAGAGAGACCTTGGGAGGATATCAGTATGGATTTCACACTAGGTTTGCCGAAGACACAAAGGGGTAATGATTCTGTATTTGTGGTGGTGGAATTTTTTTCTAAAATGGCACATTTCATATCTTGTAAGAAGACAATAGATGTAGTACATGTAGCAGATTTATTTTTCAAAGAGGTGGTTAGATTGCATGGGTTACCTAGAAGTATTGTTTCAGACAAAGATGTAAAGTTTGCTGGTTACTTTTGGAGGACACTTTGGAAGAAGTTGAAGATAGATTTGAAGTTTAGTTCTACTTTTCACCCACAGATTGATGGACAGAAAGAGGTAGTAAACAAAAGTTTAGGGAATTTTCTAAGATGTTTGGTTGGAGAGAAGATTGGAAGTTGGTATTTAGTCCTTACACAAGCAGAGTTTGCTTACAATAATTTAGTGAACAAGAGTACAAGAAAGACACCTTTTGAGATTGTTACTGGAGTTCATCCTAGAAGTATGTCAAAATTGAGAGACATCAGTATAGAAGAAAAGAGGAGTGCAAATTCAGAAGAATTTGCAGAGCACATGAAGAAACTGCATACTCAAGTAAAACAACAGTTGGAAGACATGAATCAAAAATATAAGGAGAAGACAGACGAAAAGAGGAGACATAAGGAATTCAAGGTTGGAGATGAAGTGATGGTATATTTGTGGAAGGAGAGATTTCCAGTTGGTACATATAATAAGCTGAAGATGAGGAAGTTCAAACCTTGTAAGATCTTGAAGAGACTTGATTCAGGAAATGCTTATGAAGTGGAGTTATCAAAAGGTATGAGTATATCACCTATATTCAACATTACAGATCTATATCAGTATCACAAAGAAAAATTCAGTGAAGAAAATAAAGAAAATTTGGAAAATTAGTTTCCTAAACAACAAGTAGATGAGATTGAAGAGATTTTTGATATCAGAGATGGGAGGAAGACTTGTGGAAGACAATGCAAAGAATATCTTGTGAATTTGAAAGATAGACCAGTTGAGGATTCTTCTTGGATTTCTTAGGCTGAGGTAGACCGTCTTGGTTTTCCTTTGGCCCCAACAAAGTGAGGGACTCACTTTTTCAATAACCCCAGATGTCTGATGCAGGAGCATCCTTGGTTCTTGGCAATCTTGCATCAACCAAAAATATTTTCTTTTAGTTTTCTATTCTTATTCTTTTCTTTCTTAGTTCATGTTGGTGGATTCATCATATTTTCTCACCAGACCTTGTGGATCTTGGATTACTTCATCTACTTATTCCTTTTTATTGTTCCAAGATTTGAGCGTGATTGGATCTTTTTCTGGCAAGTTATCTCTTTTGGAATTTTATGGTAGTTTCTTGAACCAGCACCAGAATAGTTTTCCAGCCTAACGGCTAGATTGATCGTTCATGGATCGTCCCCATGACTTGTGGATCTCAACGGTGTGTTTCTAAATGTTCCTTGGAGTGTTCCCAACCTTCCTTATAGGTCCACACTTCATTCTATGCACCTGTTGGTGGAGTAATTCAAATTTGAGGTTGACCTATTCATGTGCACGCTACATTTTCCCTCCTTGGGTGATGTGATGATCTTTGGCTGACGCAGATGTTTCCTGAGTTGCAAATATGCTATAAAGCTTGTAATTGATCATTAGAATAAATGAAAAAAGTAGTAGTTGATTGAATAGGTTAAAATTAAATTGAATTGTAAGATTTCACTCGCATATAGGAGCATATTGGAGTGTTGTACTTTTCAGGCTTGTGAGCCAAATCTGTAAGCCCGGATGTTGCCTGCTGAATGTAACTGAGATAATTTTTAATGAGAATATTTTCATCTGCATTTTCCTCCATATTCTATGGTGCTTCGTTGTAAACTCTTATTGCACGGTCTGAATAGTTTTCTTTGAGGACCCTCCCACCATGGCTGCACCAGTAATAGTCCTCTTTTATTCATCTTTCTTTTGAGCAGTAAGCCCTTAGAAGTGAGCCATTGACAGTGAGCCTTTCTTATTTTCTGGGTATTGAGCACTCTGGTAGTGAGCCTATTGTATTCGGTGTTGATATTCATATATAGATGAGCTAATCCTCATTGTGGTTTTTCCCTAATTAAGGTTTTCCACATAAATCTAGTGTCCTCTTGTGTATAGTTGTGTTTGCATTACTGTTTCACATGTTTACATTATGCTAATGCTTAATGAGGGTTTAAAGTTTAATAAGGATTTGAAAGTTAATGAGGGATTGAATGTTTCAGTGTACAACTGATCAACTCCCCTCTCAGTTGCCCCGTGCATCTAATAATATGGTGGCATAGTTGCTTCACAAGATGGAAAATAATATGAATACACCTAGGTAGTTAATGAGAGAAGCAATCACTTTTGAGGGTAATAATCTATATACTAATAAGAGACACACATAAAGCACCATTATTATTTTAGGTGCAAGACCCACTTAACTCTCCCTTATGGATAATGAGGTGGCGACTCCATAGCCTAAAGCCTAAAATACACTATTAGATTATATTAGGGCATGCCAAGAAGAATATAGAGATCTTCCTTAGGATATCTAAAGTGACATACCATTCACCAATTATATGAACATGAAGAAGTCCTAAAATGATTACAAACATGAGCCTAGGTTTCAAGCCTCTTAAAGAGATGTGTACAAAGCTTTGGGGAAGTTGACACTCTCTTCCAATGATGGATCTAATAAATGCTCAAATCATGCATGGTTAAGAAAGATAGGCACTTACTTGTGCCTTAGATTCATGATCAAAGATGAGGAAATAAAGTTTTCCACCTTACTCTTGGAGGGTACTACACATGAGTGGTATTACCATAGTTTGATTACTCAAGGTCATGAATCGATCACCTTATATGATGAATTCTATAATTTTTTTATCAAGAGGTTTGATCAAAAGGATTTTGAAGTTTATTTTTAAATATTTGACTTAACTCAAATAGTGTGGTTTGGTTGAGAAATATATAATAGAGTTTTATAAATTATTAATAATGATACTAGACATCACAAAGAGAAGATTGACTATGCTCTTCATCAAACCTATTTGACTAAATCTATCAATGGGCTAGTCAAGGCTTTTAAACCTCATACCCTACAAGAGGCCATCAAGTGAGATCTGGCACTAGATACCTCCATGATGAAGAATAAGTTTTAGACCAAAAATTTCATTCCAAAGAAGCCTTTTCATAAAATTATATAGTATACCAATATTTTTCCATCAAGTCCAAACATTGAGGTGAGGAATGAGTTGGGAAGGAAGAATTTATGCTTTGACTACAAGGAGCCATGGTCACCTAGACATAGATATATATAAGGAAAGGAAAAATTCATTACATCAAGTTAAGGTCTAATAAAGAATCAATATTTGATGAACTTGGACTATAAAATGAAGAATCCAAATAGGATATGGAAGAAGAAAATGATCAACAAAAAGAGGAAGATGTCATATTAAGTGTAGACACCTAAAAATGACCTAGGCCTGCAAGCTTCATTTTTACCACTTTCGTCCTAGCATAATTATGACATTTAATTATGTCCTTGGTCCACATTCGACTATTGATTAAATAATTCATAAATTAATTCATGTCATTTATTCTTCATGATTATTAAATAAATAAATTTTATTTATTTATTAAATACGTCATTAACTGTCTAAGTCTTTCTTTAATTAAATAAATTTCTTAATTTATTTAATTCTGCCTTCTGCATTTCATTCTTATTGATTATTAAATAAATGAATTACATTTATTTATTTAATACGTCACTGATTGTCTTAATTAAATAAATGGATTTATTTATTTAATTAATTGGTCTTATCTTCTAAATTAAATAGTTAAATTTAATTATTTAATTGCCAATTAACATTCTTCTCCTTTTAAATAAATTAAATTATTTAAAATGTCATGTCAATCCTAACTGTCAGTCCTTTTTGATAAATAATCTGAAAAAGATTATTTATTATCTTTCAAAATCCATAATTTGAATTATTTTAATTCAAATTAGTAAATAATCTTCCAAAAATCAAGTAATTGGGCAGATTCTTGATTTTCCAAATCTTATCTTCAGTCCACATCTTATCTTATTGATTTTTTGAATCTTCCAAATCAGGAAATCTTATCTTATTGATTTTTCAAAAATCTTTATTTTCTAATTAATTTGTCTCATTTATTCTCCACCGTCGATCCGATTTTATTTTGACCGTTCGATTAAGGATTTTTCCCTAACCCTAATTAGGGATTCTTAGGTGTAATCTGGATCGTTCATTTTATTAATTTATCTCGTCCGTCCATTCGAAATGGACTTTTCTATAAAATGCCATCTTCTTCTCATTTTTAAAACACACACACATATGCTGACATTTTGCATAGTTATTATAGGCATTCATTTACTTTCACATTTATTGTCATAGGCAATTTTAGTATTTAATATAGTCATTTAATCACTTTTGGCATTTGTTTTAGACATAGGCATTGGCAATAGGCATAGGCATTTAGATTTTGAATAAATCCTTCAAAACTTGCTTTAGTCTTGTCATTTGTCATAATTGCTCATACACGAATCTGAGGGCAACATTTTACTGCAAGCTAGGAGGTGTAACGAAGGTGAAGCATGGAAGAGGAAGACTTATGGTAATATTGTTCCTTTTGTTTTCATCATTTTTCCTTTGTCCTTCGTTATTTTCAATGGAAATTAGTGTTATTGATCTAACCATCTAACAATCTAATTTTCCATTGATTACATTAAGAGGTACTCTTTCCACACTCTTTGATACTATAAGGTACAACCATTTTTGTATTCATGGGGTTCTACAACATCAAAGGGTGATTGTAATCATTGAAATTAGTACCACTCATACCTTTTTTGATGTAGGAAAGGTGGCTAAGAGAGGCCTCAAAATGGAGGAATGTGAAAGATTTAGTGTTATGGTGGTTGATAGTTTCACCATCCAATGCAATAGGAATATCTCCTAGTTGAATCTTAATATAAGAGGATACAATATGAAGGATGAATTATATGTTGTTAGAATAGGAAATGTATGTATTGTCTTGGATATCCAATTGCTGCACTCATTAGGAAATATCACACAAAAATTAAAAACCATGGAAATAAAGTTTCAATCAAAGGGAAAATAAGTGGTACTATAGGGAATGAAAAATAAAGCACCAAGGGTTATATAAAATAAGAGAATGGAGAGGATTTATTGTCATAGGAAAGCCACATAGGTGGTTTAATTTTTAGTGACTATAACAAAACCTGCACCAACAAAAAGGCATATCATGTGGGTGCATAAAGTATCTTGGACAATCATAGTAAAGTATTCAAGAATATTTCTCAAGGGAGCCTATCAGACAAAGGCTTTGAGCATTCTATTGAGTTGGAGGAGGGAAATAAGCTCATTATGACTACTCCCTACTACCACCCTAAGAGACATAAGGATAAAATTTAAAAAGGTCATTAAGGAACTATTGGTAATGGGGCACATCAAACCTACCTCAAGTACCTTTTTATCCTTTGTGGTTTTGGTGAAGAAGAAAAATGGTGTGATGTAGATGTGCATCAATTATAGAGCATTAAATAGGAAGAATATAAAGAATTGATTCCCTATTCATAGGACCAATGAATTGATAGATGAGCTTCACATATAATTTTATTTCTAAAAAATAGATACTAGATCAGGATACCATCATATTAGAGTCCAAGAGTAGGATATTCACAAGATGAATTTTCGATGTTACTAAAATTACTATGTATTTCCATTCATGCAATTTGTTTTGAAAAATATTAAAAAAAAATTATAGCCATGCATGAATTAAATTTTCTATAAGAAACTAAGAGAGTTCATCCTTGTCTTATTTTATGACACTTTGATCTACACAAAAACATGGGAGGAGAACCTACAACACATTGACGAAGTGTTGAGAATTTTGGCAGCACAAATGCTATTTTCCAAGTGTCAAAGTGTGAGTTCACTATGATAGTGATCTTGTATCTAGGTCACATAACCCCTACAAAGGGAGTGTAGATGAACATGGATAAGATTAAATAAATTTAGAATTGGCCTCCCTCGAGGACCATGAATCAATTGTGAGAATTATTCATCATTTAAGTTACTATAGGTATTTTTTTATGTGTTTCTCTAAAATATCCACACATTTAACTAAAATTACAAAGAAGGGAGATTTTACATGAAGTGAGGATGCACTGTGAGCATTTGATAGACTAAAAAAGGTATTGAGTTTGTGTCCTATGTTAGAAATTTTAGATTTCACTCTTTCTTTCACATTGGAATGTGATACATTTAAAGAAGGAATTCAGGTTGTGCTCATGTAGAAAAAACACCCAATTTATTTTTATAGTAAAAAATCATAAATCTTGAAATGTAATTCTCCATTTATGATAAGGAAATGTTGGCCATCATGCATGCACTTGTCAAATTCAAATAATACCTAGCAGGTGGCTAATTTTTTGTTAACACTAATCATAATAGTTTATGATATTTTCTTAATTAGATCCAAATCTAAATGAGTGGCAATAAAAGTGGGTAAGAAACTCCATGAATATGATTTTGATATTAAGCATATAAAAGGAAAGAAGAATGTTGTTGTTTATGCACTGTCCAAAAGGCCAAATTTGTGTTTCATGTCTTAGATGATTGAGACTTAGCTCTATGAAAGAGCTGATAATAAAATAACTTCTATTGTAAAGGTTAATAAGATTTTAAGCTAATAAAGCCACTCTAAAGTGCAAAACCTAATCAATATTTTTAGAGTATATTGTGAAAGAAATGAAAGGACACATTGATTATCTAGTGTGGTGTAGAAAAATGTATCTCTTTTACATTTTCACACTTGTTTGGGCCCTCCTAGTTGATTTGGACTTGATTGTGCCTTAATTTAGTGTTATAAAGTGTACCCCTTTACACTTTCACACTTATTTAGGGCTCCCTTAATTAATTGAGCTTAATTTTTCCTTAATTGGCCATTTAATTCATTTACCAAGCCTATTTATTACATTTTCCGAAGAGTAAACCTGAAATTTATTAATGCCTTAACATAACACTACTCATTGAGCAATGTGTGTCCTAGGTTTAGCGACCTGGGACCCATTCGCCCATGGGTGGATGAGTCCTCCCTTGACCTTAGGAAATAAATTTAAATTATGTTTTTGACAGATTTTAATATCTCTAAGTGTATATTTAGATGTCGGCTTGTGATATTTGAATTTCGAGAAATTAAGGATACATGCCTATAAATATAAAGTTATTTCACTATGTTTCATCTAAGCAATCTAGAATTTTTATGAGACTTCAAGAGCACTTTCAAGAGAATTTTTGGAGAAATTCAAAGCATTCAAAGACAAATTTATGAGAGTTTTATTACAGTAATCGAGATCCAATTGTCATGTCAAAGTCTTCTTGCATCATGCATATTTTTGGAGCTAATATGGTGATGTAGGTTTCATGATCCAATCAGTCGTTCGAAGCCATCATTTCAAGAAAGATTCAAGGTTCAAGATCCACATCCATTGAGGCCATTTAATGCAAGTTCAAATATACATTCTAAGGTTTATTCAAGGTTTTGTTGAGTGGTAACATTGCTTTGTTCATTCTTTATTCCCTCTTTCATGTTTCATTTCATTTCAAGGTTTGATTACCAAAATGGGGTTTGACCAAGGAAAACCTCCATTCACCAAAAATAAACAATTTTCCCTTTCATGCTGTGTTTGTAGATCTAGGTTGAAGAAGACTTGAAGAGCCCTTGAAGAGAAAAATTGAAGAAGTTGTCAAAGTTGCAAAAGTTGTCATAAAAGTTATCATCTCATGGAAAATCATTCGAAGAGTTTATTTTTGACTTTTCAACATTGAAACCTAGATAATTTGGAAGTGCAAAGATAGGACTAGAGGCTCTCGAAAGTTGTAGAAAAACCCTAACAAAGGACCCATTTTCCCATGGGTGAATGAGCCCCAGATCAAATTCAAAAGCTGAATTTTGGTGAAAGGTACATTTAGAGCTTCCCTTCTTTGATTTGCAATTTGATTGTAATTTTTGCCAGTATTGAGTTTAATCTTACCGTTTCAAGTGTTAAATTGTATTTTGGTGATAGTTTACTATTTTTTAGTTTTTCTCCCCAAAGTGCTATTTGACCATGACCCTTGTTCTTCAGTCATAAGGAAATTTGAAGATTCACACCTTGAGTTGACTCACCTAAGGGTTGTAAGGAAATTCTTTGTGTGGATCTCATTTTCTAATGAAACAAAGGATAATAGATCTATCTATTATCATTTACCTAACTTTTGAGCATTGTATCTTTTTGATTTTGGAGTCTATTTCAGCTCTATATATAGATATTTCATTCATTTACATTGCATGGCATTGCATTGAATTGAATCTCATTTAGGATTGCTTAACTTGCATTAGTTTGCATCTCATTTAGGGTTTTAGGATTGCATTTTTTCATCTCTTAAAATCTAAAAAATACAAAAAAATCAGTCATTTTGCAAAGCATTTACATAACATTGCATCATCATTCATTTAAATTTAAAAATTGAATTAAAATTGCACATCAAATTAGGTCTCCTAGTTTTTCATTTATCATTATTTTGCATTTGCATTTAGACATAAATTTACAAAAAATTCAAATTGTAACCACCTGTCTCAATCCAGAATCTAAATGCCATAGGAATCAACTCAAAAATCTATAACTTCATTTTTCAAAACCCTCAGCTAGGACCCATTCGCCCATGGGTGAATGAGTCCCTGATTAGGGATTTTTCCTACATTTCTAGGCATTAAAATCTCTATTTCTACATTCTGCTTTATTGTTTTTATTTTTCTATTACAGTTTGCAAAATTTATGTTATCTAAAATCGATCTTATTAAGCATCATTAATTGATAAATTTAGTGCATTGTGTGAATTCAAAATTGTGTTTACAAGACATCATTTTCAGGTTTTTGCATAGCATAATAAGAAAATTATCTTGTTTATAATCTAAAAATTGCCTTTACATATTTGCATTGCATTTTACATTCTAGAATAGTTTATTTCATTTTTCCTTCTATCTATTTTGGGTCCATATTGAGCTTGTGAAACTTGTATGAGCTTCACAACTTGGTGTCATATTGCCAATATTGTCGTGAGACGTAGTTTGAGACTCATGTCATCCCATGATACACCATTCACCGTGGATCTTGGGTTTTCTAACTCTTTCACTCATAGTGTTGACACTAGTCAAACCTCTATGGATCCTAGCTTTCATAGCTCATTTCCAATGACTTCCCTACCCACCACTCATGTGCATGATGTCAAAAAAATGGTTGTTAATGTCCCATAAGAAAGCATAAGAAGGATAGATGAAGAAATAGAGAAATTTAAAAGCTTTGTGACTTCTAAAAATATTGCTAGTAGTGCCATTCTTGATTTAGATAATGTGAGGAAAATGCTTGAAAATGAACATGGAATAGACATTGCGTGATGTCGAGCTCATATTGTTGATAAAAATGTCCCTACCATGACTATTTGTGCTCAAGATTTGGGATATACTCAAAGTCGAGGTGGAAATTCAATTCCTCCTTCCACAACCCTTACCTCTATTCGTACCTACTAGTTCTCATGTTACTACAACCATCCAATCAACTAGAAATGTCAACACTTCCTTAGGTATTTCCACTAGAAATCCCTCTAGCTTTGTGCATTCAAATATCATATCTCATCATCCATCCCCTTCACAAATCTACATTTCACTTGCCCTCCACACACATACACAAATCCACCTTATTCACTTCCATCTCACAACACCAACAACGATCCAATCCTTAACACACTTTTTCAAAATGTCTCATCCCTACAACAAAAAATCAACACATTAAACCAAAACAACGACCAACCTTCACAATACATCAAAACCAATCAGTTATCCTTGGAGATATTGAGAACACAAATGCCACAAGGTATAGAGGTTCCTAGGTTTGAGAAATATGGTGGGAAAGGAGATCCTGTTAGCTATGTTTCTGCATACACAACCTTATGTAGTGACTTCATTTTTGAAGATAAACTCTTGGCTAAGCTCTTCCCTAGTTCCTTGAAAGAAACTATATTAAAGTGGTTTTTATATTTATCGAATAATTTAATTAGTCATTCAATTAACTTATTGATGCTTTTACAATCACTCCAAATCCACATGGGTCATAAGATGACCTTAGCTGATTTGATGAAATGTAAACAAAAGGATAATGAAAAGGTCACTGATTTCATAGCACGATACCAAATGCTTTATTCAGAAATAAATATTAAGATTCCTGATACTGACCTTCAAAGAATGTTTATTTTCCAATTTGAAAGATAAATCAAAGCTAAGCTTGAGATGTTGAGGTTTCCTTCACATAGTTATGTACAACCTTTCGTGATCATCAAAATTTGGTTAGTAGTCATGAAGTGACAACTCCCTCTAACTGTCCTAACAATTCCAAATCCACACCTCAAACCAACCCAACCTTTCAAGAAACATAATAAGGGATTTCTACAACTTAATCTCCCTCAACCACCTCAACATGTTGACACCCAAGTGGCTGCTATAAAGATGAAAAATCCATTTGGAGATAAAAATAGAAAGTTTACAACCCTACCTGATACCCTTCATAGTATCATGTTACAACTCTTAGACAAGAATTTGATTTTCTTACCTCTTGTTAGAGCTCTTGATCCTACTGAGCCTTTACCTTCAAACTATAGACCAAATTCTTATTATCATTTTCACTGACAAAATGGACATGATATATAACATTGCAAGCATTTTAAACATCTTGTGCAACACCTCATTGATTTTAATCATATTCAAATTGGAGGTATTAATGATCAAGGTAATAAGTCCATAGCTCCTCCTAACCAAAACTTGTAAATATTTACCAATCCTATACCTAATAATAACATTTCCTTTGTCACAGCTAGTGAAACAAAGAATGATGTGATGAATGTTGACACGAATGATGATAACATGAATGCTAATGGAGAAGACTCTATAGAATCTATGGTTGGATTTATTGAAGCTTAACCTTGTAAGGGCCTAAATAAGATGCCACTTGACATTTCTTTTTCATAAAATGATAGTAAAAAATGCTCTCGATGGTCCTCTTTACATGGCTGGAAGAATCAATGACAAGCCTACTAATTTGGGATATTAATTGATCCAATCTGTGCAGAGAATGTAATCATTGAAGAATTCCTATTTATGCATGAGATTTATCAATATACTTATGAAAAACTGAAAGCATGGATCAAAATGCATAATGGTTTTGCTTGCCCTACGATATGTTCAATAAATATCCCTTTAAAAGTTGGACCGAAACAATTAAATGTCTCATTCACCATCATCCTGACTTCAGACCAATTTCAAGTGAAGTTAGGCTACCCATGGCTTCACTCCATGAATGTCGTCCCATTGGTTGTGCATAAATGTTTAAATTTTCCATTTGGAAATGAGATCTTTACTATGCATCATAGTGGCTTTAATCATGTGTCTTCCCGCGAGAACTTCTCATTGGATTTATTTTTCCTAGAGCCTATTGAACCTATTAGATCCCATGAAGAATTCTTTTTCAAATCCTATCAAAATTTTAAGGCAAAGCGCATAGAAAAATTATCCCTTACCAATATTCCTCAACCCATGATTGAGACTCCTCTCCTTGATGAAACCATGATTGAACCAAAAGCTCTCCCAAGTAATCAAGACCAACCTATGACAAATCCTCCTTGTATTTCATATAAGAGACCATGGGATAATAAAAAAAATACCGTTGTGCCTCTTAAAGTCAAACAAATTTACAAAGCTAAAGAGAAAGTGGTTGAACAACCTCCCATTGTTCCTTCCATTCCTCCCTTAAGGGAAGAAAAGAAATGTATGGTTGATAAACCCACTCTTACACAATCACAACTTGAAAACTATATGAAAATAAATCAAAATGCTAGAGAATGTAGGCATAGACATCGTTCTATTTCTCATTTGTTACAAGAAAAAGAAGAAGAAAACAACATATAAAATCAAAATCCAAACTTGTCTCATGCAATGCATGATGCCTTTTCACCTTTGCTGCAACATAAATAACAATAACCTTCTATGGATATTGTCATTAGACCTCCTATTGTGATTAACTTGGATAATGATAATGAAATTGCAAAGATTCATGAACAAGTGCATAATGAGTTGAATTCATTGTTTTCCTCTTCTACGAGCTTAAATGATGATCCTCCTAAAGAGAGTGTTGAACTTAGTGCTTGTCCTAGTTTGGCACTTGACATTGTCCCTTTGGCTAGTTGTCCACCTTCCACATATACTGAACAAGATTAGGATGTAGACAACTTTCTATATGTTGAATTGCGTGTGTCTTACTAGTCTTGTCTTTATTTTCATTTTCATGTTCTTTATGTGATTGCATGTGCATAATGTGATCTCACCGTACTATTCTGTTTGGTGTATCTCTTCATGTGAATTCCTGTATTTGTACCTACATTCTTCTATATGTTGTAAACATTTATCTTTTCTTTTATCTTGTGTTTTCCTTTTTGGGATGACACAAGGCATCAAGATATTTAGGTCTCTTCCATGTTGACCCAAAATATATTTTTTTGTTTTCACTCTACATGTGTCATTCTTCCTATTCTGTGAGGATTTGGGGAATGATGATGTTTCCAAGCTCTATAATCACATTGTAGCAAAGACATACTAACCCCGAATCTATAGATCCCTTATGTGTTTTGGGATTTCATTTTGGGGGTAACCCTTTCCTCTTTCTTTTTCATGACACAACTTCATTTGGAAACATATGACTTGGCATAGAGCTTTCCAAATGAGCTCTCATGTATCCTTTATTGTTTAACATTGATTATTTGCTACTTTAAAGTAAATTTCTCACAACAATGGTGTTAGAAATTTCTTTAAAGTGGGGGCATACATTGGCATTATTATTTTTGAAAATTTTGGAATTTCTTATGTTTCATTGTGTGATTTTCTTTCTTCTTGTGATGCATCTTTTTCTTGGTGGTGTCATTGGGTTTGATTTCCTCTAGGAGTGCGATATTTCTTGACATACAAATTTCCTCTTAGTGGTGATGCTACGTGTTTCATTCCCTAAGTTGCGAATATTTTACCCTTGAATTTTCCTCTCTTGGAGACATTAGACACAATGTTCCCTAAGAGAAGACCTTACATGAACAAAGAAAAATCCCTTTGAACAAACTTTATTTATATTTTGTTCATAAGTGTTTAGCATAAAACAACTTGTTAACCTTATGAAGCTTGAAGTTCATATTTTTGTGGTGCCTTATTGAAGTTATTAGAGATATAGCTTTAGTATGGTATGGGAGCCTAATAAGATTCTCTCATTTTCCACCCTTAGGGGCTCACCTAGTGGACAACTTGAGGTTCCATTAGCCCATGTGAACATGCATGTTGTTTGCATAGTGGACAACTAGGGTTCCACTTGTGAACATTTTTGGACAAACAACTCAAGCTTGATCCACATTGCGTTGGAAAAATAGTTGAGGCTCGATTCACCCTTTTTGTTTTTACTTTTCTTTTTAGTCTTTGGAATTGTATGATTGAGTAATCTTGTTGTTGCTACATACATATATTTTGAATATCTACTTTAGTGTGAGTTTGATGCAAGATCATCCTCTCACTAAAGTGAGGGATAAATGTAGTGTAGAAAAATGTATCCCTTTTACATTTTCACAATTTTTTGGGCTCTCCTAGTTAATTTGGACTTAACTGTGCCTTAATTTAGTGTTTTAAAGTGTACCCCTTTACACTTTCACACTTATTTAGGCCCCCCTTAATTAATTGTGATGCAGAGGATTTTTCGTCAATTTTGAAATTCTCCATTTTTCTCTAGTTTTGGAATCATTAGAAAGTACTCATGACCCTGACTCCAATGCAACTCGAATAGAGTCAATCGGAGTCCCGAAGCTTAAGATATATATGGTCAAACCTCTGGTCAACTCTCAAAACTAGGGCAGAAAAAAGGGAAAAAATAAAGTCATCAAAACTGGTCAAAGTCAACACCATTGCGTAGTGCTCATTGTCATGATTTCGGTGGAGTTCGTTTCACAAAAAACGGAGTCTGTATGGCATAGTTATGGAAGGTCAAAGATTGGGTCAAAGTTGCATGATGACGTCAGCGCCCAGTCAGCTCAACGACCAATTAGCCCTTGACACATGGCATCATCTCATCCCTCCAAATGACAATATTATTGTTTTTTTTTATAAAAAAATAATAATAACAAAAAATAATAAAAAAAAAGAAAAAGAAAAAGGGGGGTTGTTGTGGGGAATATTTATTTAAAAAAAATCAAATATTCCCCACCACTCTTTCCAAGGCTTAAAACTAGGAGGTGTACCTTAAAACAAGGCTTAAAATAAGCTTTAAAATAAAGAAAATAAAACCCACTCCTAACTCCCACGTATGCTTACTTGGGGCATATTTTTAGGGAGGAAAAAGTGGGATTTACTTGGTAAAACAATTAAAACCTCTCAAGCCTAAAATAATGATATTAGGAATATTATTCCTAATCTAAAGGGGAAAAGTTTATTCGTAAAACCTTATATAATTGATTATCCCAATTTAATAGGGAATAGACCCCTTAGAGCCATTCAATTGAAAAAAATATATCTTGAGGAATATTATCCTTCCGGGAGTTGTGAAAAGGGGGATATTTTTGAAAATTTGCACTATGTAATGGAGATTGGGTAGTTAATTGGTTTTACACCAATTTTGGTAATTTTGGGGTATAAAAGGAGGTGAGAAAGGTGAGAGAAGTCAAGTAATTTTGAAAGAATTTTGGAAGTGTGAGAGATTGTTTCCTTGGAGAAATTATTGTATTTCCATGCTTTTGGAGAATCTTGTTTCCATGCACTTGGAAGTGCATTTCTAGATTTCCTTGTAAACCAAGGGGAGGTTCTGCCGACAAATGTAACTGAATTTCTGGAGGAATAATTGGATCAGCCCACTCAATTGGAGAGGGGCCCAGAGATGTAGTCATTCTAAACGACGAACTTTGTTATCAATCTTCGTTTGCACTCTCTTTATTTCTCATTCTGTTCTTTCTTTAATTACTTTGTAATTTCGTTATTTAAATTCCGTTTGTGTGTTTAATTATAATTAAGCACTTTTGGTTTGTAATTGTTAATTTAAGCATTCAAAGCAAATGTCATAGATCCTTAAATTAGATAAAATTGGTATTAGAGCTGTGTTTTGACTAGTATTGCAGATTTGAATGCTTACACGCTCAAAGCTTCAACAAGGCAAAGGAAAACTTGAAGAATGCAATCCTAAGATCGGCAAACGAAGGACTTCACCAACAATGGACAAAACTAAAGCTGGGAAAATCACTGGGCAAGAGCTTGATGATAAGTCTTTCCAGCGAGTCTTCCTCAAAATGAAGGCTATGCTGGAAGAGTTGTATGTGGAAAAGAAGAAGTGCAAAAAGGGAGATTCGTTGAAGCGAGAAAATAAGGAAGATCGAAAGGACAAAGAAAAGAAAGATCCAGAAGCTCCATCTCCTCCATCGTCCCCTTCTTCTTCCTCTTCTACTACTGTTAATCCTTTCAAAAGAAAGTCTAAGCCTATTATTAAACTTGATGTAAAGTTTGAGTTGCCTAAGTATTGTGGTGAGTTAAATTCCAAAAAGTTAGATGATTGGATCCAATAGGTAGAAGTCTATTGTAGGATTCAAGGCCTAACAAAAGATGCTTCTATGATCCAATTAGCCACTCTCCGATTGGGAGGTACAACTCTCACCTGGTGGGAGAGTAGGACTCGGGAGGAAATTGCTTGCCATGGTAAGGTCAATATGACTTGGATGGAATTTATTGCTGCCCTTAAAAAATAGTTTTATCCTTTAGGTTATTTGCAAAAATTAACCATGAATTGGAAAACCTTTAGTCAAGGTAAGGGCCAGTCTGTCCAAGATTACACTCATGAGTTTAGAAAATGGGCTATTGCTTTAAATGTTCCATTGTATACTTAGGATACATTACTCAAGTACATAGGTGGTTTGCATTCTTACCTTAGACATACTATTCTAATGTTGAGTCCTAATAATTTGGATGAAGTGTCAGTCCAAGCCACTCATTTAGAGTCAAGGGGTAAGAACACTTTCAGTGATAATTTCTCAAAGAAACCATCTAAGTCTGAGGGGAAACCTAAGGGTAAAGATAAAGGCAAAGGAAAAAAGAATTCCACGGTAAAGAAAGAGGGTGAAAAACCCACTTGTTCTCATAGTAAGAAAGAAGGACACGATGGCTCTAAGTGCTGGAAACTTCATCCAGAACTTAGGCCAAAGAGGTACGGTGGAAATAAAGGGAAGCAGAAGACAATTGATGTAACACAACAGGATCTTGGATTTGATTCTGGGGATGAGATGAAGATAACTGCCACTGGGATTCAAGGTAAAAATAAAGGTATATCTCTTGCATCTGAATCAAGTATTTCTGCAAGTACAAGTAAGCAACCTAAAGTAGATAAGTAGAGGAATGAACTATTTCATATCCGTGTGATAACTAAACACACTAAGGTTGATACTTTATTTGACACGGGTTCACAAGTTAATCTCATATTTGAAGAGGTTGTTAAAAATCTAAATTTGACTACAACTCCTCATCCGAAGCCATACCCTTTGGGATGGGTTTGTAATGATGCACAGTTACAAGTCACAAAACAATCTAAGCTTAGTTTTGCAATCACTACAAACTTTAAAGATGAGGTTGTAAAGATGTTGTACCTTTAGATATTTGTAGACTTGTGTTAGGAAGTCCATATTTGTATGACTGTAAAGCTATCTTCTTTAGGGAGGAAAAAAAGTATCACCTATTTAAGGATGGGATTGAATATATTGTACGTGCACACAAATTCAAAACTAATCTTGCATTAGTTAATGTTGGTCAAATGAAAAGATTAGTGAATTCCGGTAAAAAATTTGTGTTAATGCTTGTTAAGGAAAAAGAAGATGAAACATTTGAGGCGTTTAAAGGAAGTGATCCTAAACATAAGGCTGAATTGGTCAAAGTTGTTTCCACTTATGATGACTTGTTTCAAGAACTAAAAGGATTGCCTCCTAAAAGAGATATTCAACATGAAATTCAATTAGATCAGGATGCACCACTACCTAATATTGACATGTACTGTTTGTCTATCATGCAAAATGAAGAACTCAAAAGGAAAGTTCAGGAGCTTGTCGACAGAGGAGTGATTCATCCAAGCACATCACCTTGTGGTTCTCCAATTGTTTTGGTTCCAAAGAAAGATGGAACATGGAGGATGTGCATCGACTTCAGGGCACTGAACAAAATCACCATAAAAAATAGGTATCCGCTTCCTAGAATTGATGACTTGCTTGATCAGCTTAAGCATGTAATTTATTTCTCTAAATTAGATTTGCAAAGTGGTTATCATCAGATTAGAATTTTAGAGGATGATATTTGGAAAACTACTTTCAAGACAAAAGAGGGACTTTATGAATGGCCAGTTATGCCCTTCGGGCTCACCAATGCACCTACCACATTCATGTGAGTCATGAATGACATCTTCCGTCCTTACATTGATGATTTTATTATTGTATATCTTGATGATATCCTAGCTTTTAGCAAGTCTTGGGAAGACCATGTAAGTCATGTTAAAAACATTTTTGATGTACTAAGAAAAGAAAAACTCTATGTAAAGATGTCTAAATGCGAGTTTGCAAAGACATCTCTTGTGTACTTAGGTTATATCATAGGGAATGGTCAATTGAAAGTCAACCTTGCGAAGGTTGAGAAAATTGTAAACTGGCCTAAGCCAAGTACTGTAACTAAAGTCAAGATTTTTTTGGGTGCTGTCTAGTACTGGAGAAAGTTTATTGCAAACTTCTCCTTCATCGCATCACCGTTGCATGCATTAACAAGTACAAAGATAAATTTTCAATGGGGAGGACCACAACAGAAGGCCTTTAACACACTGAAGGAAAAGTTAAGCACCGCACCAGTCCTGGCTCTACCAGATTTGCACCAACCATTCAAGATCAAAACAGATGCGAGTGGATTCGCCATGGGAGAAGTATTGACAAAAGGAGGTAAGCCGATCTGTTACCACTTTGAAACTTTTTTTGGCACAATAAGTAATTATCCAACTTATGATAAAGAACTTTACACTTTAGTACAAAGCGTTAAGAAATGGAAACATTATATAATGGGCAAGGAGACAGTAATCCATACCGATCATCAACCATTACAATATCTGCATTCACAAACTAAGCTGCAACAAAGTAGGCATTTTCGGTGGATGGGATTTTTACAGCAGTTTCACTTAGTCATTAAGTATAAGAAAGGAGCCCATAAAAAGGTAGCAGATATGCTTTCTAGACCTCCAGTTTCTAATGCTTTAATAATCCTTAAAAATAGTTATATGATGCATGCAAGTTTTGAAGAACAATATGCGACTGATGAAAATTTTAAGGATATCTATGCAGCTCTAATCCAAGGAAAATAAGTAGAAGAAAATGATTACTATGTGCATGATAAAATCTTGTATCACTTAGGAAAATTATGCATTCCAAAGAATGAACAAGGACATGTAATCAGAGAGGCACACACATTGCTAATTGCATAACATTTTGGGGTTAGTAAAACTTTGGCACAGTTACAGAAATATGGCTACTGGCCTCAAATGCAGGAAATTGTAACAAAATATATTAAGGGATGTGTGATGTGTGCAACTAGCAAACCAAGTAATAGGAAATTGGGGTTGTACACACCTTTACCTGTACCGTCCCGACCATGGGAAAGTGTATGGATTTTTTTGGGGGGTTACCTATGTCTAGGAAAGGGCATGACTATTTGTATGTAGTAGTTGATTGGTTCAACAAGATGTGTCTTCTTATGCCATGTAAAAAGCAAGTCACTACTGAACTAACAACTTATATGTATTTTCAGTTTGTATGGGTTCACTTTGGGTTACCCACTTCCATTGTATCGGATCGAGATTCTCGATTCCTTGGGGAGTTTTGGTTAGTCTTATAGGGACTTATGAACACTAAACTGAAGAAGATTACAACCTTCCATCCGCAGACCGATGGACATACATAGGTAGTCAATAGGACAATTGTGCATCTGCTCAGAGGATATTGCAGCAAACATCCTAAGTTGTGGGATGAAAGTCTTCATTATGTGCAACATGCCTACAACCATGCGGCCCATTATTCTACAAAGAGGTCTCCTTTTGAGACTTGCTTCGGTTACTTGCCAGAGACACCAATGGACTTCGCTTTTGGAACAAATGATGTTGAAGATGGACGCCTTGATGCATAAAGGGCTTTAAAGTTCATCCAAAAGGTCCAAGCAATTCATTAGGCCGCAGAAGCACAATTGGAAAAGAGTTAAGCAAAGTACAAGGCTCGTCATGACAAGCATCGCAATGATCATCATTTCCAAGTTGGAAATAGAGTTTGGTTACACATAAGCAAGGAAAGAATGCAAGGTGAAGGAAGGAAGCTCAAGCCAATCAAATATGGCCCATTCAAAATTCTGGAAAAGATTGGCACCAATGCCTTCCACCTTAATCTTCCTCCATACATGCAGATTTACTCAGTAGTCAACGTTGAGAACTTGAAGTTGTACGAACCTCCGATGATACTAGATGAGGAGGCTGAAGTGCAAGTTCCATCAGTTGACGACCTTTCACCAGAGTACATGTCAAAGTTGCCTGAAGATGTTATCCTCGACAGGAACACCAGGACTTCACGAAGAGGAGTAGTTGAATACCTCTAAGTGGGGCTAAAAGGGATGCATCCAAGCAAGGAAAAGTGGATAGAGATTGGTAAAGTGAGGGAACTTTACTCTCACTTACTTTCTGAGTAACTAGCTTTCGAAGGTCTAAAAGCTCTCCAGTGGGGAGGATCGATTCAGAGGATTTTTTATCAATTTTGGAATTCTCCATTTTTCACTAGTTTTGGCATCATTAGAAAGTGCTCGAGACCCTGACTCCAACACAACTCGAATGGAGTCAATCAGAGTCCCGAAGCTCAAGATATATATGGTCAAACCTCTGGTCAACTCTCAAAACTAGGGCAAAAAAAAGGGAAAAAATCAAAGTCATCAAAACCAGTCAAAGTCAACACCATTGTGTAGTGCTCATTGTCACGATTCCAGTGGAGTTCGTTTCACAAAAAACGGAGTCTGTATGGCATAGTTATGGAAGGTCAAAGATTGGGTCAAAGTTGCATGATGACATCAACGCCTAGTCAGCTCAATGACCAATTAGCCCTTGACACATGACATCACCTCATCCCTCCAAATAGCAATATTATTGTTTTTTTTAATAAAAAAATAATAATAACAAAAAATAATAAAAAAAAAAGAAAAAGAAAAAGGGGGGTTGTTGTGGGGAATATTTATTTAAAAAAAATCAAATATTCCCCACCACTCTTTCCAAGGCTTAAAACTAGGAGGTGTACCTTAAAACAAGGCTTAAAATAGGCTTTAAAATAAAGAAAATAAAACCCACTCCTAACTCCCACGTATGCTTACTTGGGGCATATTTTTAGGGAGGAAAAAGTGGGATTTACTTGGTAAAACAATTAAAACCTCTTAAGCCTAAAATAATGATATTAGGAATATTATTCCTAATCTAAAGGGGAAAAGTTTATTCGTAAAACCTTATATAATTGATTATCCCAATTTAATAGGGAATAGACCCCTTAGAGCCATTCAATTGAAAAAAATATATCTTGAGGAATATTATCCTTCTCGGAGTTGTGAAAGGGGGGATATTTTTGAAAATTTGCACTATGTAATGGAGATTGGGTAGTTAATTGGTTTTACACCAATTTTGGTAATTTTGGGGTATAAAAGGAGGTGAGAAAGGTGAGAGAAGTCAAGTAATTTTGGAAGAATTTTGGAAGTGTGAGAGATTGTTTTCCTTGGAGAAATTATTGTATTTCCGTGCTTTTGGAGAAGCTTGTTTCCACGCACTTTGGAAGTGCATTTGTAGATTTCGTTGTAAACCAAGGGGAGGTTCTGCCGATGAATGTAACTGAATTTCTTGAGGAATAATTGGAATGGTCCACTCAATTGGAGAGGGGCCCGGAGATGTAGTCGTTCTAAACGACGAACTCCGTTATCAATCTTCGTTTGCACTCTCTTTATCTCTCATTCTGTTCTTTCTTTAATTACTTTGTAATTTTGTTATTTAAATTCTGTTTGTGTGTTTAATTATAATTAAGCACTTTTGGTTTATAATTGTTAACGTAAGAATTTGAAGCAAATGTCATAGATCCTTAAATCAGATCAAATTGAGCTTAATTTTTCCTTAATTTACCATTTAATTCATTTACCAAGCCTATTTATTACATTTTTCAAAGAGGAAACCTGACATTTATTAATTCCTTAACATAATACTTCTCATTGAGCAATGTGTGTCCTAGGTTTAGGGACCTGGTACCCATTCGCCCATGGGTGAATGGGTCCTCCCTTGACCTGAGGACCTAAATTTAAATTATGTTTTTGACGAATTTTAATATCTCTAAGTGTATATTCAAATGTTGGCTTGTGATATTTCAATTTTGGGAAATTGAAGATACATACCTATAAATATAAGGTTATTTCACTATGTTTCATCTAAGCAATCTAGAATTTTTATGAGACTTCAAGAGCACTTTCAAGAGAATTTTTGGAGAACTTCAAGGAATTCCAAGGCATATTTATCAGAGTTTTATTGCAGCAATAAAGATCCAATTGTCATGTCAAAGTCTTCTTGCATCATGCATGTTTTTGGAGCTAATATGGTGATGTAAGTTTCATGATCCATTCAAGCATTCAAAGCCATCATTTCAAGCAAGATTTAAGGTTCAAGACCCACATCCATTGAGGCCATTTCATGCAAGTTGCATATCTACATTCCAAGGTTTATTCAAGGGTTTTTTGGGTGGTAACATTTCTTTGTTCATTATTCATTTCCTCTTTCATGTTTCATTTCATTTCAAGGTTTGATTACTAAAACGGGGTTTGACCAAGGAAAACCCCCATTCATCAAAAACAAACAATTGTTCCCTTTCATGTTGTGTTTGCAGATCTAGGTTGAAGAAGAATTGAAGATCTATTAAAGAGAAAAATTGAAGAAGTTGTAAAAGTTGTCATAAAAGTTATCATCTCACAAAAACTCATATACAAAATTTATTTTTGACTTTTTGACACTAAAACCTAGAGAATCTGGAAGTGTAGAGATAGGACCAGAGTCTCCCAAAAGTTGTAGAGAAACCCTAACAAAGGATCCATTTGACCATGGGCGTATGATTCCTAGATTAGCTTCAAAAATTGACTTTTGGTGAAAGGTACATTCAGATCTTCCCTTCTCTAATTTGCAATTTGATTGTAAGTTTTGTCAGTATTGAGTTTAATCTTGTTGTTTCAAGTGTTAAATTATATTTTGGTGATAGTTTACTATTTTTAGTTTTTCTCCCCAAAGTGGTTTTTGACCTTGACCCCTGTCCTTCAGTCATAAGGAAATATGAAGATTCACACCTCGAGTTGACTCACCTAAGGGTTGTAAGGAAATAATTTGTGAGGGTCTCATTTCTTAATGAAATAAAGGAGAATAGGTCTATCTGTTATCATTTTGGTGAACCCCCTTTTCTATCAACCTATTTTTCCATTGTTTCATCTAGTCAAGAAAGGACTCCATTCTCCATTTAATGAAGATAATAATATGTTAATCAATAAATAATTAAAATTAATACTTATCAAAAAATGAGATGACCACACATCTTTTTGGGGGTGGGAATAAGCATCAAACATTGCCAAAGTGGAATAAGTTCCTTGTCACTTCTCACAATTATATTTTAGTTGAAGGTGGTGGTAGAGAAACTATGGGGGATAACTCATAAATAAATCATCAATGATAAGGATTTTGAGGCCCCAAATTAAAAAGAGTGTCCCACATATGATGAATGAGCACTATTGCAAGTTTCCTTATTAATTTTTTTAATTTCATTCTATTATTTTTCAAGGCTTGGGAATTTTATAATGACTCCTATGCCCATATGGAGGTTTGATCTCTTTTATTGTAAGAAAATACCCCCTTGAAGGTTATCTAAATTATAGAGTGTACTCTCTATTCACCCTTCAATTTTTTTCTAAGTTCATTTTATTTTGGGGTCTTCATGCAGTAAATTTATTTATCACCATTACATGGTAGAGCCATATCAAGTTAAAATAGGTCATTTTATAACCATTTATATTTTGACATAGGGGTCAACATGGCATAATATCATTGAGTAGAAAGGTTTTTCAGTATGATATTTTGTCTACATTTCACCATTGGTCAATGGGTATTAGTTGGCATCTGAGGTGGGTCATAGTTTTTTCAAAAGTTGTAAAAAGTAAAAAGAGAATGACATCATGGTGGACAAGTAGTGTCATTTCATATATTCTAAATATTGTCAATCTAGTTGGATCTTACTATTGTGCCATTGGTTTTTTAATGCTAATATGGAAGTGATGGGTATGTAATATTAGGTTTGTGAGGAAGTGATGCAGGAGCATCTAGTGGTTGATGTGATGGAGTTTTATCGACATTATTATCATTGATTGATAAAATACATCATATTATGATTTTATAAATTAGATTTGACTCACATTATCTAGAATTTATGCTAGTCTCGAACGGTAGTGGGTGGAAATGGGAAGTCATAAAAATTTAGAAGAGAAAAAAAAAATTCCAATTACCATTTTAGACTATTAAAAATTTGTGCAAAAATAACCAAAAGGTCATGGCACAGAAGATTAAAATTTGCAAAGAATATGAAAGGAAGCATAGTGTGAAGAGGAGGGGCAGCCATTTAGAGGAGAAAAGAAGTGGCACTAGGGAGAAGATGAGAAGGTTGTGACATCTTTAATCCCATCACAAATTTGGAAAAAGGAAATGAGGTAACACATGTATGATTTGAAAAGGTATGGGGGAACCATTTAAAAGAAATACTTGAATGTAGATTATGTGAATAGGCCACACCATTGTGGAGCATAGCTAGAGAAAAAAAAATTGTGCCAGATAGAGAGGTAGAGGAAATTTAACATAAAAAATTGTAGAATAAAGGGGGCTACATGGGAACAGGGTAGGCGTGAGCAACCAAACAAGAGCTACATTGGAATTGACTAGTAAATCAAGATATAATTAATGTTTTAAATTCATACAAATGAATTCAATGTTTGTAGTTTAAATTATACAGGTCGCCACATGTGAAATTGGAGTGCCATTATGCAAGGAAAAGAACATGGATAGGGGTTATGTAGGGGAAGAGTAGAATGGATAATATTTTGCAAAGCCGTTGCAGCCAAGGGAGAGAAGTATCTTTCCAAGTTAAAAGAAATAAAATGAAAAATTTAGTATGTTAGGAAATCGTGCCATATGAAAAGGCGAAATAAATTTTTTAATAAAAAATGGAGAATTAAAATCACATGGAATCAAGAGAGGTGCTGAATTGAGTTGCAAGATTCAATAGTTTAGTGGAGTGAAGATTAAATAAAACCTTGAACAATTGTATTGCTCCTAGTGGGATTTTGAATTCAATTTTCTTTGAAATTTCATGTTGCCAGGGAATATTGAATTGGGTTATTTAATTGACAAATAAAATTGTCAAGTTAAATCTTGTATTGTTTGCAGAATTGTCTCTTTGTGATCATCAATTTGTGGCTAAGTGTGTGTCAACAATGAGAGTGAAGTTTTTCATTTGCATCAAATGGTATCATAGCTATAAATTCTAAGCATATAGGTAGAGCACCAAAATGAGGTTTCCTAAGCCAGGACTAGTGGGTAGAGTAGAGGATAGAATATGGTAGAGGAGAGATCATATGAGGATTGTTGTAGGTAGAGAAAATCCCCAAGGAATTGAGAGTTGGGAAGCCACAAAGGAATTTATATTTATAGATTGTAGAGTGTGTGATGTGAGTTGTGGAAGATTGCAACAACTAAGGATAGGATGGGTCATGAGGAGACCCGTGCAAATTTTATTTTGGGAACAATATTGGGAAGAAGTGGAAAATAAAAAAGTTTGAAAATATGGGAAAGATATTCAGTGAAGAATTGGGGAAGATGCAGGCCAGGATAGAGGCATTGGAAATTAATATTAAAAAAGATGGGAGATATTGGTAAAGAGAAGCAAGAATAAGAACAAGGACAACGAAAAGAAAAGTAGAGGAAAAGAATGTTGCAACCTAAGATGGAAGAAGAAAGAGGTGAGAGAAGCCCCTACAGATGTACATGAAGAAGATTAGAAGATGAGGGAAAATGAAGAAGTGAGTGGTGAAGAGAAGATAGAAGTAGAGGATGAAGATGTTATGGTCACAGTGAAGGGTGTATAATAAAAGTTACAACTGATGATGCAAGAGATGTTGCATTGAAGGATGATGTTGCCACCATGGAGAAGGACAGGGTAAATGTAGAGTTTAATTTTTTTTAAAAGAATAAATTAGAAGATGTAATTGTAGATTGGTGCATGTATAATGCATATTTGCATATAGAACCTATAAAGGATGCTGCAAGTAGCACTTTGTGGAGGTGGTCGATTTGTGGTGGGTTGAATCCCACGAAGGAGGAAAGGAGAAGAGGAAGTTTTTGGAGGAGGAAGGTTCATGGTGGAAATGAGTCCATAGGAGGAAGGGAGAAGAGGGTGAAACATTGTTGGAGGAAGATGGCTAGAGTTCTAGAAAGATGTTAGAAAAAGAGGAGGAATAATTAATTGTTTGCACCAAATTCAGTGATAGAGTTCATTGTAGGTTGGTTGCAACTTGGAAGATTAGTTCAAATACTCAACTCCACCTTTGTGAGCTTATGCTCATAAATTTCCTACTTGGAATTTATGATGCAGGATCATCCAGTGGTCGATGTTGTTGGAAGTTTCTCATTAAGAAAATTATTGGCAACATGAGCATGAGCATATATAGTGTTTTCATTGATTTAAACATTGATGTACAACTGTTTGATAAGCATGATTGAATGTAGTGTTTTTAGTAATGTCAATCCAATATAGAGGTGTAGATGAGTTGGTTTGGTGCAGAACAAATGTTTTGGATATTTGTCTAAGTCCCAAACTATAGTTTTTAGTATACAATGAATCAGTTTTGAGGTCCACATTGCTATGCCATGAAGAATATTATTATGTGGTTCTAAATAAAGTTTGGTGTATGTCAAAGGAATCCAAATCCAAAGTTTCATGTCTTTATGTCCTCTGGTGTTGAAGATAGAGATGACAAAGTATCAAAATTAATAGTGACAATGTTATTGATGTAAACTACATAATTAGAATGCTCTGCATTCCACCATGGATGAATATTTTGATATGAAAATTTGAGGAAGTTCTCATAGGTGTCTATGATCCAAGTGGGAAGTGTTTTGGTGGTTCACACATTGTGTTGTGAATGAACAGATGGTTCATGTCACTAGTATTTACTAGCAAGTGTCGACCTAAAGAGTTTGGGGTTGCGCGAAGTTAGAATATGAATTAAGAAAACTTAAGGGAGTAAGTATAAGTTCCTACCAACCTATTTTGATATGTTACAAGTTTTGGTTTATTCCATGAGGCATGTATGGTTGGATCTTGAGTCGACATGTTGATGTATTACATGTTTCATCTAAATAGGCCGACCTAATTGATATTGTAGGTGTTTGTAGATGTTTTGCATCTAAATGAAAGATCATTTCAGTATTGGAAAAGAAAAATAAAAAGTGTGACATGAATTCTAAACAGATTATGTGAATGTGATATGAAAAAGAGAAGAGCACCCATGTAAGCATTGATAAACATGAAGTGTGTTAAGTCAGTGTATTGAGCTTCAGTGGAACTTCTCCAACATATTGTAGATGCATTGTATCACTTCAAATTTTGGTAGTGAGCCACACTTTCCTCTTTCTCTCTTATTCTTTGGACAATGATTCATCTGGGTAGTGAGTCCACTTGGTATTGGGCCTTTGTGTAATATCTTTTAACTAGTTATAATACATTATGAGCTAATCCCCATCGTGGTTTTTCCCTTCTTGGGTTTCTCACATAAATCTGGTGTTCTTATTTTATGTGATGTGATGCATGCTATAATTATCTCTTTCCATTTCTATAATTTGAATGAAATATATTAAATACATGTTTAAGTGGTTTCAAAGAATACTGATTCACTCCCCCTCTTAGTATTTCAGGTGTTCAATAGATGTGACAAAGTTTGATCAACATTATTGTCATTGATTAATAAATTCCATATTATAATTTTTATAATTCACATTCAACTCACATTGTCTAGAATTTATGCTAGTTCTGGAAGGTAGTGGGTGGACATGGGAAGCTATAGAAATTCATAAGAGAAAATAAAATGAAATTATAATTACCATTTTAAACTATTAATTTTTTTGTAGAAATAACTAAAAGGTCATGGCATAGAAGATTAAATTTTGCAAAGAGTATGAAAGGAAACATAGCCTGAAGAGAAGGGGCAATTGTTATAGAGGAGAAAAGAAGTAACAATAGGGAGAAGATGAAAAGGATGTGGCATCTTTAATCCCATCAGAGATTTGACCATAGGAAAGGAGGCAACACAAGTAAGATTTGAAAAGGTATGAGGGCACCATTTAAAAGAAATAGTTGAATGCAGATTATGTGAACAAGCCACACCCCTATGGAGTATAGCCAGAGAAAAAAATTCTACACTAGACAGAGAGGTAGAGAAAATTTAACATAAACAAAATTATAGAATAAAGGGGGATACATGGGAAGAGGGTAGGCGTGATTAGCCAGACATGAGCTGTGTTGGAATTGACTGGAAAAGAAAGATATAATGAATGTTTTAAATTCATACAAATGAATTAAATGTTTATAGTTTAAGTTATACAGGACACCACACATAAAATTGGAGTGCCATTATGCATGGAAAAGAGCATGGATAGGGGTCACATAGGGGAAAAGTAGAATGGATAATATTCTGTAAAGTAGTTGCAACCAAGGGAGAGGAGTAGCTTGCCAAGTTAAAAGTAATAAGATGCAGAATTTAGTGTGACAAGAAATCATGCCATAAAAAAAGGTGAAATAGAATTTATAATCAAAAGTGAAGAATTAAAATGGCATAGAATCGAGAGGGGTGCTGAATTGAGTTGCAGGTTTCCACAGTTCTATGGAGTGAAGATTAATTTCTTTAATTTCTTCCTTATCTTCTTGAGTCTTTACTCGCTTACTCTTTTGAGTATGTGTAAAGAAATAATTTCCACTAGGATTTATTTTAGTGATAGCCGAGCCAGGGTGTGGGACTAAAGCTTGACTACTTTCGGGTTGAAATAAGTTACTTTGCAGGAATGTCCCATTCTAGATCGTTGAAGGCAAAATATTAGGAATCATTGTGTTATTTAGTGGGTCTCCACTCATGACTGGGATGGGATAGTTATCCAAACTATTTCCACCATTTATAGATGACCCACTTCCAAGATGCTTCATTTCTAAATTGACACATAGCTTCTACACAAGCTTTAGTTAGGGTAGTAGGAGGATTTGCTTTCTATTTCACAAACATTGCTACCAATGGATTGACTATGGTGTAATAAATAGCCATAGTGGACAAATTGTCCATGACGTAAGGTGCTTGTAACCTCGAACAAGCCTTTTGGAATCTATCGTTGAAAGCAGTTATAGGTTCTCCATCAAATATTTTGATTTGAGTAAACTGATGATATAGCAAGGTAGGATCTACGGGTGTTCTGAACCTAGCTAAGAACTAGTTCCCCATATCTTGCCATGTCCTAATAGAATTACGAGGAAGATTGATATACCACTAATAAACATCATCACTCAACATGTAGGGAAACAACCTATACACGATATCCTCGTGTTGTATTCTAGCTCTAAAAGAGGTATCTTTGAATCTACTTATGTGTTCTTCCACATCTCTGTGAAGATAATATTTCACACAATTTGTCTAGATTTTTTCAAAAGATCATTGTATACAACAAATTGAATAGGAGAATCTATGTTAAAGAAAGACATCGCTACAGGTGGAGAAGGTATCACAATGGTTGAAATTCACGAGACTGCACCAATAGACCTTGACCCTTGGGTCCTAGTTGATGTTCAACCACTAAGTTCTACTAGTGTCATATGAGGATCGCTAGACCGAGACCTAGTGACTCTATGAAACTCCAACTTCCTTTGTTTTGAACAAAGAAGGCCCTCATTCTAGTGTTGGATGTTGTGGTTGGATTGTTGATATGTGGTTGTCATTGATGTCAACACTATTGGCATTAATGTACTTAAGGTTGTATATGCTGAAGATATTGAGAAAATTGTAATAAAATAAGTTGCAGGTTGTCAGTGGTGAAGTGAAGTTCAGTCTGTTGGCGAGCTCAGTACGTTGATGATAAGAGGTTGTGGATTAAAGGGTTTTTTTTGAGTATATCTAGTTTATCCACGTTAAGTTTCAAAGATCCGCATGAATATTTGATCGAGTTATGAGCAGTTGTGTTATGATAGTTTTTCTGTTGCTTCAATTGGTGTTCCTTGTTAGAAACCAAGATCTGAAATGCAAACCAGAAAATCCTTCCACAGAAGAGAAAAATAGAAAAAGCAAGAGCTTTGTAAAAAGATGTGCAAAATATTATTATTCAGGAATTCATAATTACATGAGAATGATTTTCTTTATAAAATAAAAGTATGCATAACCCTAATCTTATCTTGAGCAACAAGATAGCTCAACAACATGAGGATGGGAATAATTAACTTAGGAATTAAAATATTACCTAAGTAAAGTTATGCAAGTGTAATTAAATATAAATTACACTAACACCCCCCCATAAGTGCAACTTAGGGAGACTAAAAAAGCATGCACCTAAAACTAAGATGAATGCAAGAAAGCATGAATGGGTCCCGACAACAAGGCCTGATCGGGTACCCATGTACAAATGCAATAATGAGGTAGAGAAGGAAAACCCAGTGGGACAAAACCCCCCTACAATGAGATGACTGCTGCAAAGAAGCACTAGAAGAACATTGCGGAGTAACACTGGAACTGCAATCTGACAAGCAAGGAAAGATACTTCTATCTACAAGAAACCAAATGAGAGTCACTGAAGGACTCAGGCGGAATCATAATAATGTGATAGCAGACCCGATGCCACGAAACACTAGAAAAATCACAAACTAGAACAACCCTGGAATCTATGAAGCAATAGTAAATGAAATGATGACAAAATCTAGAAACCGTGTATCACGATGCTGATGCCAAAATGAGACTAAAACTCTTCCATGGGAACAAATACCATAAAGACTCTGGAACATTAACCATAAAAACATGGCCCTCAAATTGAGAAGGATCTGAACCAATGCAGATCAATAACCATAAACTCCAAATCTAAAGTGTGAACCGATGCGAATCTGATATGTGTCAAGCTAAGACAAGATGTGGCCAAAAGAAACTAGGAAACTAGATATAACCCATGTGAGTTGTCATCAAAACAAGATAAAGATCAAAGTGCAACTACACTCTAATCAGATTATTATGCAAGAAATCTCCCTGATGGAACTTTATATCAGTTCATTTATTACAATAACCCAACGATTGTAAAAGGAGAGAATGTAAACATGCATAAACAAAAAATAAGAATAGACCTCAGATCTGTGTAGAGGACTGAACCAGCTTTCTAATGTTGCAAGAATGACGAAAAAAGGATCACTGAGTCAAAAGATATGCCCTCTGAAGAAAAAAAACTTCATCTGAGTTCAAAGAACTGAAAAATAAATATGGAGATAAATATGGTAAAAAAACCTTCACCACTGGATCGACGTCAGAATCAGCTTTCCAATGGTATCTCGTTTATGAAAAACGAACATTGTACGCAAAAAATACACTCGATTTAGTGAAAGTTGCTCCAAAAGGCCCAATAAGCCCTGTAGGGCCCCCAGGGGGCTAAAACAATTTGGCCCCTAGTCCTATGCATAACCAGGGGCTGACAGTCTGGAGGCTGGGGTGGAGCCCCTGGTCATACATATGACCACCGACAGTGCTGAGGGGCTGGCCGGGGGCTGGGCGCATAATGCCCGATCCCCCATAGGACCAACGACTGTAGAGGTGAAGCCCTCAGGGGCTGGCAGAGGGTCCCCGGTCCTCCATGTGATCGGGGCAGAGCTGTAGAGGGGCCTACGGGGGATGTAAGGGGCCGATGGTGTTTGGGCGGTGGAGATTGGTGGCGGCGGCATACCGGTGGATGTGATTCTAGTAAGATCGGTTGTTGTAGATGCTTTTCTGGTGATTCTTGATGCTTGTGGATGTTTCTAGATCATTCTCTATCTATGTTGCATGTCCACATTGATCGTTGTGCTTGCAATTGGTGATTTTCTCTTGCGTGTTCATGTTTTTCATGTTCATGGCTGACAAGGTGATTGTAGCGTGTTGTGGATCTTCGAGGAATAATTTTTGAAGGTGTTTCATGTTCAAGGATTTTATTTTGGGTCTTCGCTATGTTGTGACCAACCTTGGTTGATTCGCATTAATAATTGTTATTGATTTGGGCCGACAGTTTGAATTCATTTTATTTTGTTGAAGCCGACATGTAACGATGTAATCTCTTGTTGCAGATGTTGGTTGTTTTTAATGAGCAACCAGGTTGGTCTCCTATTCTACCTATGGAGTAGCCATCTCCAGTCAAGGGCAGCTCGGAGGACCTGGACCAACTGACAAGATTCAGTCAAAGACTGAGATCTTCTGCACTTTAGGCTCTGCAGAACCAGGGCGGGTATACCCACACAATGCCTCAAATAAGACTAGACATTGCTTTTTATAGCAGATGACTCCTGATGCCAAGTATTGAGAACCTCAAATAGGGCTAGATTCTCAGTAGCTCAACCTTGAAGCAACCAGGAGGTAGGGCAAGATATTAGACCAAAGATATTCAATAATTTTAAAAGGTTTTCTGAGAGGGACTAGGCCGCAGGACAGACCAGTGCCTAATCTTGGGCCACGGAGTCAAACACAAAAGATGGAATTCATTTGCAAACTAGACTCAATCAGTGGATTATGTTTTGCTAATGCCTTACATCAGCTATCAGTGCCTTACACTGACAATCCGGCTCTTGTATCAACCAAACTCTTCTTACCCAATCCAACCTGCAAACAAATAATCACTGCTATCTATTCAAAGGATTTAACTGCTTCCTTGAAGCAGACCTATCAACAAATAACACAGTCCCATGAAGTATGAGAAGATGAACAAAAGCACCTTATGCATTTATTTAAATGATTAAAAACTTACAAATATGGAGATAATCTGATGATATGCATGAAAGATAAGCATCTTCATGTGTTCTTGCTTAACTGATTGCATTAACAGAGGAATTCAACATTACAACTTACAGACTCAAAAATGACCTAAGACCAAACCCTAATCTATCCCAGGCTAATCCCAAAACTCAGAAAAATGTGGAACATAACACCAAAGTTCAGAACCCCAACATCTGGCCATGAAATTATCCTTTATAGGAACAGGAGAAGCAACAAGGAACAGGAGAAGCAACAAGCAACCGGCCAGATAAGATTACACATCATCAGTTGACTAGGACAAACCCTAGAACAACTCGCACGACAAGTCAAAAATTCCAACTGCCTCACTGGTCACATAAATGCAACTGGTCGGGCCGCTGCAGGAAAAGACATTCCCACACGAATGGAGCCAGGCAATCAATGTCAAATCTGCCGCCAAATTCGCGCATCCATACTCGAGCCATGCCGTCCTTGTACTAGAGCCGCGTCACCATGAATGCTTCAAATCTTCTCATGCGAGCACAAAAACCCTAACAGTGGTCTAGTATGAAACTCGACCGTTGATCATCAGAGATCGGGCGGTCGCCTTTAAATCTTCATCAGACCGCTGAGACAAGTCCTCCACTAGATAGCACTGTATACTGGTCTTCAGACAAACATCGGGCACCTTTATCGCTCAAATTAAAACATCACCGTTCATCATCTGCATGTGCGCATTGATGTTCCATTAGTAGCTTGGGCCTTAATGCACCGCGTGGAGAGGCTCATATCGGTGAGAGATAGCAGTGTCGGGAAGACCTCAGGGCGAAGAGAAATAGCTACAATGAAGAGCCAAGCATATCGGCCAGACAGAAGGAACTCGGGGAAATGTCTGGCCAAAGGAACATGCCACACCAAACACCCGTCAAAGTTGGCAGGAGATCACAATGTCGGCGAGACCATATAGTGAAATCCACATGTGACACTGAAAACACCATAGAGTCGGGGAGAGATGGCCAAGTCGGCCAGACATCACAGCGAAGTCATAGTGTGTTACCAAAAAATATTTCCTTCATGCAGTGTCGCCAAGACGATTCAAAACTCATGCCGACGAAGACCACTTTATGTTCCATCGGCGAGACCGAAGGTCACTCGCCGAGACCTCTCGCCGAAGACCCAAGCTCATACCGAAGAGATCTTTATACACCACTTAAGTCGCTGTGTCCTATAACTTCTTTCACCGATGAAATCACCTACCAAATGTATGTCCCTGTAGCACACAATCATTGGTGAGAAGTCATGTAGACACTTCACTGTTATACCGAGAAGACCCTTAGAAACTTGTTCGCCGAGAGAAGATAAGACCTTCACCGAAAGCCACACATTGAATCACCGTCGGCAAGACACGACCCCATCGCTATGACATACACCGAAACACAAGTCTCCCTGAAGCATAAAGTCTTCCATCACCGGTCGGCGTAGCAAGATGACATCGCCGAGACATCTCAATGAAAGGTGCCACCCACGCCGAAAGAAAACCACAAGACACCGTCGGCAAGACATAACAGATTCGCCAAGAGATATATTGAGAGTTCCAAGTCCTGCCGAAGGGAAGTCACACTGAAGAGCAAAGGGGGCCACCACAGTCGAGAAGACAAGCGGGGGTCGGGGAGACATCTCCCCGACACAAAGAACATAGGCCGATAGAGACTTCGGGGAGAGAACACAGAGTCGCCAAGATGTCACCCCGAACCAAAAGAGTCATGTCAAAGGCACAACAGAGGGCAGCAAAAAGGAACTTGGGGAGACCAAGGGGAGTCGGGAGGACCTCACCCCGAACGGGAACCGTCACGCCGAAAGGAAAGCCCATCGGTGAGACACAAAGGAGTCGGGGAGACATCTCCCCGACACAACCAACCCAAGCCAAAAAGAAAGAGAACCTCGGGGGGACAGATAAGAGTCGCCGAGAGGTTACATCGAAAGCCGAAAGTCACAGCGAAGAAGAAGCGGGGCTGGTAAAAACGGTAGCTATGGGCCAGTAACGAATGGAAAATGGGGCTTAGGTGAACCACTTAAGTTAGAATAAATTGGGCAGACAGGTCAATGAAACAAAAAGGCAAACAGGACGGGAACCAAATAGGGCCGGAGCTGGGACCAGGAAAGAGACGGGGAACAAAAGGAACAAAAGGGACCGGGGCCGAAAACTATCCCGCTCCCGCCAAAGAAAAGACCGCGGAGGCGGAGCCAGAACCGACACGAGAAAAAGAAGCCGCGGGGCCGGAGCGGGACAAAACCCGAGACATGAAACATGAAGAAGGTTCCAAAAATGATTCCCATCCCGATCCCGCCCCCGCCAAAGAAAACAAAACAAAAGACAAGCGAAGAGACAGAGGAAAAGAACTAGCGACCGCCGCAAGGCAAAAAGAAAAAGGAACACCAAACACACGGAATCGGGACCGGGATGGATGCGTGAACAGGAATTAGAACCTCAGAATTGGAGAAGTTCTAGTTCCCTTCAAGCATCCGTTCCGCCCCCGATTCCTGAAAGAAAAACCAAAGCAAGCAAAAGAGAAACGGGAACCGGAATAAAAACCCAAAAAAAAAAGGAAAAGAGAAAAACCAGGAAACCCTAACACAGGCCGCCCCTTGTAGATCAAAACTAGCACGCTGGGCTCAACCCTTGTGGGAGCCCATTTAACCCACGTGCTAAAATGAAAGACACCCCATAGCTAAAGTTTAGTCATGAAAAACTAGAGTACACAACTAGACAATGAGAAAACCAGAAATGGCACTAACAACAGACATATATAAGGGATTGTTTATTCCATTTGAAGGCATGTGTGTGTCTGTGAGATGTGCGAATAATGTCCTAATCATTTGAAGGCAAAAGCAAAGTGTGAAGAAGAGTGAGCAGAGTGTGAAGAAGTGTTCACGTGCTTAACCATAACTATAATCAGGCATTGGAAAATGCTATTTTCTCAGTTCAAAATCCTGCAGATGTAATCCGAATGTTTCTGTAAGATAGTGTGTCTTCCTTTGGGCAGTAAGCCTTGTTGTATTTGAGCAATGAGCTCTAGGTAGTGTGCCTGAATACATGTGCATTCCCCATTTTATTCTTTATACTTTTAATAGGGTATAATCTTGTGGGTTGACCTCCATTGTGGTTTTTTCCCTAACAGGGTTTCCACGTAAAAAATCTTGGTGTTATGTGTGTTTCTAATGTGTTGATATTTTATGCTTTCATGGTTATTAATTAGATTTGAGAATAAGGTTAATAAGTTTAATAAGTTTTGAATTTCTGTGACAACTAATTCACCCCCCCTCTCAGTTGTCTGCCCTTGTGTTGCCAACATCTAGCACCGCTTCTGTTGATGCAGATGTTGCACACACACACCAATAGAAAAATAAACCCTCATAGAGTATAATGAGAACCTACCTCTCTTGAAAGATCCACTAGGAAAACCTAAATCTAAGGTGATCTTAGCTTGATCCCAAGGCTCGAGAATGTTAGGTCTTGATGCACTAGGTTCACTCAAGGTTCATTATGTAACTTGCTGTTAAACATGAGGGGCCCATGGTTTTTACAAATTGAATGGTATTCAAAGGATTGTAACATAGTCTTAGTTTGATTGCTCACAAGTCACTTTACAACTTCATGAAATCAAAAGATTTGTAATAACATTTCATGAAATTCAAATTAATTGCATACATTCAAGAAGATTTAGCATTAAGCACTCTACAAATTCATGGAATCAAAATATTTATAATAAAACTCCATGCATTCATCAATTTTTGGAACATTTTATGAAAATATAAAGCATCTAATCTAAAATAAAGCATTTATCCTAGGTATTATCCATGCATGCCTCAATAAATAAACTAAATCAAAGCAAACCACTCTATACTTCACCAGATTGCTTCACAACTAGGTATAGTATGATACAAGGGTTTAAAGAAAAGGGGATTATTTTCCATTGGATAGTGTCAGTATGCATCCAAATCTAGTGCAACACACAATATTTTCTAATAGGAACAAACAATCAACTACATATGATTTCATATCAAGAAATAGCTTTGAATTGGCCTTGATATTAGTTAATATCAAATGAAACATACAAGTTTTAAATTTGGAATGGAATAGAAAATAGGAAAAAAGAATAAAAATTGATTTTTTTTTAGTTCTTCAAAATCCAAAATTTTTGAACATAATGAAAATAAAACAACTATAGACCTTTTATAAGAATAAGGCCCCAAAGAGTTCAAACAAAACATATGAAAGAGAATTAGAGGAACAAATCAAATAGTAGCAAGTGGTAGGTGACAATTGGCATAGGAACTTTCTAGACTAAGTCAAAGATAATTTGACTTTTCTTCAGTAACAATTTCCAAAATTCAGGCTTTGAGGCGTGGGTCCTTTCACATAAAATGCAAAATTTTTAACACTTTTCTTCAAAATCCCTAGGTTTAACTATCTTTGTCGAGCCCAGGAATAACCATACAAAATTCACTTCAAAACTCTTCCTGTGCACAAAATCCCCGGTCTTCCGCTACCCGACCACATGCTTTTCTTCACTAGACTCCCATTCTAAAGACTCATCTTCACCCTTGTTCTATTGATATTCTCATAAAGCAATCAACACTTGATGTATGCATTCTTTTGGAACACTTTGAATTACCTTCCAACTGTACTTATGCCTTGAATACTCTTTTGTTATTTTATTAATAGTTTCATTCCTCCACATTACTTCCATCCCATATTTGTTCATGGCATTCCTGCATTTTATCAACGACCTCTCAAATCAAAGACTGAATAGGGTCCTTATTTACCTTTTCGATCCATCCCTTAAAAGCTTTCACTAACACCTCATATTGTCCTAGAGTTTGAGGGTCACAATGCCGTTGAGCTAACATCTCAATGAAGCTCTCATCTTTATCCACTAACTTCTCACATACTTAAGTGACCTTTTCTAATCCATTTATGGATTGTAATAATGTGTCACTTTCCCAATTTAACTGTACTCTCCATTTTTTGAGCACTAGAACTTCCTGTTCCACAATTACCTTCTCACTTATCAATTCTTGGACATCCATTTGAAGAAGTATCTTTAATCTCCACCCTTTTATTCCATTCTTTTCTTGGTGGTATCCTACATTCACTCTCAAGTTTTCTAGACTTGTCAAGCCAATGGTATGCCTCGTTACATTTCCCAATTGCCTCTTTTATTGATTCTTCACCTTGTTTCACTAGATGTTCTATCCATTCTTCAAACACACTCAACTTATGTTAGAGCACTTTGATAGCATCTACCTGTTCCTTGGACATCAATACTAGGTTTTGTGGTAATTCAGTCTATGACCAAATTAGGATAATGATTTGATAAAATTTTTCAAGCAAGAAACATGTTCTTTTAATTCCTTCTTTTTTTGTTTATTTTTCTTCACTTGAGCAGCAATAGTTTCTAAATTCATTCTCACCTCTTCTAACTACTGCTCCCATGATGAATGTCCTATTTCAATTGTTGTCACATGGTAATCCCTAGCTATCAGCTCATGCTTTCTCTTTTCCCCTACCGAAGTATCCATCTGGAGAGTTCTCCCTCCATCTAAATTTCGTTTAACAACATAGCTAGTCCTTGCTCCAGCTCTAGGATTAGGTGTTTCCAATTCTTGCATTATAATTTTAAAATCTAGAGGCACCAATTCCACCTCCAATGGTAGAGCCAACTGCTTGACTAACCAGTCAGGTGCTTCTTCATTTTTTCTGGTCTCTTAAGTATTAACTCATTCCTGATGATCAGAGTGTTCAGGAACATCTCTCAATTCTCCAATGTTGCTCATTGCAACCTTTGGAACTTTTACATTTTTTATCCCTAGTTGCAAGGATTCTTGATTATAATGATTCAAATCTGTCTCTTTCTCTCTGAGACTTATATTTTCTTGTCCTACCTCCCTTTCAGTATCATTCCACAAAGCAAACTTTTCCTGTTGTCCTGAAACATCATTGTTTTTACCATTCCTTTATTTATTGCCCAAGGTTTGTGAGGACTCTATACCTTTATTCATATCTGGGTGATCCCACAAATTTGGCTTACAATTCTGTTGAGGAAGGAAAATTTCAAAATGCCCCCATGAAGAAAATTTCAGATTTTGGAGGGTTCACATGAATGGGGGGTTCACTTGAGCCCCGTTCAAGCGAACCTTCTTTAATGATGAGACCCAATTTTTTCATGTTGTCCAAAATAGAAACAAAGGGAAGTTTTGAAAAAGGGGGGGTTTGCTCGAACCCCTCTTCACTCAAAGGGTCAAAGGGGGTTCACTCAAGGGGTGGTTCAAGTGAACCCCCCTTTTCCCCCTTCTCCCTCTCTTCAACCAAATCTTTGTAAAAAATTGACTTTCGATGCTCGGGTCGAGGATGATAATGGAGGATACCTCACAAACCCAACTGGATGATGGTAGTCCTTAGAACGAGCTATCCATCGAATATAATTTTAATATGTTTTGGTTTTATTTTGTATTTTTTTTAGTTTGATTAAACACATGTTTTTCATTGAAAATCAAGCTCTCTGTTCTATGCATGTGGAAAAATAGCAGATTGTCAATTTTTTTTTGAAAAATGTTAGTGCACTAGATATTGATGTCCCTAATCCAACTAAAAAAAAATGAATTTCAATACATACAAAAAAAATTATGTGTTAGCAAGTAAATCATGTCTAAATTGTAACTGGTTTGACTTTGAAACTTAATTAAGAAAAAAATATTCAATGAAATACTATGAAACCAATTCCATGCACTAGATATCGTAGTTATGAATCTAAATTCAAAAAAATTAGAATTTAATCCTTCATAGAAAATGTTATGTGTTAGCCAAAAATGTCACTCTTTAAAAAAAATGTTTACTGTTAAAAAATAGTTTTCGAAGGAGATGGAAAAGTAAGTACAATATGATTCCAATTTTTTTGAAAAAAATATATTTAGAATCTACAGAAAAAATGTCACAAATCACTAGTTTGCATCATCTTCAAATTCCTCACGGTTTAGCCACTATAGGTGCTTGAAAGTGAAGATTTAATTAAAAAAATCCAGTTCAATGTCTAGTTTGGCTAAAAATTGTAAACCAATATTGTGGGATCATCCATCTCGACTTTCACCCGGTTCTCTAGAAGTCAAGGGTTGCTCAACAATCACTTCAACTCTTCCTTATGAAGGCTGATCTTTGGTTACACAATTATCAACATCTTCATCTTCAACAATAATGGGAATAGGGCTCTAAATTATAGTGTCCCCTGTTTCTCTTAGTGACGACACCTCTTCCCTTGCATTTATTTCCTTAAGGTTTCCCACCTCTTGGGCAAGTGATCCTATTATGATTCTTCTTCTCCTCTATTTTTAGGATGTGACCATGTATTAGGCACTTCTTCCATCACAGGCTGCATTATTGGATTTCCTTTTGAATGTTTCTCCTTGAGCCTTCCCATTATATTAGACCACCTTTCCAGTTGCTTTGTAACTTATTCTTTAGTTATTTTAGGATCTTCCCTTGTAACTATGGGTGTCCCTCCCAAAGTTTGTCTCATTTCTACTGTATTCATAGAGGGTGGAGAGGTAAAAATAGTTGCTACATTGTGCAATGTAGACCTTGTCCTAGCATGTACCTCTGTTATTATTCCTGCTTCTTCCACAGTCAAGGGCTATGCTCTTGGCTTTGTTGTGGAAGAAAATGTCACATAATTTGGTGTTTCCATTACATTGGCCGGAGTGGCCACCGTTTCTTTATGCATGCCAACTAGTTGTGACGCCATTGAAATTCCTTGGCTCAAGGTATCAGGGGATTCCTCCCTACCTTGCTCAACTACCCTTGTCTCAAAAACCTTTCTTTTCTTTTAGTACCCCACTATACCCCAATTCATTCACTAACTTTTTCTTTCTCTTAACATTGCACAAGTATATAGGTGTTATCCCAACTTCCTTAATTGTTCTAAGGTAATCATCAATCCAAGATTGAGTGTAACTTAGTACTTAGAAATTACTTCAATGGTTACGACCTCCTTCTTGGTCCAGTTAAGATCTGGGATAGGTTCATCATAAACTTTATTTGACTTGTAAGCCGGGTTGCTTACGTCTCCATTATCAACATCAATTTGTTTTGGAACATCATGAGTTCTGAGAACCTTCACTACATCCAGTGACAACCTTTGATATGACCACTTTCTTACATCATGATCATCATCACAATCATACCAATAGTCCTCCAGGTGAGGAACATGGGCATATTTCTTATTTATTTGGCAAGCTAACCAACCCCATTGACCAACCCTTCGGGACTGACCATATATGCCCAAGCCACCAAACTGATTAATCAATCAACCCCACAAAAGGTGGGTATGGTTGGTGGGGTTGGAAAATATGGTTGGTGGGGTCTACCTTGGGTGGGAGGTAATAGTCGGCGTGTGTGGGGAAGCAGGGTGGGTGGTATAGTTGGGGATATGAAACAACGCTTGTACTGGAGACTCCGATGCGAGGAATGGATCACTTGGGCATGGAACTATTGGTGGTGCCTTTTCCTATGTCATTTATCCCATTCCCATGTAGGATGGGCGGGGAAAATAAGGTAGTGAAGGAAGTTATCATTCAAAGGAGGCTCTGACAGACCTTCCCCCTCAATACCAGAAGAAAAACCTAGATTCTTTCTTATCGGGGTTGGAGCGTGAAGAACTCTAGCCCATAAATTTTTAACTCATCCTCGCACAACTTGACATTGTTGGCCGACATGCATTTATAATTCCCAATAGTGATAGAGAATTTCATAGATCCTTTCTTATGTATTTGTGAAAAATAGTTTGAGATGACAACACCTATCTCACTAATTCAAGTAACAATATCTTGTCTGTTGGGTATCTAGGTAGTATGAGGAGATAATTTGTAAACCCTTCACTTTGATGTAGGTAAAAGTAGGAAACTGAATTAACCAACAACCAAAAAAATGTATAACATCCTGCGCTTCAAGAGACAGTCTCTTGGCTTTGTCCCCTTCCATCAACCTTACCAGCTTCATAGTAAACACATCATTTACCCTTTGGTAGTGCTCCCAGTACTGGTGGGTAGTAATTTGGGAGAAATTGTGATAAATCAGATTATTTCTTAGTTCTCTCCCCAAAGTACCTACTCTATTTAAACCTTGTATATATTTCCCTTAGGGAATAGGAATAGACAACATATGAAGACTTGTAAACCACTGGGTATTTGGTAATGTCTGTTTCTATTCATGCAATATGTTATTGATAAATCTTCCCCAATGAATCTGTACAAGGATTTCCCTCATTTTTCTTATAATTTTGAACATCCAAGCTTCAAATTTTCTAGAATTTCTATATCCATCCATTCTGATCAACAGGATTATCATATCTTGAATCTCCTGAATGAATGACAACCTCAGGATATATTTTGGAATCTTTTTCGTCTTCTCCTAGAACCATGTTGATAACATGACCCTCCTATTTTTCTCTTTTGAGCTCATGTATGCTATGGCAACATCGTTCATATCAAATGTATTCATCTTGCTAAACAAGGGGTCCCCAAATGTATACATAATGCCATCTGTTGAGAGGTTTGCATATAATCTCCCTTCTTTCACAACGACTCTCCTGTTTGGGTCATACCATTTTGTACATTCTAATACCATCTTAGGGGCATCCATCGCCAATGGGAACCCTCCTACAAAACACATTCCACTAGTGACCATATTCTTGGTGCACTAAGTGGCATCTTCTTGTTGAATCCTCTTGGCGAATTCATACTCATTGAAACTTCCTAGATGAGTGTCTTTAATCATTTCATAGGCTAGTACAACTTGCAAGATGAGAAATTCAAATTCTTCATTAGGATTCTTCTTTCTTGAAGTGCTCATATATTATTTAATTTCCTACATTATTAGTGGATACGTGGTCTATGTACAAGTTAGGGCTAATTCTAATCATGCATTATCAATAATTCACAAAAAATCATCATCCATGATCATTTACTAATTGAAATAGGTTAAATTATTTAATAATAAAAGTATTTTTTTCACCAAATAACCAGAGGTAATGCTGTTTAACTAAAGCCATGCATGCATAAAGATTAATAGAATTCAGTTACAAGAAAAGCACCTAGTTTCACTGATAGTATGATTAAATAAACATAGGTTCAAACCCTGATGAACGTGTTCTTTTGCATTCTAAAACTTACTTTTATTTGCATGCCACAATCGTTGTTTTAATTCATTAATATTTTTGCAAATGGATGGTCTTGCATGAGGTAGAGTGTTATGGAAGCAATTGAATGCTTGAGGTGGTGCCAAGTACGTATGTTGTTTGCAACCTTTATTAATTCTATTTACTATGCATTAATTACCTTGAAAATAGGTGCAATCATGGGGGATTAGGGTTCACATTATGAAATCCTTGATTCCTATGCTAGAGCCCACCTTTTAAAGGAAAGCGACATAAGAGGAAGACATGGCATGCTTGTGTGTCACTTTAGTCTTTACAGGATAACAAAATCAGAGGAAGTGTCCAACTTGGATGCTGAATGACTAACTAATAATAAGGTTTGAAACATCTGACACCTAGTTTGAAAGAACTACTAGGGTTAGGATTTTTTCTTATTGGTTTTATGAGAATCGGGTGCAAAGGATACCTAAGAGTGGGTAAAAGTAAGAACAATTTGGTTTAGAATGAATTCAGTTCCCAAAACTCTTGGTTTCCTATTTTGAAGAAAATAAATTCTATGACCGAACTTAACCAAAGAAAAATTTGATGCACAAATACTTAGGGAAACTTCTTCTGAGTGAAAAATAATTAGGTGTATTGACTAGCCACACATAATATGAATTTTGTAGAAGATGAACCATACTTAGAGAAAAAATACCCAATGTTCAAAAACCTAGGAATCTAGATAAACGATAAAGCTATGGGGAAAAATATTTTCAAATACCCCAAGCCTAGGAAGACATCAACTTGAGTGAGGGACAAGCATTTTGGAGCAAGACTTTCATTTTACCATTTCCTCCAAAAGAAACACACCAACACAAGAAAAAAACAAAGAAAGGGAAAAGCGGAAGAAAAGAGGGGTCCACATTTTTCCAAATGGAAAAATGGGGCATGTTGTGAGACCACACAAAAAATAGTAATACTACATCATGTGGGGGAAACTGTTCTAATGTAAAAATTATGTTTTGAGAACATTGATTGACCATTGTTATCTTTTCTCTTTCCTTAGTGTATAGATTTGGTGTTGCATGTTCAATTCAAATATAAACCTTAGGACAACTCATTTACAACTACTCTCAATACTAGATTGAATTCACAAATAAAAATAAAGAGAATACACTATAAGGAATGAATGTGGATGATGTTCAAAAGGTTAGTTCTCATTGTATAAAACATATATTGAAGAAAGTATGTTTTGGATTCCTTGTCCAATTCCATTCTCTAGAGGTTCAACACTCTTCAAATCCTTCTCATATGTTAGAATTGTAACACCTCCTAGATAATAATCAATAATTATTTGAAAATTGAAAGGGTTTTTCCCATGATCCATGATCATACCATTTGCCTCACTCCTAGTAACCGTTCTCCAAATATTTGACCCTATACACATCCCTTTAAACAAAATAATAAAATTGAGAATATGGTTAAAGAGATATAAGAGGTGAGGGTCATTTACCCAAGTACTAGTCCTTAATCCTCTCTTGTAGGTATGGTTCACAAGAAAGATGGTGGTGGTGGATTTTCCCTAATTTTTATGAACTCAATAAATTAGCCATTAAGGGTAAATTTCTTATTGTAGTTATTGAGGGTAAATTTCTTATTGTAGTTATTGATGATTTATTAGATGATCTTTCAAAGGTCAATTTTTTAACATAACTTGATCTTCACTCTAGCTATCACCAAATTACTAGATCAAATAATTTTATATTCCTAAAAATATCTTCAAGATTTATGGACATTATGTTTTTTTTGTAATTTCTGTTGACTTAACCAATTCTCCTTCTAATTTTTAGAGTCTCATAAATGTAATATTTTAAAATTTCCTATGCAAATTCATCTTGGTCTTCTTTGATGACATTTTCATACAATGTGAAACTAAGTTAATAATCTTCACCATTTGAAGTTCATCTTGAGGGTTTTGAAGGAGAATTCCCTTTTTTCTAAGTTCTCTAAATGCGCCTTTGGATTAAACTAGGTGGAGTATCTAGGCCATGTATTGATTCACATGTAGCTATACAACTTAACAAGCTAAGAATATTATAGTGATGTAGGAGTGGCCCCAATCTACATTCCTGAACCCTTGACTAAATTTCTCAAAGACAACCCCTTCATCTAGATAGAAGAAATTAATTTAGCCTTTATTACCCTCAAGATTTCCATGCATTTCACTCTAGTTTTAAATCTATCATATTTTCACAAAATTTTTATTCTTGATTGTGGTGCTTCTAGCATTAACATGGATTTAGTATTGATGCAAGAAGGTAGATCACTAACTTGAACATGAGTTTAACTTATCACCCTCAAATTGATGGCTACATAACATTTTTTAGCAAATGCCTTGAGAGTTACTTGTGTTGTTTTTATTTGAAAAGTAATGATAATGGGATAGGTGGTTGTTTATTACTAATTGGAGGTATAATACCACTTATCATAGTGCAGTCACGAATGAAGGGTTTAGAAAGGACTATCCAACCATGCAACTTAGATTTCAACATAATGAAAATAACACAAGTAATGATAAACAAACATGAATTATCATTGATTCAACAACTTTTAGTCTTACATGCATCATATGACATATATGAGGAATGACTAAGGCTCATAGGCCTATCATAAGGGCATTACAAGATATTACAATTGGCACAAGGCCTTATTACACTTCGCAACCTTGAAGGCTAAGTCTAATTGACTAAATTCTATCTGATCATCAATTACTTTCCAAAGGATTACAAATGATCTTAAATATGAATCTCTCACAGTGCTCCAATTATGATCCGTGTTGGCCTCAAGGGCTTTCAACCCCAATGCAAGATCAAATGTATAGGTCAACCAAGAACATGAAATGATAACTCATTGAGAAATGAAATGTAATGCGGATCTCCAAGAAAGTTCCCCTGGACCTAAATATATTGTATGATGTTCCATTAAGCTTTGCAAATTCTAGAAAAGGTCTACACAACCAATCTAAGCTAGATAGGCCCTAAATGCTCTAATAGAGAATTGATAGTGAAATTCTGAGAGCGATAAATTTATGAAAATGAATGCAAATCACCTAAAATATAGATATGTTGTAGATGACCTCATGTAGAATATATATGGACTACTTTGCGATCTGAGAATTTATAATGCAGTAAAATGTTGAGATAGCTACAGACTAAATTGCAAGAAAAAAAATGTTTTTGGTTGATATAAGGTTGCTTTACAACCAAATATGCTCCTACATCAAACACCGAGGGTTTGAAGAAAAGTGAGTCCCTCACTTTCTAGGGGCTAGAGGAAAACCAAAGTGGTCCACCTCAGCCTAAGAAATTATCCATGATGAATCCTCCACTAGTCTGACTTTCCACTTTACCAGGTACTCCTTTGACTACTTTTCCTAGTGCTCCTTCCAATTATGTTATTCAAGATATGCTCAATTTTCTCCAGTGGTTGATGTGGTAACTGCTCCTTCAAGTCAACTTATTTATTACTAACACTTGACTATCCTTCATGGTACTCATAGATGCCCGCAATAGTGAAAATAGGTGAAATACCAAGTGTCTCCAGTAACTACACTTCATATACATTTCCTAAATCAAACTTCTTGAGAATCTTACATGACCCAAAATTCCTCATCTTCAGCTTGTATGTTCCTAATGGAAACCTTTCCTTCCTGATATATACCATTAATTCTATTAGAATTGTGAAAAACATGAGCCACATGATCAAACAACAAACAAAGACACCTTCCACACAAGAGATTTGAAAATAATATGTGCAGTATTCCTCAAGAAGAAAAAGCTACTAAAGCAAGAGACTATCAAAATATATGAAAGCTCGAGAGGTAATTACAATGAGGGTTGAGTGCTATATAGGAGCAAAAATCTAAAAGCATAAAAGCACTCATAAGTTTAGCTTAAGTGCACGAGAATAAATTAGAGTAATAATCAGTTAAGGATTAATTAATTATTAGCTAATGCATGCTTAATCTAACACCCCCCTCAAGATGAACTTAGGGAGTAGCTAAAAAATCCTAAAATGGAATACATGATGGGTCATGGAAAACTAGGCCTGGTGAGGTGCCGATGTACAAATAAAAGATCTCTCAAAACTAGAGAAATGGAGAAAACCTCAGTGGGAGAAAAATCCTCTCCAAAATTAAAAAAAAGGTGAATGAAGGACTGAAGAAGCCTCCAAATTAAGGTGTGAAGGATTGAGAAGCCTCCAACTGAAACAATGTCCTAAAAAAAGAGAGGAACATGTAGAACATCACTGAAGCACCAAGAAGCTATAGACTACTGTCAAATGAAGACTAATATGGTGCTAAAATGAAGAACCTCCTCTGAAGAAAATGATGATTAGGATCAAGATAACAAGAATATACATGAGTACCCCAATGACACTACTCGAATTAGATGGAAAAAAGGAAAAACATCTAGAAATCAAAGATACAAATGTCAAGATCCAAGGAGACTATAATCTACATGAGTGCCCCCAATGACACTACTCAAATAAGATGGAATAAAAGGTAAATTCTTGAAAGTCAAAGATATAGATGGTACATGGATCTACATGAGTGACCCCAACGACACTACTCAACATAAGATGCAAGTAAAAAATATAATTACCAACTAGTTTGAAGAATACTAATCATGAGAGAGATAATAATTTGCATGAATGTCCCTAATGACACTACTCAAATTAGATGGAAAACAAAGGAAAACATTTAGAACTCAAAGATACAAATGGTACATGAAACTATATGAGTGACCAAAAATGACACTACTCAACATGCAAGATGCTAGTTGAAAATACAAGTACTAGTAGTCTCTAATCAAATGAAAAAGGAAGGTCACCTCCAAAAAATAGGAATGCAAGAGTGTCTATATGGCAAGTGCTCCATCTCCCCGAAATACACATAACTAGCTGTTGATGCACACTGTATTTGAAAGTAAATAGGAACAAGAACTAGATATGTAGATCACTCAAACTGCAAAACCAAAGAAGCATTAGAACTAATAGTAGAAACCCACCATAATGCTAAAAAAGGGAGAGTCATGACAAGTATACTGAAACTGTGTGAAACCAAGAAGTGCATGTAGGAGAACCAACCTGCAAATAAAATGGTGTGCAAACTAAGACACACATGCATGAGGTAAGAATCATTTGGATTCACTTCTATTGTGAAAGAGACACTCACTTGAAAAAGGTGTGATGACAAACCAATAACAAACATCAACCCCCTATGTCACTTTATATCATAGTGCGAATACAAAAGACACAACAAGATGTGCAAAAACCCCAAAAAGTATACACCAAAATGGCACTTTATCTTAGTGTGTCTACATAATAAGAATGTGCATGAAAAATATGTATACAATGCCCAAATAGAACAAAATACTAGAAATACATATAGAACAACCAAAAATGAGTCATCCCATGCAAACAAAAAGTTTCTAGGAGCTAAGATGTCTAAGTAATTCACCAGAGTGTGAAAACACAAAAACTGAATAAAATGTACTTGAAGAGCAATTTGGAAAAAGTACATGGATGGAACTAAATAACTCTAAAAGATGGTTCTAACATCACTAGAATTGTGAAAAATAGATAAAATGGTCAAAAGTTATGAACTCAATACTGAAAAATAAGATCTTTGACTTCAACAAGCTATATAATGTACCAACAACAAAAATAGGTGATGAGACCCACACCAATAGAAAGTTGGTGGAACCGAATTTTCTACAATATCTCATTCACCAAAATCCGACATTGTATACCCAAGTTATGGCCAAAAGAAAAAAAGTGCTTCTTTAGGGCCAAAAAGGGTCTTGGGGCCCTTCATAGACATTCATACCATTGATGTCAATGTGATGTCATGTTGACCTCAGTGACATATTCTAAGAATATTCTATTTTGTTGGAAAAAATCCCCAGGCCCTGGGAAAAAATACCGCTGAAATATTTTGTGTACCCTAGCTGGGAAAGGATGATGTCATTGTTGTTGGAAAATAAATGTTTTACTAGTGCAGGGAAAAAAATTTATTATTATTTTTTTAAAATTTCTAGTGCATGAAAGCACCCAATGCTTATAATAAGTACTACACTTATAATAAGAATTGCACTTATTAATAAAGCATAATGCTTTAAACTAAGTGCTTTTTTTTTAAATATATATTTTTAAAAATCCGTACGATAACCCATATCAGGAACCATACTAGGGCCCTTGGTAAATTTTTTTCCCTTGAGACTCTTGTAGCGAAATTGGAAAAATTTATAGTCAAAATTCGTCGAATTGGCCTCTTGAATCCAATAACAAGGTCCTTTTCTACTCAAAATGCTCCAAAAACGCAACCATCCCCTAGATCTAAAAAATTAACAACTTCAAACCCTCATAGATCTGGTGTCTAGAATCCAAATCAGGTGAAACAAAAGGAAAATCTAACTTTCTTGATAGCTCTAAATTCAATAGTGAGGTTCTTTTCACGCCAAAATGCACAAAAAATGCCCACCTCTAATATTGGCAACCCACCTCTAAAATTGGCAAAAAAAACAAAGGGGATTCAGATATGAAGCTTGTAATACTTGTTGAAGAAAAAGAACTCATAAATTGAGAAGGGGTTCATTGAATTGAGGATCTGATACTGTGCTAGAATTGTGAAAAACATGAGCCATAAGATCAAACAACGAAAAAAGATACCTTCCATGCAAGAGATCTGCAAACAATATGCGCAATATTCCTCAAGAAGAAAAAGCTACAGAAGCAAGAGACTATCAAAAGATATGAAAGCTTGAGAGTTAATTACAAAGAGGGTTGAGTGCTATATAGGAGAAAAACCCTAAGAGCATAAAAACACTCATAATTTTAGCTCAAGTGCATGAGAATAAATTAGAATAATAATCAATTAAAGGTTAATTAATTATTAGCTAATGCATGATTACTCTATCATGTCCCCAAATTGGAGGTATCGTGATTTAATTAAAATAATCAATTAAGCTATCCTTTTAATAGATTATTAATTTGGACAAATTAATTAATTAATACCTCCAATTCAGGGACATGACATACTTTAACAACTTCATCCCAAATAGTAAATTCCTTATGTCTCCTCTTCTCATCTACCTTCTCCTTGTACTTGTTATTCATGTCCTCCAATTGTTTTTAGACCTGACTATGCAATGTTTTTATGAATCTTGTATATTTTTCTACTTTTGCACTCCTCTTATCCTCCATACTAATGTCTCTGAGCTCTGAAACTCCTCTAAGGTGTATCCCTATCACAATCTCAAATGGTGTCTTCCCCATGCTCCATTTTACTAAATTATTGTATGTCAACTCTGCTTGCGATAGAACTATATCCCAGTTTCCTACTTTATCTCCAACCAAACATCTTAATAAGATACACAATCTCCTATTTATTACCTCTGTTTGTCCATCTTTTTGTGGGTGATATACCGAACTGATCTTCAGGTCTATTGTCATCTTCTTCCATAATGTCCTCCAAAATTACCCAATGAACTTGGTGTCCTTGTCTAAAACTATTCTCTTTGGTAATCCATGCAATATCACAATCTCCTTGAAAGATAGGCCAACAATATGCACAAAATAATTAGTCTTCTTGTAAGGAATGAAATGTGTCATCTTAAAAAATATGTCCACTAACACCATTATAGAATCATATCCTCTTTCTGTTCTTGGTAATCCCAATATGAAATCCTTGCTTATATCTTCCCAAGGTCTCTCCTATATTGGAAAAGGTTTATACAATCCAATATTCTGACTACTCCCTTTTGTTACTTGATAAATTCTACAACTTTGAACATACTTCTTGACATCTTTATATATTTGTGGTAAAAAATAGTGTTCATTCACCAAAGCTATTGTCTTATCTACCCTAAAATTTCCTGCTAGTCCTCCACTATGCTTCTCCTTAATCAAATTATCCCTCATTGAACTCCTTGGAATACACAACCAATTTCCCTTGAACAACATACCTTTTTGAATGAAATAATCCAACCATTGACTCCTATCAGTGACTATTGGTTCTTTACATACTTTCCATGCTTCAACAAAATCTGGATCATCCTCATACAAAGGTTTCGGTTCTTCAAAACCTAATACTTCTATCTTCATTCTAATTAAAAAATTCCTCCTACTCAACACATCTGTAAATTTGTTTGACTTACCAATCCTATGCTTCAACATAAATTTATAACTCTGCAAGAACTCAACCAATCTCATATGTCTTTGGTTCAACTTACCCTGACTGTTCAAATACTTCAAGGCTTGATGATCAGTATATACCGCAAACTCCTTAGGAAAAAAATAATGTCTCCACTTATTCAAGGTTTGAACTATGGCATAAAACTCATGATCATAAACTAAATATATCCTTCTTGCATCATTCAACTTCCCACTAAAATAAGCTATTGGTATCCCTTCTTGGCTCAACACTGCTCCTATTGCATTTCCACTAGCATCACAATCAACTTGAAATACTTTGTTAAAATTAGGTAATTCTATCACTAGTTGCTCTATCACCTTTTGCTTCAATAATTCAAAGCTTCTCTATGCTCTAGATGTCCACTTAAAGTCTTTCCTATATCCCCTCATTATTTTTTTCATGGGTATGCAAATTCTACTAAAGCTCCTAATAAATTTCTAGTAGAAACTTTCCAATCCATGAAATGATCTTACCTCCCCAATTTTCATTGGTGTAGGCCACTCAATAATTGCTCTAACCTTCTCAGGGTCCATCTTCAATCCTTCAGTGGAAATGACAAAACCCAGGTACACCAACTCTGTCTTCACAAAGCTAAACTTCTTGATGTTTATCAACAACTTCTCCTCCCTTAAACTCTATAATGCAAGTTGTCTAATGTGCCACAAATGTTCTTCTCTAGTCTTATTAAAAAAATAGAATATCATCCAAATAAATAATTATAACAAACTTACCCAAGAATTTCTATAATATTTTGTTCATCAACCTCATGAAAGTGCTAGGTGCATTGGTCAACCCAAAAGACATCACTAACCACTCATACAACCCTTCATTAGTCTTAAATGTGGTTTTCCATTCATCTCCTTCAATTATGATTTGATGATATCCACTCTTTAGGTCAATCATTGTGAAATACTTTGCTCCACTCAAACATCCATAATGTCATCCATTCTTGGAAATGCAAATCTATACTTGACTGTGATCCTATTGATTTCTCTTGAGTCTGTACACATTCTCCAAATCTCCATCTTTCTTTGGTGTTAGTACAACAGGTACCACACATGGGATTAAGCTCTCTCAGATCAATCCTTTCTTTAATAATTCTTGTATTTTCCAGTTTAACTTTGCATTTTCTAAAGGTGTCATCCTATGTGCCACTTTGTTAAGAAAAAATTCTCTTGGTATGAGATATATATGATTACTAATGCTCCAGACTGGTGGTAATCCATTTGGTACATTCTCTGATATGATATCCTAATACCTGGGTAATAGTTTTGCTACTTCTATTCACAATGGATTTCCTCCCTTTGCGGTAGAATTCTTTGTCTCCGAATTACTTCACTTATTTGGAATCAATAAAAAACACATGTTCTCATGCCTCAATCCTTCTAGAAACTTTCTTCCATCTACAAAACATAGTCTGGCCATGCCACAAGTTTCCTTTTTGTTCTCTTCCCTCAAAGGTATCAATATATGTCTCTTTCCATATGAAGTCATAATATAGTTATTATTTCTCCCATCATGAATTACTTTCATATCATAATTCCATGGTCTTCCTAACAATAAATGGCATGCATCCATGCACATAATATCACACAATACTTCATCATTATGTGATCCTATGTGAAATTTCACCAAAAAAGTTAATCATTTACCAAGATCTTATGTTCATCCTAAATCCATGCTATCTTATAGGGATTTGGATGTTTCAACCTCTTCAAATTCAACTTGGTTACCATCTCTTTTGAAACTAAATTATTGGTACTACCACTATCAATGATAACTTTACATATCTTTCCTTTGAATTTACACCTTATCTTGAACATATTCTTCCTTTGCGATTGTTCCTCAGTTACTTCTTCATGCATCAAAGCTCTTCTCATTACTAATGGCTCACATTTCTCTAGTTTCCCAACTGAACTAGGGGATCCAACCAGTTCTTCATCCACATAAGTTGTTCTTTTGATATTCTCAATCCTCTTACTAATACTTGATGAAAATTGAATGCTCTGTGTCCTTCATCTCCACACTTAAAAACAAGTTCCTCTATTTGGTCTCATCTTAGATCTTCCTTCATCTCTCCTATATCCATCACTGTGGTAGGAATTATGAGATCCTCTACCATTATGATAGAAATTTCTACCCTCTCTTCCTCTACAGTATGAATTATTATCCTTTTCACTGCGGCAGGGTTTCCCATCCTTGTTTTTCTCTACATATGGTCTTCTCTCTTTGGATTGTGATATGATTCTATGGAATCTTCCTCTTGCACTTCTCTATCTTTGTTCAAACTTCTTGTTCAACTTTTCCTCTACCTTTAGCACAAATTGGTATGCTTCTTCAACTGTTGTCATCTTCACTAGGCTCAACTCTTCTTGGATGTTTGTTCTTAGTCCATCGATGTACCAAACAACCTTTTCTTTTCTTGCTTCCGTATGTCTAGCTCTGATGATCACATTATAAAAGTCTTCATTATATTCCTTGACAGACTTCTCCTTTTGCCTCAAGTTCTACAATATTTTCAATAATTCAAGCTCATAATTAGTAGGTATAAATTGATTCTTCAACTTTGTCACCATCCTATCCCACTTTGTGATTTTCTCTTTTCCTCTTCTATTCCTATCCAATTGAACTTCTTTCCACCAGATAGAAACATGTCCTTTTAACTTAGTTTTTGAAAATCTCACTCTTTCCGCATCTTCAATTTCTTCATACTCAAAGTATTCCTCCATATCATTGATCAAATCGATCAATTCCTCTAGGTTTAAATTTCCTGCATAATTTTGAAATTCAATTCTAGGTCTCTTACCAATCTTGGAAATAGCTTTTAACATCTTTCCTTGATTTGAATCTTCTTCTTCTTCTAAGTTATCTTCATTTTGATATGCAAAATGATCTAATTCATCATCACTTTCATTCACATGTCTAGGGTTTAGACCTCTCGTATCTTCTTCTATAACGTCCAATCAGACTCTCATTGCTCTCATCATTTTTATTTTTTTTCCATTCGTTCCACACCATTTTCCATAATACACTCTCCTTGGTGGCATCCCTCCCCATGGATCCAGTGCAATTGCCTCAATTTAGCGATCTGGCGACAAGGTCTCAACTACCTCATAGTCAGCACTCGGTTAAAAATCACTTGTAGGCTACACCTTGGTTGTGTGGTTAATCACACTAGGAAATTATTTGGGGACCACTTGATGTTGTATTGTAACACTGTATTGTTATTTGTGTGGGAGACATGTGATAATAATTTAATATTGGGGAAATATTAAATAATGTGATGTCTTAGTACCCAATATTAAATAAGGGGTTAGTGGTTTTGTATTCACATGGTTTTGTGGTACATGGTTTCACCTTACCACTAGTTATATTTTGTGTGAGCTTGTGTCTATAAAAGTAAACACATGTGTAGTGGTTTAGGTTGGCTGAGTGGTTTGACTGTCATTATTGAGTCTTGTTGAGGAGTGCATATGTGAAGCATGACATGGGATGTGTGGATTCATGCTTGGATACATGGAGATGCATTAGAGGGCTTGGTGATTCAAAAGTGTTTATTGTAACTCTTGTATTTTCTTTATTGTTGAATAATATGATGGAGTATGGATGCTTTTGGAGGCTCGGTTTTTCCCTTTTGAGGTTTTTCCTAGGGTATATCTTGTGTCATCTTTGATGGGTATGTTTTCTATTCTCTTGCATGTGGATTCTGAGTACTTATTTGCATGAATATCTCTTTTGGGTTATGTGGAAATTGTCATACAATGGCTGAAAATTTCCTTACAAATTTATCAGTCTAGCTACAAGGTCTCAACTACCTCATAGTCAGTGCTTAGTTAAAAAACACTTGTAGGATGCCTTAGGTCGACGATCTATTCACCACAAGGAATGCCTTCTTTTCCAAAGGAATCACAAACTCGCTTTGATATCACTTGGTGTAGATCTTATAAGTCGATGTAGAAGCATCCCTAGTTGTAAAGCGATCCTGTATCAACCAAAGACATTTTTTTCTTGCAATTCAGTTTGTAACTGTCTCAAAAATTTCTTTCGCATTTTACCGCATTATCATTTCTCAGGTCACAAAGCATGATATAGCTTCTACATGGGGTCATCTACAACATATCAAGATTTTAGGTGATTTTCATTTGTTTGCAAAAAAATATTGCTCTCAAAATTTTACTATCAATTCTCTGTCAGAGCATTCAGGGCCTATTTGGCTCAGATTGGTTGTGCGAACCTTTTTTGAAATGTGCAAAGCTTAATGGAACATCATACAAGACATTTAGGTCTAGGGGAACTTTCTTGGAGATCCATATTACATTTCATTTCCCAATGGGTTATCTTTTCATGTTCTTGGCTGACCTACACGTTTGATCTTGCATTGGGGTTGTAAGCCCTTGAGGCCAACGTGGATCATAATTGGAGTGAGAGATTCATATTGAAGATCATTTGTAATCCTTTGGAAAGTAATTAATGATAAGATATAAGTTAGTCAGTTAGGTTCAACCTTCAAGGCTACAAAGTGTAATAAGGCCTTATGCCAATTGTATTATAGGTTCTTCCAAGGTTGTGATAGTTGATAGTACTTTATCTAATTATGAGGAATTGTTGGCTCCTTAAGGGAAATCTAGTGTTGCTCTAAAAATCACATGAAATAATAGGCGGTTTAGCATCAAACATAGTGTAATTTCACCCTTAGTGATGGGGTCTTTATATGTCTCCATCCCTAAAAGTAAATTTCATTATAAGATAAGTGATGCCATATGTTGGGTCTAACATTTTATGGCCCTTACTACATGATCCAACACAACCGTGAGGTGTCATAACAGTTGACACTCCCACCCTCTTCTAATATTTGTCTGTTTTTCATGTTTCTTCCCTCAAGAAATTAATTTGGACTACTGATTGAATCCTAATAGAGCTACTAGCCTCTTTTGAGGAGGGATCCATATTTTAGAACCTAAGGTTATATTAGAAAAATTCATAGAGAACATTCACACTCATTCTATTGATGAGGTTTTTGTTGAATAGAAGGGTTTGTAGTCTAAAGATGGTACATGGGAACCTTCTAGCATTATCTCCAAGTTTCCTCATCTTTGAAGACAAAGATATTTAGTGTATTAAATTTGTGCATAAATGATAGGTGATTAAATAAATATCTTATTACAATTTCAAATGATAGTCATTTTACTTTAAATATATTTATTGATGCATCTAGTGATGTGCCATATGAACAAGTTGATGATGTTCATGATATGTATAATATTTACCTAGATGAGAATTCAATTGAAATTAAAGAAAAATATCACATTCTAAAGAAAAAAGAGTCGAAACAAAGAATTATGAAAACAAAGAACAAAAATGAATATTCCAAAAATAAATCAAAAGAAATTAATTGAATTAAAGATAAATAAAAAAACATGAAAACTAAAAAAGTAAGTTGTGCTACAACTAGAATCTCTTAATATATAAGAACAACCACCGATGCAAACATGGATAAAAAAGGTATTTGCATCAATTATAAAGGTATATCAAGAGGAAACATGCCATTGAAATAGATAACAAAGAAGAACATAAAAAGGACGAAGAAAATAAATTTAATGATCTATTTTAACAATAAAATGACGACCTTATAGAAGGAAACGAAGATTTTGTCAAATGATAACCCATCATTTAGAGATTACATTGCTTGCACTAGTCTTTCATAGAACTTGTCTTAAAACATGGCTTTATCATTTGTAGAGGCACAAATATCAACTTTTTTTAAGAACTGAATGAATCATGATGCTTGGGAGCTTTCAACCCACTACTACCCTAGATGGAGTTTTGTTTGTCTGCATATTCAGAAAAAAATACATCCTTGGTCTGAAAATTAGTTTAGGTTTATCTTCAGGCTCTTCCACTTCTAAATGAGTAAAGATTCTCAAACCTATTCTTTCAAGGTTACTAGGTATGTTATAGATATGTTAAAAGAAGATCTCTCTTACAATCTGGCTTGTGGGACTTGTCCATTTTAGATCAATTAGCCAAACAGTCGGCAACCCCATTCCATTATCTGAGAATATGTTGTTGAAGATTTGTATAATGCCTATTCAATAGGCTGCTCTTCCAATGAATCTTTTTCCACATCTAAGAAGATGTCTGTACTTAAAGACACATCAATGACATAGATTTGATTAGTCACTTCCAAATGGAATCAGGTTCAACTATTTTTGTGATTGTTTTTTAACTTTCCCCCATTTCGATAATGGCGGTTTCCGAGTCTTAGACTCCATGGAATCAGATTCAGCTGACAGAACTCAAACTGATAGCAATACCCAACCCAACATAATAAATCTAAAAAGGAGGAGCAAGACAGACATTCTAGATGATGGATACCGCTAGAAGAAATATGGTCAGAAACAAATAAAAATAACCATTACCGGGGATAATATTCTTCTTTCAAGGTGTCAAAAGAGCTTTTTTTGCTAAATATAACTTTGAATATTTTACGTTAACACGTCGTGTGGAAATGATTTCAAATTTACAGTAGAGAATCCAACGGGGTGCCGATGACGCACAGTTCGTTTTCACAATATAACAAGGGACTCATAACCATCCATTAGATAAAATTCGCTCATCTGTGTTACGAAGTTCGTATGATTTGTGAAGTCAGTTCCTTCAAGCCATGGATATTGCCGAAGCTCCTGAAAATATCTCCTTATGTATAACTTTGGTTCGTGAATTTAGCCCTTACAATTGATTTTCGCCTGCAAAAACTTTTTTTCTTTTCAATACGTCATTTTGTAAGCATAGTCGTATAGTTACAGTGAAAACCCAGTCAGACAACATGTGATTTAATTCTGCAGATATTTTTTGCCTAGACATTAGTAGGAAATGGTCATTGAAGTGGGTAAATGATACTAAATTCAATACCTAATTCTTGTGTGTTCCTTTCTACGTGGAGGAATCACTTTGGCTACTTGTTATAATTGATTTTGCTGTCTGTCAATCATGGTTGGGGGAGAGAATTTTGCTAAATGATTGTGTTTTAATAGTTGTTGTAGTGTTATATAATAATAATCATTTTTTGAAATGAATACAGCGGTCAAGATTTATTTTTTACTATTGAATCAGATGATTAGTCTTAAAACTAAAAGAGGGGTACAAATTTATTCAAATCAAAATAGAGCAGTACAAAGCAAGGGCATTACACACCCTTGTCTATCTCCACTAAGTGGTCCAACTTTTGTGACGAATCCGGGGTAATTGACCCCTTTCTACAATATTCCAATTTACTTTTGAGTATTGAATCAGATGATTAGTCTTCATCGTTTGTATCTAAAAGATAAATAAAAAGAATTAATTTTCATAAATCACATAAAAAAATCAATTATATGTGAAATATATAGATGTTGTTAGGTATCTCAAACAATAACTTTAAGTTCTTAACTCACCTCTCAAGGTTGCTATTTTTCACATAAATTTGATTTACCATTTAAGAACTTGAAGGATTTGAAGATAAAATACACCCTTTGATAATTTTTGTCAATAACTATCTAATGTAGTTTGCAATATTAATTAATTGAAATTTAGAAATCAACACATTTTTTAGTTTTAATTAATTATTATTTATGATCAAATATATTGGATAATACAAATAAAAGTAAATCTTATTTTTGAGAATGTCTATCCAATATATTAAATAAACATTTACATAAAATAATAAATAATTCATAATTCAAAATAATATGGTTTTAAATTTTAATTATTTATTATTTTAATCAAATATGTATCAAATAATCACCAATTTAGTCATATAGATTTTTATTGACAATGCAAACTAAGCAATAATTAAATATCATTTAATATACATACAATTATGTTGTCAGTGACACTAAATCCATATTTAATTTGATTGACAAAAATGAGAGATGATAAGTAGGAGATATTTTTGATAATGGATCAACTTATGATGTTTTATTAGAACTTAATTACACATTTTAAAGAAAAACTTGTGAATAGTGGTTTAAATTTTTTTATCTTTCATAAGCATGAATAGTCTACTTAACATTAATTGCATCAAGATAATGCTCACAATAAAACTTCCTGAGAAATCACTTACCAAACTTGTTTGATAGAAATGAGAGATATCATAACTTTTGTTTCATATTTTAATTCTCTACACATTAATTTTTAATAATTATTTTGACACCTTATGGAAATAAGTTTCAAAGAATGAACCCAAATTATGACATATTATAGTTGGGTTTTGTATATCAAATTATGGGCATTCAATTTTTTATCAAATGGTCTCCTTGACCGTTGTTGATACACGCTTACTTTCCAAACTACAAAATTATAAAGAATATGCCAATTAAGTGAAGTTGGTTTATTCTAGTTTTTATATCATATTATATTAGTTCTTTTCATATTGACTACAAGATGCTATATAAAGAGAATTGGTAGAAAGATATTATATTTTAATAAATGATATCAATGAATTATCAAGCCGCACTTTAGAATCCATTATCATGATAATTTGATTTTTTAAAGATATTTTCTTTCAAGATAGGAATAAGTTTTAAGTTTACTTTGTATTAAACATCATGAGGTTTCTCATGTACTATAGAGGTAATTTTAAGGTTTAAAATGATGATTATATTTTATTCAACCATAGAGATCCAAAATAATAGAAATACAAGTCTACATGGATTGTAATGACTGAGTACAAAAAATCTAGAGCTCTTTAATCTATTCAAGATTTTAATTCCAACTTTAGTTATGTTTAATTAACCATCTTAAAACTAGTTATTAAAGTATTTAAAAATTTATTATGTCATTGTGAGCTACAACAAGTTTATGATGTATTGATATAATTTAGGCACTATTTTAAGCATCTTCTAAATTTTTTTTCTTCTAGTTTAAATTGCTGTGGCTATTTTTCTATCTTTGTTGAATACATTTAGTCCCTTCTATTTTATATTTAGTCATTATATATTTATTTGACTTCTTCTCTTGTTCTCTACTCCTAATATGATCATAAAAATTCTTTACTACTCCTTCCAATTATTTTTTGTGGTTGCATATGCATCTACTTGAACATGTGGCTAGTTTTCTCTTATTAATTTGATAATTTTTCCATGCTCTCTTCTAAAGTGACCCTTTTTAGCATTAATTCCTATTTTTTATTACTATGAAATGCTTCAAGTAACTCTTATTTTTGATTTGGATAAATCTATGAGAAATTATTTGTGGGCCCTATTGGAGTGGTAATGAATATATTTTGGATCACTCTAACTATAATTTTTTTGTTTTTGTTTGGACATATACTCCATCTTACTTATGGCATCACTAATTGGTTAGTTTGTTGATGTAACTAGTTGTTTTGAAGTTTCTTCTTTTTCTTTTTTTGATTCCTTTTTTCCTTGTTCTTTTCTTTCTAGTTGTTATTTTATTCTATCTATTATTATATTTCCTTCTCTTTATATTCTTTTTAATCTCCCCTCTTTAGTTTTTATTTCTACTACACCTAGTTCTTTGCTACTTTTTTTTTTGTTTCTTCTATTTACATTGTCAAACCTTGTAATATTATTTCTTCCTTTTTCACTAATTACTCAAGTAGATCTTGTTATATTACAAATTTAATTATATATGTAATGGAGAATATGGTAAAGTGGTATATTTACTATGTTGGAAGCATGTTGAGTTTTCATAAAAGCATCTTCATATAGCTTTTGCTAGATTATATCTGCACCCTAGAAAAATGGTCCCTTGACATAAATTCATGGTCTTTTAGGCCTTTCTTCATGATGCTTGGTCCATTTTTCTCTGATTTAATGTTGCAATGTGGCTTAAACATTCACATTAGGTCCTTGAAATTCAAATTATGGCATCTTGTGAAGGTGTTGTGAAGTGTTGTAAAACATTTCTACACTTTTATAGACTCTATTCATTACAACTCACCTAAAAATCACCTTTTAATCACTTATCAAGTCCTATTTTGAAGTGTTGTAAGGTCTTGTAAAAATATTTCATTCTTTTCTAGACTTAATTTCATTATTTACACCTTTCTTATGCTTTATTTGAACCCTTTATGCCCTTACAAGGCTTAATTTAGTGTATTTTTAAATGTAAACCTGACAAACCTCATTAAATGCAAGATAATTCCCAACACCCACTTTCAGGTCCAATGTGGGGCCCATTCACCATGGGTGGAATGAGTCCCTCTTGGCTCAAAAATCAATATATTTCAAATTTTCTTTTGGGTTTTTATTCAAAAATGCCTTAGGTCAGCCTATGATGAGGTATCATTAGGTTACTAAGGTACAATTGTGTATAAATAAGTGTTTTTCTCCTCATTTTACAACTCCTAATATCACAATTCATGCTTCATTATCCATCCATCATTCCTCCATCTCAAGTCAAGCAACTTAGAGTTTCATCATTTCAAGTCTCCGAGATAACAGTTTTTAGACATTCAAGGGTAGATTGTTCATGTTTTGTTGTAGAATTTCAAGATAAAACATCATGGAAAGATAATAAACTCCATTATTGTATAATTCATTACATTCTTTCATCATTTTGGTTTAATTACCTAAAAGGGGTTTGACTGAGGCAAACCCCCATGCCCTAACATTCAACATTTCTCTCTCTTGCCTTGTGTGTTTACAAATTTAGAATTCTTGGAAGCTTGGAAATCATTAAGAATCAAGTTGTAAAGTTTATTAGGTTTTATCTTCATTTAAAAAGTCAAAATATCAACAAAAACTCATTTTGAGGTTCAAAAATCAGAGTTTCAGAAGCAAACACCTTTAGACAATCAAAGTGCAAACCGAGAGCTCCATATTCCACCTTTGAATATTCAAAAATTTAAAAGTGGAATCATTCACCATAAGTGGTGAATGATTCCCACTTCCAGGTCAATTTTGATTTTTATGCATTTTTAAATACCATTTTGTCAGAAACAGGTTTTGGCTTAGTTTTGTAGAACTAGGACTAATTCGCCTAGAATGGCGAATGAGTCCCACCTGGTCTGAAAATCAACATTAGTAGAATTTCAAGTTCCATTTCTAGTCTTCATCCACATTCCAGGTGCACACTTTCAGTTTGGTCCATTTCTGTTACAGTTTTCTATTCATTTCCAAGTGTTCTTGCATTACACAACGTGTTTTCAAACAAGTTGTTTTCCTTTAGTTTCCATTCATTAATAAATTAATCTTATTATTTTCTTGCATCCATATTCCATCCATATTGCATCGACATTGAATGTAACCTGAGCATTGTGGCCCTTCTTTCTCCTTTTAGGTAAAAAACCCTAGAAGAGCTAGAAAGAATTAGGGTGCCAAAAATCTATGGTACATTTTGGTGAACCTACTTTTTTGAATAAATTCTTTGGATTCCTTCATTATACATCTATCTTGCATTGATCTTTCATTAGGACTTACATGAATTCATTTACATGCTAGGTTTCAAATTTTGCATTCATAGAAAAGTGCATTTAGCTTGCATTTTTAGCATCTAAATTCATTTAAATTTTTTGAAATTCTGCATTGTTAACTTAGGTTTGCATCATAGCACTCAAAAAACATCAAAATCCATAATTTTTTTTTGAAATTTCTGAAAAATGTCCATATTGGGACTGATTCACCACCCTAGGTGAATCAGTTCCTTTTGACCCCTAAAACTGCCTTTTATAGAGCTAAAAACCTATTTTTAGGCTTCTGTTTGGTGCCATTTCCTAGTTGTATCAATTGGATGCATTTTTCTAACATGCATTTCATTCAATCTAGCCTAAATTAGCTCATTTCATTCATGGTTTCAATTTCAAGTTTTCATTTACATCTTGTTACATATCATACTAAGTCAATTGTCATCTTTAAAATCTAAAAAATTACATTCCTCTTTTGCATCTTTTCTTTAGCATTGTTACATTTCAAGTTTGTAGAATAATCATTCCATCATTTTTTCATTACAAAGTTCTATAGTTATCATCTTGCATGTTCTCTTTTTAGATCTTATTGCATGTTGTAAGAGATTGTTTTTAAAAGCATATGAATATGAGGTCCTTTCCCCTCTCTTTTTGTTCATCATAGAGCCCTCTCCTAGTTCCCCTTTTGTGGATGAGGTTAGTTTAGTGAAATAAACCTTGGATAATCATAACACTTACATTTTTTCTTCTCCTATTATCTCTCACACTTATGAAGCAAATATTTTTGTGCTAGAAGAACCAATTGCTGAGAGTTTTGACAATTTGAGTTGTTTCTCTCCTCGTACCTCTCCTATTAGACATAATATTACTAAAGTAGAGGAAATAAAACTAAGTAATCATGATGATCACACAACACAAAGAAAATATGAGATCAGAGACACATTTCTAGACATACCCCTCCTCGATGCAAAGAGGCTAGGTTGATATTAGAAGATACACCTATTCAAGAGAATGAGAACATTGCCCCTACCTTCCTTAATGTCCCTATCCTATGGGAAGATCTACATGAAAATCATAATGATCCTTCTCTTGATGCCTCTCCAACTTGTGATGAAGCTACTTTGCAAATTTCAACCTTAGATGAACATATTACAAGCTCTCCTAGTAGGGTAGATAATATGGAACAATAGAATGATACATTACAAACAATGAACGTTCACATAAAGTCTTCCCATAATCTCCCCATTATCAATACTTGAACACATTCAACCAATAATAACTCCCTTAATTGCAATAAATTTATTTTGGATGAACCAAACATTAATTGTCACAGACATATGGTTTTTTATTCTTCTAAGAACTCTCATTCTAGGAAGGATATTATGACCCAAGACAACAATAACATAGGCACTACTGATATTATGCCCTTAAAAGATAATGAAGACTCTCACTTGTTATAGGATGTTAACATTATTCAACCTCAACTCATCCTTTATCCCCCTTCACACAAACAACCTCAACATAAACTTGAATTCACCCTCTACCCACCTCAAACTAATATGTCTCAACAACCAAGTTATAATACTATTGCTCATACATATAACACTCGAAATAACCCACAACTGCCGCAACCAACCCCAACACCCTTACTTTTGCAAAATCCTCTCCCCCCTAGACCTATCTTACCAAGTCTTCCTAGTGGAAAGGAGTACAACCTTGTTGAACAATTAAAGAATACTCTTGCTAAGATTTCATAGTGGACCTTATTCAAGCCTCCCCTCACTATCACAACTTGATCCAAACAACCTTGTGACAAGTTCCTATCCCTTCTAATGTGCAACCAACTAACATCGTAGCAATGATCCAAGGAATAAATGCTAACATTGTTTTCCACCAAAGTGAACTCTTCCCTTTGGAAGTGCAAAAAAAATATGAATCTTTCATTATCATTGCTCAATATAATGGAATAGGGATAAAGCAAACCCTTAATGTGTGTAGTGTGGATCTCCTCGATCAATTGTGTATTGACAAGTCACAAATAATACCTGATTCTCTATCTATTCGAGGATTTGATAATACAACAAAAAAACTGCTCGGTGTAATAAATTTTCCTATTATAGTTGGGGTGGCTACTTTGCAAACTCCTATTCATGTCATGCCTTATGATCTTTTGTATAATATTCTTTTAGGTAGACCATGGATTCATGAGATGAATGCAGTGCCTTCAACCCTTCATTGTATAATGAAATATGTCTATAATAATAACATTTATCAAGTTGAAATAGACCTTGAGCCTAAAAGTTTCTTGCACCTTGAAAAAAGAGCTACAGGTCCTCTGAAAACATTGATTCCAACATCCAATATAGACCCTCTTGAAATTGAACAAAACAATGAGGAATCAGTGTCTAAATTATTTGGTGATGATTGGGGATCCTTAGAATTCACATAGTCATTTATGGGGGAATGCATAATCACACAAAATAAAAATGAGAAACAAGAACAACCAACCATTATGTCAACACAAAATTTGGAAGACCTTTCAAAAGCATTCACCTCCACTACTTTAGACAAAGAAAAAAATTGCATGGTTACCTTTGATGATGCTTATGATCAACCACCACTTGATCCAAAATCAATGAAGAAGCTTTATGGAAAAGGTTATGAACTCATGAAACAACAGGGATATGGTGGAAAAGGATGTGGTGCTCGAGAACAAGGTATCTACAACCCTATAGAGCTTAATGCACAACAAACAACTCATGGTCTTGGTTATTTTCCTTTGTTTGAAATCAACAAATCTTCATTCAATATCACACAACACACTCCTAAAACCTCCTTAACAACTAGTGGTCTTGAACATCATCCTTTACACAAAATGACACAAGTTCAATATATTTTCCCTCCTCTTGTAAGAGTGAGAAAAAAATCTTGCAATCTAGAGAAATCTGTGTAAGTATGACAACTAATACTAAGCAAGATGTATCTTTGACACCAACCACAAGACCCTCTTCTACCATTGATCAAGAGAGTATCTTATTGAGACTCCTCCAAGATCACTTGATCACCCTCCCTCCTAGAGATCAAAAGAAATTATCTTACAAGACTTCATTCTGTGCCTATCATAGAGTTCATGGTCATTCCACTAATGAATGCAAGGCTTTGAGTAGTAAAATTTGACATCTTAAGGATTTTTGTATGCTTCCCTCTGTGGGGGCACCTATTTCATCTAATTGATACTGATTTTCACTCCATTCATCTCATCAAATCATTTCGGATCATCTTTGTCTTGCACTAAGTGTTAGAAATATATGCCTCAATCTCAAAGGCTGAAACCTCTAAGAGAGCCAAGTCGGTGTGACATTCTTTATGTCTGGTCGACTAGCAGCTTTGAAACCTTGTGGTTTGTAAAGGTCACTGTGACCTTGCTTTAGTCTTGCCGAGTGGACCTGTCGCTGTGACTTGTGGTGTTCACTGTAACCTCTTTCGAGTGGAGATCTCTTGTCAATGGTGTGATTCTTAGCAGATATCGGAGTAACATATATGCTTCGGTATGTAGTCTTATCGATATCGAAAGTATCACCGATAAGTATTTACTTGGAGTCATCGGGGTGACTTGAATACTTGGGAATAACTCTTAGTGATGTTGGTATGTCTCACCGATATTATACACTCATAGCATCAGAGTAACATATGGTGGCTCGGTAAGAAGTCTTACCGATGTGTAATGTCTCACTGAATGGTTATATGCTTATGTCATCGGTATAACATGTGTTTTCGATAAAAACTCTTTGTGAAAGTGATAAGTCCTGCTGACATGATGTTTGTTAACGGATGACTTTAGTGAGACTCTTGGTGACTGAAGTCTTCGGCAAAAGGTGTGAGCATTTAGTATTACCTCTCAGCGATAGTGATCTGTCTTGCCGACTGATGAACATTTTGGTATAACTTGGAGGCATCGGTATGACCTCTAAGTGAAAGCAATAAGTCTTACCAACTGTTTGGACACTTCAGAACAACATAAAGAGCTCGGTGTGATGTCTTAGTGAAAGATGATAGTCTTGCTGATGAGAACACTCACGTCTATGTGACTTTGGAGCTTCAGTATGATGTTTTACCGATAGCGATAAGTCTTGGTGATAGCAATACAAGTGATGATCGTCGGTATGAGGTCTTGGTGACACGACGAAGTCTTAGCGATAGATTTCTGGACTCGGTGTAACATCTTGTTGATAGTATGGACTCTTGGCGATATCAAGAGTCAGGTCTTGTGGCATCGGGGAGACATAGTTAGTGTCTCACCGACATGCCAACACAGGTTGAATGTCTTTGACCGAGTGATGACTATCCTACGTGGCTTGTGTTCGACCAATCAGAGAAGCTGAAAGGGAACTGTTGGAAGATAGTCCATTGTGTCAGTTCTATGAGGAAGTTCAACAGACAAGAATGACATGAATATAGTCTAGAATTACAGATGATGTCTGGTTCGAATGTTAGATTGTTCAACGGATGAATGTTGGGTGAATAGTTCAGTGTATGGTCAGTGTGAATTTGATTAAGTAAGAATTGTACGTTGGATGTTTTGTACAAGGTTGGTCAATTGAATCTACTACTGTAAACTGACATTAGAAAGATAAGTCTAATCTCTGTATGTAATCTTCATTACTGTACTACAAAGTGACTTCTCTTGGTGTGGTGGGTTTTTCTCCCGTATGGGTTTTCCCACACAAATTTGGTGTTCATATGTGTATGTTATATTCTCTGTTTCTATTATTTCTCTCAAGTGCATCTTAATTTGACTATAATTGTAAAATTTAAAAGTGTCTTTGCATTCTTCCCTAAGGTTTTGATGTTAGGAGAGTTGTTTCTGCACCTTAGCTTTCCTTACACTAAGTAGGGGCAAGGGGTTCCATAGCCTTGTACTCGTATGTCACTTGTCATTTCCTCTTTTGGCTAATTGTTAACCTTTCATGAACATATAAAAGAAAGCTTGGGATGTGGACAACATGCCTTAAGTTGGCTTGCATATGCAATACTTCTCTTTTTCATGACGTAGCTTCTCGAAAACATATCACTTGGCATAGGGATTTTCGAGTAAGCTCTCATGTTCTCCTTCTTCTACTTTAAAACAATTGCACAAGTACGGGTGCTTGCAACCTCTTTAAAGTGACCACTAACATTTCATTGTGTGATTTATTTCTTCTTGCGATGTGTCCTTTTCTTAGTGGATTCACTGGGCTTGATTCCCTCCAAGAGCATGATACCTCTTTTGGCACATCCTCTCTTGGAGATGTTAAGCACAATGTCTCATAAGATGAGACCTTGCACAAACAAAAGAAAAATCCCTTTGAACATTCCTTAAACTACCTTGCATTAACAATGTTTGTGAGTGTCAAGCATACTTGAAGTTTTGCTTACCTCATAGAGCTCAAAAACCATTTTCCTTTGTGGCGCCTTATCAAAGTTATCAGGAGGTATAACTTTGATATGGTTGAGCGGGAAGCCCATTCAGTGGGACAAATTTCCCCATAGCCACCTAGATGTGTTTGTGAGTGCATACCAATTAGTGTATGTTTCTCACCTTTTGGGCTTGCTCACCCTGTGAACAACTAGAAGTTTTGTGGCCCCAAAGTGAGTATACTTTTGTGATTTCTCACTCAGAAAACAAGCAAGAGTTTCGTCGCCCCAGAGTAAGTATGCATTTTCTTTTGAAAAACAAGCCTAGATCTAATCCACAACTAGTTGGACAAATTATCAAAATGTGATCCCCCTTTTTCATTTTCATCTTCTTTCTTGCCATTGCATGATGTTGTATCTTGATGATTTGACTTAGGATCTTTGATCCTAGGGGCTTGGCCACCTTCTTGATCTTTGTCATTCTTTGTCATGTGCATCTGTACACTCAAATCTCTCTTGAATGTCTACTTTAGTGTGAGTTTGTTCAACAATTTCATCTTTTCACTAAAGTGAGAGCTAAATGCACCATAGAAAAATGGTCCCTTGACATTTTCATTGTCTTTTAGGCCTTTCTTCATGATGCTTGGTCCATTTTTCTTTGATTTAATGTTCCAATGTGGCTTAAACATTCATAGTAGGTCCTTAAAATTCAAATTATGGCATCTTGTGAAGGTGTTGTGAAGTGTTGTAAAATATTTCTACACTTTTCTAGACTCTATTCATTACAATTCACCTAAAAATCACCTTTTCATCACTTATCAAGTCCTATTTTGAAGTGTTGTAAGGTCTTGTAACAAGATTTCATGCTTTTCTAGACTTAATTTAATTATTTACACCTTTCTTATGCTTTATTTGATCCCTTTATGCCCTTACAAGGCTTAATTAATTGTATTTTTGAATGTAAACCCAACAAACCTCATTAAATGCAAGATAATTCCCAACACCCACTTTCAGGTCCAAGGTGGGACCCATTCACCATGGGTGGCGAACGAGTCCCTCTTGGCTCAAAACTCAAAATATTTCAAATTTTCTTTTGGGTTTTTATTCAAATATGCCTTAGGTCAGCATGTGATGAGGTATCATTGGGTTACTAAGGCTCAAGTGTGTATAAATACTTGTGTTTTTCTCCTCATTTTACAACTCCTAATCTCACAATTCATGCTTCATTAGCCATCCATCATTCCTCCATCTCAAGTCAAGCAACTTAGAGTTTCATCATTTCAAGTCTCCAAGATATCAATTTTTAGACATTCAAGGGAAAATTATTCATGTTTTGCTACATACTTTCAAGATCAAACATCATGGAAAGGTAATCAACTCCATTATTGTATGTTTCATTACATTCTTTTATCATTTTGGTTTAATTAAACCTAAAAGAGGTTTGACCAAGGAAAACCCCCATGCCCTAACATTCAATATTTCTCTCTCTTGCCTTATGTGTTTGCAGATTTAGACTTCTTGGAAGCTTGGAAATCATTAAGAATCAAGTTGCAAAGTTTCTTAGGTCTTCTTTTCATTCAAAAAGTAAAAATATCAACAAAAACTCATTTTCAAATTTGCATATCAAAGTTTCAGAAGTGGACACTTGTAGAGAATAAAAGTGCAGATCGAGAGCTTCGTATTCCACTTTTGAATATTTAGAAATTCAAAAGTGGACTCATTTTCCATGAGTGGTGAATGGGTCCCACTTTTAGGTAAATTTTGAGTTTTCTCCATTTTTAGATACCCTTTCAGTCAAAAACAGGTTCCGGCTTATTTTTGAAAAACTAGGACTGATTCACCCAGAATGGCGAATGAGTCCCACCTGGCCTGAAAAATAAGCATCAGTAGAATTTCAAGTGTCATTTCTAGTCTTCATGCACATTCCAGGTGCACACTTTCAGTCTCAATGCTTTGCATCGTCCCCAAAGGGAAAATCACAAGCGAAAGAGAAAATGAAAAGGCGAAAGAAAAGGAAAAGCTTTTGGGTCAACATGAAGGAGATATTTTGGTCTCAATGCCTTGCGTCATCTCCAAAAGGGAAAAAAAAAGAAAAAGATAAAGTAAAAAGGAAAAGGGACAGATTGGGTCAACATGGAAGAGACAGAGGGCATATCAACACTTTGTGTCATCCCCAAAAGGAGAACACAAAACAAAAGCAAAAAAGAAGGGGTAAAAATGTACGACATATAGAAGAATGAAAGTACAAATAGAGGATGTGCACAAAGAAAGGGAACATCAAACACACATTATGGGGGAACATGATACACACATACAAGTACACCAAAGAAAAATGAAAATGTAAAATGGGTTAGTAATGCAAATGCAAGCCAACCATTAATTGATTTATTATATTCACAGGCTTAATTAATTTAAGTGGAAGAGGAATAACGTGGTTAAGAGACAAAGACAAATGCATTACGAGGACAAGGTTAGCAACTTCTTTCCCCCACTGAGTGTAAGACAAGAATGAGCCAAGGTAGGTGATGGGAAGGATCATGCAATAGTGAGAATGGAAAATTCTACAACTATGGCATGATGAGGGGATTTAGTTTTAGGGAATTATGGTATGATAGGATAACAGTCGGTATTAGTGAAGTGATACTTGTTTAGTATGTCCTTCAATGTCTGACATTCATCAGTTTAGTGTAAAAGTACATGATGATATTTGCAATATGTTATGTTAAAATCTTTAGGATGTTAAAATCTTTAGGATGAACGGCCAACCTGTTTGAAGGAGGTAGGAGTATAAGACCTTTGTTTAAAAGTTGTTGGAGTCTCCTTTCACATTTAGGGGGTGGATGGAGAGGAAACTTTAGTTTCTTAAAATTTTAAGGTCTCTTGTGTTTTCTAGATTCACCATTTTCATGGATTGAAGGAGGAAGAGGAACCATGGGGATCCTAGCATCCTTGTCATTGGAATTAGGTAATGGTTGTTCACGTGGGAGGAGAACATTCAAGTTAAGAGGAGAATCAAAGATCATTGTACCATCATCTTGAAGTCTCCAATATTCAAAAGGAGGCTTGTTGTCATGAGGAGGATCTTGATATCCTAATCCTGTTGTTTTTTCATTTGTTGGTCTTTGTTCTCAAAATTGCTATTCATATTATGCTCAGTTGTTGTGTCACAACCTTGTTTTCTTAAGATGGTAAATACTTTGACATATGTTTCTTCAAGGTTGATTGGTGTGTTTGTAACTTTGTTATCATAAAATGGGTGAGGATGTGATTGTGTAGAGGAACTAGGTACACCTATTGAAGGGAACTTAGGTCCTTCAATCGTTTCAGGATGTAAATAACCAAACAAGTCAGGAAGTGAGATAGTAGGAAAATCTTGTGGCTTCATAGATGGGTAAAAGGCTGCATTGGCTTCAAGATTGTCAAGGAATAAATTTAAGAACTTTGTCATGCTATCATAATCTTCTCCAATGATGTAAACAACATGAGGAGGAAATTCATTTGGAGTTGAAGGAGCATGAGGAAGCTCAAGGTCATTAGGATCACAACCAAAGGCACAATTTGACATGTCAACTAAGGATTTCAATGAGTTCCAAAACTTGTTAAAGGAAAAATCCATGATGACAAAAAGTAAACTAATATGTAAGAAAGAGAAGAAAAATAGAAAATTTGAAGAGTATAACAGAAAGCAATAACAGGAAATTGTAATGCAGAAAATGCCTAGAAAATGCCTAAAAAATGTAGTTTAAAATGTCTAGCTAGATTGAATGAGGCTGAACAGAGTGCACCTAGAAGTTGAATAATGCTATTAGAAGGTTTTGGAAATTGGAAAAAATCCCTATTTATGACTAGTGGGACTCATTTTCCACTGATGGCGAATCAATCCTCCTACTAGTAAAATCACTTGAAACTATTTTTTGACAGTCGAGAACTGAATTCTGAATTTAAAATCAACTTTTCCACCCTACAGGTAGGACTCATTCGCCACTGATGGTGAATCAGTCCTCCTCCAAAAATTTGCAAATTCAAGAGTCAATTCTGTAGGTCCAGATCTGCACTTGTCTTCTTGTCAGGTTGACAAAGTCAAATCTACAAAAAATGATGGAAATTCAAGGTTTTGTTCTCTGTGTTCTCTTTTATCCTGCCTTATGCCTCTGGTCATCTATGGCATTTGGGAAAAGCCTAAGATTGGGGTTTTACATTTGTCTTCATGTAAAACCCTAGCATTTATCTTATGCCTTGGGTGGGATCTATTTGGCCATTACTTTTTGGAGGGTTTTAAAATGACTTAAGCCCCATTGCTTCGTCTAGGCCAGTGCCCTTTTTGTTTTATCATTTTATGTCCTTCGCTTGACTTTATTCTCCTAAGTCTTGGATGGTCTCGTGCTCCCTCATTTTAAATGATAATTTATGTCATTATTTGTCATTGGCCTAGTGATGTCCAATTAGTCCTTTAATAAATGTTTTTATTTTGCAGAAGGAGGAGTTCGCATGACCATAGATCAATCATCATTTGATCTCAGTCATTCCCCGCCATCCTGTGATGACCCCACCACACTGTTTTGGTTGATCACAATATCACGTGCGAGCGCCACGTGTCTCATCCAGTGAAGCCAAGGGGAAGATAAAATACTTTGAAGCATTGATTTGGTTTTAATACATTATGCAGTGGGTTACTAAAGTGTTTATGAGATGCACGCGTTTCAAATCAACACAAATCTTATGGGTATGTGCACAATCATCATGAAAAAAATAGGCCCTTAAGTGGCAAAAAATTAAAAAAAAACAGAGTTAGGCAACTTGACATAAAAATTTGAATAAGTTATCTATATTATTTCAAAAATATGTAAGAATATAATCTGTAACAAATTGAATGTAGTTTCTAAACTACTAGGTTTTTTTTTTTAAATCTATTTGGTGAAAATTTGAAATTTCAATACAGTAGTACTCAAATTTTAGGGAAAAAATAAGAAATAGGTGTTTGTCTAACCACCCTAACCACAATAAAATGATCATAGTTTTTATAAGATTTTAGGAATAAGTAGAGGACTCATGTATGGATGTGATGCATATTTTTTTGTAATTTTTCCAAGTAAATAATTAATTATGAATTTTTTATTACAACTTTTAAAAATATAAAAAACTGTATGTCACCACCTTAACTTGGTAAAAATTTATGAAATTCAATTTTTTTTTTAATCCTATAGTATACAAAGCATATAATGTGATGCATGTTTTGGATTCAAAAAATGTGATACCATTTGAAAGCTATAAATGTTTTTCAATCAGCCTATCAATCAACACTTTTGTCATAATTCAAATAGAAAATGAATAATAATTATTTATTAAATTCAAAGTAAAACATAATATATATTGGTTGGAAAACTGAGATTCTACTTTAAAAACTATTTTCATTTCATTAATTTTGGGTAAAAAAAAGTCATCAGCCACATAACCTACAAATACCCATTATATTGCCACTTTTTGGCCCATCATGATCTTTCACATACCCTTATAATCTTAGTAGAAAAGGTGCTTGATGGTTAAGGACAAAGTTGGCGACTATGTTGAATGAACTGGATTGTAGATTGTTGAAGATCAATGGTTGCCCGCCATCGCGCGATCAGAAGTTGTGCGGTCTTTATTAATTGCCATATCGCAGGCAAGCACCACATGGATTTTGTTGGCAGTGTATAGTATGGTGGGCCCCTTGTTGCCACAATGGAGATTGTGTCAGCTTGATTTGAAGGAAACTGTTCGATGATCTGACCAAGGTGAAGGATCGATGGCTAATATTTCAATCTACATCAAATACGTTGGAGCCATTTGTGCAGCGCGCGAGTGAGATTTAATGGCGACAATGACATCTACTACCAGGGTTTGATTGAAATAAAGAAACTATTCATACACTGATGGTATCACAAAGCATTCAAAACATCTTTGCAGAGGCTAATTCAATGGGAGCCCACATAGCCAGTTGAAGGAGGATGCACCTAGCCTAGCATAAAATATATTTATTGAAATGGCTTTAGAAATTCTAAAGCAAATCAATGCCAACATTAAGAGGGGCACCATCATCAAATGAGGAGCATGCGGCCTAGAAGCAAATATATAATGATTTGTTAAAAAATAAAATATTTAGTAACTATTAAGTAAAGGAAACAGGGGCGATGGCAACCAACAACAAATGTATTTGCTAGAAGAACCTCAGAAACTCCAAGTAAATACCATGGAGCAACATACACACCAAAATTCTACCTTGTAGAGTTAGAGAGCTGGGTATATTACAAAATGGATTTGTTGAACTATCCTCTAAAGTTGCATAAAGGGAAGCCTACACATAAAGTACATTGTTGAAAGTGCTTTAGAATCCACTAATGTAGGTGGAGGGTTCAATTTACACAGGGAGCTACTGCCATTTTCACGAGAAAGTTGCAGAGCAAGGAGAATGAATGCACAACTAGCAGAAATTAGGGCAACAAAGAAGAAGATTGAAGATCAACGATTGTTAAAGAAGTAAAAACCCAACCATATCCTAGCCATTCCCTAGCCATTACCTAGCCATTCCCCGCCAAATCATGATATCAAGATGCACGAAGGTTAATTTCCACGAGATGACAAGATTATGACACGTGGCACAGGTGGGCCCAAAGTGATTTCTCTTCGAACACGCGGGTGAAGATATATTAAAGAGGCCCAATGAAATCTATTTAAAAGAAAGGAAAATATTTGAACAACATGTGGGGTGCTGTGAAAAATTAAATATGATCGATGATGTTTTACATTTTAAAACATATTGTTTTAAATGTAATGTGGAAAGGCTAAAATATTGCCTAGATAAATGAAACAAAGGGGAAAAGAAAAATCAATTTTAAATGTCAGGTAAATGGAGACCTCATAGGTGAAATAAAAGGTGTAGGCTATTAATGGTTGACAGGTCATCTATGGCAATTACAACAGATTCTAGTTTTGTTTTTAGTGACAGTCTTGGTGTGGAACTCCTGAAGTTTTCATTGCTGTGTCAATCATTCTCAGCAGGCATGATGAACAAGAAGATTCTCTAGAAAATTGCTGTTGTAACAAATTTTTGGAATGTCACAAAGTGGTCCAATTGGTTGGTGATGCGCGTGCTTTCTGGACCAATGCTTATTTGCTCCTTCATTTCTATAAGAAGGATTTCAAGGCCAAAAGAATGAGTTAGCGAGTGAGATATTTTTTTGGTCGAGTCTAGGTAGAGTTGCTGAGAAAATTGTAAAGTTCGATGGTTTTAGTGAATATGCAATTTAGGTTTTGAGTCATTCTATAGTAATTTTTTAATTCATGGGGGCTTGATGTCTTATGATAGTACTGACATTTGAATTGAAATGATTAATTAAAACTCATGTCTCTCCATTGTACATGCATATATGAATTCTGAATAAGATAATCAAGGGTTGTCTTGTTCATCTCGCTGTTGTGGTGTGTATGATTTCTATTTTGGTTTTAATTCAAGGAATTAATTAAAATTCTTGAATGGGATTGTAGGTGGATATGTTTTGTATAAGGATTTGATAAGTCATATTGGGTTAGAATACATGTTGATGAAATTGTAAGGCAATATTCTCAAGGATCTTATATGTTATGTATTAAATCTATCATAAACCCTTAGACGTTTATGAATTTGACTCCCCCAATGGATATATGGCACTGATCTAAGTTGTAATAATTTGTATGGTTTAGTATTTGTTTGTTTTTTCCTAGATCTTGCTACAAATTTCAAATCAATGACTATTTTATATGGTGAAGTGTGTTGTAGTTATCTCATGCTCCAAATAGTTGATATTACTGATGAACAACCAATTATATTTGGTATTATCCTATTATGTTGAGCTATTAAATGAGATTATCTGTTGTTGTTAATGTTGTTTATGATAATGGTGCAAAGGTTGTAAACACATTAAGGGATCACCCTCTTGGTCTTGCAGAGCTCGAAGTGTAGGAGATCTTTAAAATTCTCGTTAGTTGGTCCAGGTCCTTCAAGCTACCCTTGATTGGAATTGGCAATTCCATAGGTAGATTATAAGACCAACCTAGTTACAGTAAAAATAACCAACAAACCACTTTGCAACACCTATTTCTTTGCCAAATCTGCCTACAAGACCAAAACCTTGTTGTAAAAGTTTGAAGATATGTCAATGGCTGCTCCAAGATGCTTGATAATTGCTTGATTGAATGATGCTTTGATGCTTAAGTGATTGATTGAGATTGAATGAGAGGATGAATGCTTGAATAAACTAGTGAATAAATTAGAATGAATGGTGGGGGTTTAAAATGGATGGAAAAACACTTATTTATATGCACTTATGCCCCAATTACCCAATAATACAACATCACAGGCCGACATAAGGTCTTTTGAATAAAAACTAGAAGGAAATTTTGAATTATTTTGAATTTGTAGCCAAGAGGGACTCATTCACCACCTATGGTGAATGGGTCCCAATCTAGGCTTGTAAGTAGGTGTGGGGAATTAAGTTGCATTTAATGTTTTTTATTGGGTTTACATTAAAAAATACACTTAATTAAGGCTTATGAGTGCATAAAGGGGCTAAATAAAGCATAAGAAAGGTGTAAATAGTGATAACAAGCCTAGAAAAGCATGAAATATTGTTACAAGACTTTAAAACACTTTAAAATAGGACTTGATAAGGGATAAAAAAGGTGATTTTTAGATGAATTATAATGAGAAGAGTCTAGAAAAGTTTAGAAATGTGTTACAACACTTCACAACACCTTCACAAGACATCATAATTTGAATATTTAGGACCTAATGTGAATGCATAAGTTACATTGCAACATTAAACCAAAGAAAAATGAACCAAGCATCATGAGAGAAATACCTAAATGACCATGAAAATGTCCAAGATCCATTTTTCTATGGTACAAAGTTGTAGAATAAAAACCTTATTTTTTAGACAATAGATGTCATCTTTAGGTATAGTGAATGTTTTGGGTTGTCTAGTATTGGTTTTTAGATTCTCATCCTATGGATCTCTTTTGATCCACAAGTTAAAAAGGGTGCCAAATCACCCTTCTTATCCAAATTTATGACATCTAGAATTTGGGTCTCCTATGTATTGGAAATGTAAAAACATTTTGATAGATAAAAGAGATATAAGAGAGAGTTAAGGTTTTTGGACAACTTGTGAAGTATGTTAAGAGGTATCATAAGGTGTCTTTTAATGGATATAATCACTTCAAAATGAAGTTCCAAAAATGGTGAGTACATTATGAAAAAATTATGATAGGTGGAAGGAATATGGCATTTTTACCATATGGACTCATCTTGGGACTTGGGTGTTGGAATTTTAATTAGGGATATGATCACACTGCATTTTTTGGTTGTTTCAACTCATGGTTTCCTAATTACTATTTTATGGTTTCCTTTATTTCTTTTTTTATTTATCAATTTCTTGAGATGAAGGTTTTGATAGTGATTTTTTAGGTACTATTGTAATATGAGAATAACTCTAGATCTCTAGTTGGTGACACTAGACTATAAATGATTATACTCTATAAGTGTATTGTAACATTTTGTTCTTGAATGATACATTGAATTAATTTTTAGTGTGGGTTTTTTTCTTGAAGGGGTTTACTCCACATAAATCATTATGTTATAGTGTATCTTCTTTTGTATTTATTTCCTTCTAACTATATTAGTTTAAATTTTTCACATACTTCATCTCATGGAATAGTATAGGAAGCATATTTTACAGATCTACTTTCTTTCTATTGGTATTTGTTGATGTGGTTTTTATGTACTTCTCAACACAGGTAGTGCGTAGGTGCACTACCTCTCTTGAAAGAGAATCTTCTACAATCAGATTGTAGAACACTATCCCAAGGTCTCTAATGTCAGGTATTGACAATGCTTGGAATATCTCAGTTGATTTTTGTGATTTTCTAGAATCACAAGGTGGACTTACAAATGAGTTACAAAGCATGGGAAGTTGGGTTTGCAAATGCAGTTTCAAAGTGCTGGAAGTGAATCAACAGTGGCTGCCCACTCAAAACAACAAGCTGAAACTCATCAAGTTCATCTGATTTAGCTTCATGGTGATGCTTTGGATCCTACTCTAACCAAGGATTAAAAGAAATAGAAAAAGGAGAAGGGTTAAGAAAGTTGTTCTAATCCCAAGCTACAAATGAACGGTAACAATGGTGGCTGCTGTAGTAGACAAAATTCCTAAACTAAGTTTTGCTTGACCAAGAGAAACCTATAGCTACAAAAAACCAATGCAATCTTCTAAGGTCTACTGATTTTCAAATTACACATACACATCATGAACATGCAATTGAACTAGGTTGCAACAATGACAGAAAGAAGCCCAGGCTAACTTTGCACAAGAACTTGTCATCAACAAGTGCTAAAAGTATGGGCTAGAAGCTCATCAAATATTATAACAACACCATCATGACAACCATTCAAGAAACTAATACTAAAACTAACATAGAAGGTAGAACCATGCATGAAAGATGAGAAAAATCAAAGAGAACATCCATAAAATCATGCAATGCTATCTTCTATTGCTACAAATGCTTTTTACAACAACTCTCCAACCCTTACAAATGAGGGGCAAGCCCCTATTTATAGTTTTCCAAAGCCCAAATGAATGGGTAGGATTAATTCACCATGAGTGGACCAGATTTGATTACATTAGGGTTTCATCTACCCCCCATTATCTAGCAATTTTAAAATACATTCCTTGTCTTTTCTCTATTTTGTCATCTAGTGCTCAAGTGCTGCAGCAGTTTTTCCATTTAGCTGATTGCCCTTTTACTATAGCTGAAACTACCTGAAAGTTGTCTTCTTACTTGATATGTTTGTAGTGTTCTTCCTTGGATCAAATGAGCCCGCCGAAGATTGACATCAATGCATTGGTTGCCCCTGATTCGAGCAAACAACCCCTTATGCCTTCTTCAAGGCCACCCCCTTGCATTTTTGTCCTTGACTTCCTTGGCACAGGCCTTCTTCTAACACTGACCCTGTTGGTGGGTGCTAGCAGGAGAGGCGATCACGAAATGAATGGTGACAGCTATGCACATTCCTTGTTCAACTTTCTCAATGGGTCTCTTGACGGACCTGCGGTAGGCTTCTTGAATCCTGCATACATGAAGTGTCATATGTGCTTTCATACACAAATCAAGGAAAACGTTAGCCAAATCTTGCAAAATCCTTGTTAGATCCATCCATACATCATCAAAAGATCATAATATTCATATTTGGAGCTCATTCAGACCATAAACGTTAATACAGACCCAAGGGGGTGGGTAGTAAATGAGGGACAATAAATTAGAAGGGAAGTTCCCAGACCCCACAAAACATAGCAAAACCAAGATTTTTCAATTATAGCACATGGGAAAAGGGGAAGGAAGAGTGCCTAGAAAAACTTCCTCAAGATTGGACCCATTTGAAAAAAGTGAAAGCTCAAAATGACCACAGAGGGATGGAGTCCTGGAAATGGCCACGGAGGGGTCGGGTCTCAGAGGCCGGGTTGCAGGGCTCCACAGATGTTAAAAATGATGATAGAGGGATGGAGTCCCGGAAATGGCCACAGAGGGGCCAGGTCTAGGAAGCTGGGTCGTCGGGGCTCCACGGATGTTCAAAATGGTGATGGAGGGATGGAGTCCCAGAAACGGCCATGGAGGGGCCGAGTCCCGGAGGTTGGGTCATCGGGGCTCCATGGGTGTTCAAAATGACGATGAAGGGACGAAGTCCCAGAAATGGCCACGGAGGGGCCGAGTCCTGGAGGCCAGGTTTCCAAGGCTCCACGGATGTTCAAAATAGCAACAAAGGGACAAAGTCCCAGAAACAGCCACAGAGGGGCCGAGTCCTGGAGGACGGGTCGTCGGGGCTCCACGGATGTTCCAAAATAGGAAAAGGGGGACAAAGTTCCAAAACCACCGAAACTTAACCTTGGTAGTTCACTTAGGCACCCCAAAAACATCCCAAATCCACCAAAAAGTTTGCCCCAAAGTCAAAAATGTGGAAATCGGACCGACAGGGATCGACAGGTGTTTCCAAAACAACCAAAGAGGAAGGGAATTCCGGAGGGAAAGTTCTGAAACCACCAAAAATTTACGGAACATTGACAAAACTTTTGCAGTTCACTTAGGCACCCCAAACACATCCCAAATCCACCAAAAAGTTATCCTCAAAGTAAAAAATGTGGAAACTGAACCGACAGGGGTCCACAAATGTTTCCAAAACAACCAAAGAGGAAGGGAATTCCGGAGGGAAAGTTCTAAAACCACCAAAACTTTACAAAACATTGACAAAACCTTGGCAGTTCATTTAGGCACCTCAAACACATCCCAAATCCACCAAAAAGTTGGCTCCAAAGTAAAAAATGTGTAAACCGGACCGGCGGGGGTCCACGGATGTTTCCAAAATAGCCAAAGAGGGAGGGAGTTCCGGAGGGAAAGTTTCGAAACCACCAAAACTTAACGAAACGTTGACGAAACCTTGGAAGTTCACTTAGGCACCACAAACACATCCCAAATCCACCAAAAAGTTTCCCCCAAAGTCAAAAATGTAGAAAAAAATGAATCGAGTGATTAGGGACCAAGTCAATAGGAACAAGACAAAAGGCAGAAAAGGGACTTGGGACATTATTTCTCCTCGAACTTAAATACCCCAAGTAGGTGAATTTGGATAGGGGGATTTGATCATTTGAAGGCACATGACCAATTTGGGCTTGGAAAATGGGGCACACAAAACAAGACAAGAGCAAAGCAGCCTGTCGGGAGTGAAAAAAAGGGGGTCCCTACCTATGGCGGGGTGTGTGTGCAAAACATGCACAACAGTATCAAATTGTGGCCATCTTAGATTTGAGTCATTTTGGATGAGTATTTTTTATAATACTCTTGGATTGAGTGGGATCTTACATAAAAATATTTTATTGCAATGAAAATGTAAAGCACATTAAGGGTAGATCAGGATAAATTATCAAGTATAAACTTTGATATTTTATATCTTAAGATATATACATCATGTATAAAGATATATGCACTATACTATTTAAAACCAAACCTACCATAATGAAACAAGAATACTTAGACATATTGAATTGAATATCTAAGGATATCATTATTCTTTATTTGGATGGTTAATTATTTTTGAATGTGTATGAAGAGAATACTAAAATGAACCTTTGGAAAAAATTATGTGAGGTTAATTAGGTAAAACCAAGGTAAAATGTTAGAATTACAACATGACAAGCCATTTTAGAAGAGATTGAAAGGAGAAAAATAATAAGAAGATTGATCCTCATGATGAGTTTGAAAATTCCTTTCAAGATTATGGGGATTCCTTTGTTATAGCATTGGATGCATGTGCATTAGATTATGTTTGGTTGGTAGACTAGGGTCCTCTTTCCACATGACCTCACATCATGGTTAGCTTAAAAAATATGAAGGATATGATGGTGGGAAGGTTTAATTTAGAGGTAATCTAATTTAAATATTATTATTTATAGAATATTGTTAATTTGATTTCCTAACTGATTAGTGAAGGGAATCTATAGAATAATATCCCTACTTTGGTATGTAGCCTACTTTATGTAAGTAAATAATAAAGGCATACTCTCCCTTGAGCACACCTTACATAGATATTAACATTAAAGAGAACACACATAAAAATTTATTATACTCTGAGAAATCATCTACATACATGCAATCAAATGCAATATAACTATCTGGTCACAAGACCACTATTACAAATATATGCAAAAAATCAGAGATGCAAGTCTATGAATGACAATAATGGCCACTGAAACCCCAACCTCCATTCTGCACCTATGTTTTGTGCTAAAAAGCAAGATTTTTTTTTCTATCTTCTCATCTAGAATGAATCCCTTTCATTGCTCACCACTTTATCATTTTTTCCCTTCCAACTAACTATCACTTCTATTTATGGTGCCTAATAGATTCAGTTGCCTCATTTTTTTGGGCCTAATAAATTTCCTAAATTTTAGTCCAACTTCTAGGAGCCATAACTTTTGAATCGAGCATTGGATTGAAAAATCATCTGCATTGTTGGAAAGATCTCGATGAACTGTAGGGACACAAAAGGACCATAAATGGACATTTTGATTTTTGGCCATTTTTGAGCTGATCCTAGATGCCTCAAAATTGACTTTGTATATTTTTAAAGGATTTTTGAGGATAAAACATTAATATCAAGATTACAAGTGACAAATGGTATTGAAGTAATTTCTTCACCATTAACTTGATTTTATCATTTTGTAGCTCTCTGTAATATTTCATGTCCATGCATGCACAAATACTAACCTACTAAAAATAGAAACATGCTCTTTTTAGCTCTTCCAACTTACTGAAAATAGTAAACTTGTCATTTTTAGCCCTTAGTAAAAAAATATTTACCAAACTTAACAAAAATTAAAAATAAACAATTTTTTTGGGGATGCAGGATTGCTCTTACACCCTAGATGCTCTTGCATTAGTAAACAATTTAGATTTGTAGGTTATTTTCTTAAGTGGAGGGTGCACATTAGTGAGAGGGACTATAAAAAATTCTAAGGTCATTGGCATAAAAACTCTATTTTACCTAGATGCAAGGAATTTTCCTTACAATAACTCTTTTATTCAAAATCTATACCTTCACCCTGTAGCCAACAAAGAGGAGTATTTTATTCACTTCTAATGGTCATATTTTTTCATCTCATGGTGCTCATGCTTTGGAGACTAAGATACCAATTGAAAAGAGAATGATATGCAACTGAAGGATGGGAAACATTGGTGAGAAGTGTTGAAGTTCCCTAAAACAATAAAAACTTTTTGAGGGGTTAAATGATTGTAATCTTGGATTTTACTTTTGTGAGCATTGTGTATATGGAGAATAGAGCCATGTTTAGCTTCCCTCTAGTTCTCATATTTTTGTATGGTGTTGGAATTAATCTATTATGATGTATTTGGTATTCTTATCATTCTATCAATTTCATATTCTAATCATTTACTTTAAAAATATTTTTTGATGCAACTAATGATCTACCATATGACCAAGATGAAGATGTTAATGGTATATATAATATTTTCCCATATGAGTTAACAAGAATTCATTTGACATCCTTAAGAAATAGGTCACATTCTAAAGAAAGAAGAGTCAAAACAAGGAAATGCAGAAACAAAGAACGAAAAAGAGTATTCAAAGGAGAGGTCAAAAGAAAGTAATTAAATTAAAGGCCAAGAAAGAAATATGGAAACCAAAGAATCAAGTTATGCTACAACCAATATCTCTTGTGATATAATCACAACAAAAAATGAAACAAACATTGATAGAAAAACATGTTTTATCAATTGATGAACTATTTGCACCAAGCACAAAGGCATATCAAGAGAACATACACCATTGAAATAGATAGTAGAGAAGAACATAAAAAGGAGGAAGAAAAGAAATTTAATAATCTATTATGACAAGAAAATGATGATCTCATAGATTAGAAAAGAAAAGTCTATCAAATGATGATCCCATTATCATGTAACTATCATTCCTTTTAATTTTTGTTTGATCTATTATCCTTATTTATAATATTTTTCTTTTCTTCAAAAAAATGTTTGATCTTTCTTATCTCAACTTATTTTTTCTCTTCACCCTTTTTTTTACATCACAAATTCATTATTCTTTAATCCTTTTATCTTTTTATCTCCTTATGTTAATTTTTTTCACGTGACCGGTGACACTGGCATGCACACCCTCCAATACCATGGGGACGGAAGGGAGACTAGACCTCGTGACCTCTTGCTTGCAACAGGATGCTTTAACCAATCGAACTAGACCCTCTACCCCATATGATGTTCTGTACTTACATATATTATATCTAACTATTCTGAGCATCATTGTCTTACATATTTACAAGAATTATGTCTAGTTATAATGAGCACTTTGTCTATGACCTGTGTCTTAACTAAAAAAGTTTTCACCGGATACCTTCCTCGCAAAACTCGCATCTATATTGCTTCACTTCCTATCTCTCCTTGCATGAATTTGAAAGCAGAGTCATGGAGTCAGATTCAGCTGACATAACTCAAAGTAATACCAACACTCAGCCCAACATAATAACTCTGAAAACAAGGAGCGAGGTAGACGTTCTAGATGATGGGTACCACTGGAAGAAATATGGTCGGAAACAAATAAAAAATAGCCATCACTGGAGGTAATATACTTCTCCCAAAGTGTTAAAAGAGATATTAGTTAAACATAAATTTGAATAGTTTACTTTAACACGTGGTGCAGGCATTATTTCAAATGTAGAGTAAGAGGATGTGTGGTGAAGAAGAAAATCCAGCGGTTTGAAGATGATCCTGAGTTCGTTCTGACAACATACGAAGGGAGTCATAACCATCCATCTCACTCTCCTCTTCTACGAAATTCCTATGATTTGCGAAGTCAGTTCCTTGAAGCCGAAGCTCCTGCAAATACCTTGGAATAGATAACTCTGGTTAGTGAACAGATTTTAGTCTGCAAGAACTTGTTTTCTATTCAAAACGTCATTTTGTATGCATAGACAAATACAGTGAAAACCCAGTTAGACAAAATCAAATGTCGTTTCTTTTCATATCATTTCGTACATATATTGTTTGTCTAGACTTTTTAGCAGAAAATAGTCATTGAAGTAGGTAAGTGATAGCAAATTCAATTTTTTTTTCTTTTTTAGTTTCTTTCTACGTGCCATCTACCAATCATAGTTGAGGTAAGTAATTGACTAGCTTGTTATAATTGATTGGGCCATCTATCAATCATAGTTGAGGGATGGGATTAAGAAAATGAATGTTTTTTATTATTTGTGACGGAGTTATATAATAATGGTTTCTTTTTTGCTTTTTAAGAAATGAAATACAGTTATCTTATTATCAGCTTTGTTTTTTTACTATTGAATGAGATCTTTAAGAATAATTATTAGGAGTCATTGTGTAAAAATAGAGAAAAAATATCTATTTTCACAAATCACATCAAAGAAATAACTAATTATATGGTGGCACATATGGTGAGCAATACCATATGTCTCAATGCATATGTTTTGGTGTAACTTTTTATAATTGATTGTGCAATCTACCAAATTTTTTTGAGAGATGAGATTAACAAAATGAACCAGTTTTAATAGTTGTGATAGTATTATATAATAATGGTTTCTTTTTGCTTTTTAAGAAATGGAATACATTTGTCTTATTATTAGTCAAAGTTTGTTTTTGACTATTGAATGAGATGACCTTTAAGAATAATTACTAGTAGTCATTGTGTAAAAATAGAGAAAAAATATCTGTTTTCAGAGATCACATCAAAAAAATAACTAATTATATGGTGGCACATAATCGCATCAAAGAAATAACTAATTATATGCTGGCACATATGGTGAGCAGTAACATATGTCTTGATGCATATGTTTTGGTCTAACTTTTTATAATTGATTGTGGGATCTACCAATCATAGTTGAGGGATGAAATTAAAAAAAAAAACATGTTTCAATAGTAATTTTAAGAATGATGCATATGTTTCGGTCTAACTTTTCATAATTGATTGTGGGATCTACCAACTTTTTATAATTGATTGTGGGATCTATCAATCATAGTTGAAGGATGGGATTAAAAAAAAGTGCGTGTTTCAATAGTAATTTTAAGAAATGGAATACATATGTCTTCTAATTACTCAAACTTTGTTTTTTACTATTGAACAAGATGATCTTTAAAAATAGATGTTCTGGTCTAGCTTTTTGAGGTGTTTTTTGACTACTTAGCAAATACATAGCTAATGTCTGCTTTTTGATAAGTGCAATTAATATTTTTATTTTTTTAAGGTCTATATACAAATTTAAACAAGTGCCACATAGAGGTGAGTACTTGCCTTCATAGTATTGTAATAAAACTATTTGTTATGAGGTAGGTAAAAAAATTGTCATTTAGTTGATAAACGATTTGACATGAAATAACAATATAGATCAATCAACTCTGCAAACTTAATCTATTCTAGAAAACCAATGTATTATATTAATTTTTAATTTTACATTTTAGATTTATAAAATAATATAATATAAATATTATTAGACATTTAATTAAGAATATTTGTTAAAAATAATTTTATTTTAATATAAAAAATATTGATTTTAGACACTAAATTTGATTAAATTAAATTAATATAACAATTATTATAGAAATTACTTACTTTTAGTAAATAAAAACAATAAAAAATACAACAATTATAATAACCAATGTCTATATTCTATCATCTCTATATTCTAGTTTAATGGGAGGAAATGAAAGCTACATATTAAATACAAAATGCTAGTTACATGTATATTTACATATAATTTATAAATATTAACATGCTTATATTCTAGCTTAGTGGAACGAAAAGTTAGTTACACATACTTATTATTAATGTCAAGGATAAAGTATAATAACACCTTATATTTATAAAACCTATAATTTACCTATTTGTAGCTTAACTTATATAGGATAATTATATATGGATGCAAAGTAAAGTCCATTCCTAAAAAAAAATAAAATCTACCTTCATTTTTCCCAAAAATTCACCCATAACACACAAAAAATTTATCCAATCATGTTCACAAGAAATAATTTTAAAAATTTATAAAATTAAATATTTTACATATTCAGTTTAGAAAGATTGAATATTATTTGAATAAGGTATTTTTAATTTTTTTTTGATTGGTTCAAAACCAACTTATTATAATAATATGTTATTAAATTTTAGTTATTTACTATTTTAATCATGCATGTCTAAATAGTCAATATCCTTTGTCATATAGATTTGTATTTTCCATTTAATGCAAACCAAACAAAACATGGTACACTTTATTAAGTGCCCTCTCGAATCCATGCAATTATATTGTAGGTGATATTAAATTAAATTAAATTTGATTGGCATAAAAGAGAGATGACAAGTAGGAGGTATTTTTCAGTGTATCAAAGTATGATTTTTTATTAAAATTTGATTGCATAGTTATTAAGACACACTCATGAGTTAATGGTTTAAAAAAATTCATCTCTCATGTGCATGAATAGTCTACTTTGCATTTAATGCATCATGCTAATTCTCACAATGAACATGAATAGTCTACTAGCATTCATTTGATTTAAATAATGCTCATAAAAATAAAATATGATCCAAAAATTTCAAAAAAATCACCTGCCTAAGTTGTTTAATAGAAAGGAGAAACATCATAACTATTATTTTATGTACTATATATTCATTGTATATCACATTATAGTAGTGATTTTGCATATTAATTACAAGATAAGAAAAGAGTGGGGAGGGATTTTATTTAAATAAAATGATAATATTCAAGTACCAAGTCACACTTTGTGATCTATCATCATGATAATCTAGTATTTTTCATAGAGTTTATTAGAAAATATATTTTCTTTTAGGATATGAATAAGTTTTCCACTAGCTTTGTATTAAATTTCAAGGAGTTTCTTAGGTGTTATAGAGATAATTGAAGGGTTTAAGATAGACAATTTTTTTTCTTTCATTGTAGAGAGCCAAAACAATAGAAATACAATTCTTCATGGACTATAATGGTTTAGTACAAAATATATTAGATAAATTCAAACTATTGAAAATTTCAATTCCAACTCTCATTATGTTTAATTGAACTTCTTGTTCAGTTAGTTTTTAAATTATTATTATGTTACTCAATTTAATTTATTAAGATTTCTTTTGAATCAATGAACTTTTTGTTTATGGTTCTTAAACCTATTTGAAGAATGTTGAGAAGTGAAGAAATTGTTGATATATAAATGTATTGAACAAGATTTAGTGTATTTTTATTAACATGTTTATAATTTTAGGAATTTCTATAATTTCATTTGTCTTTTATCAATTAATATTTATTTTAGTTAATATTCATGTAGTTGATTATTAATGCTAGTTATTATAGTAATCTCTAATGTCATGAGAAATATTATATAATCAAGTGTAAACAATCAATTATAAGATAACTAAATAGAACAATATTATTGTTAATTAATTTTATTTTTCTTTTTATAAATTATGTTGTTAAGAAAAAATAATTTTTTTCTAGTATAGTGTAAGTGTTATCAATTATTTTGATTGGAATTTTAAAACCATTGTTACTAGTTCGCTCTAGAACAATTATTGGCATGTCTAATGATAACATCTTCCCATTCTCCTTCATCAATTCACAAAAAGAAAATTATGAATATTGGAGCATCAAAATAAAGACAATACTATTATCCTAAGGTTTTTAGGAATTAGTAGAAGTAAGATACAATAAACCTATAGATCAAAATGTTCCCAATGCTCTAACAACAAACTAATGAACTTAATTAAAATATAAAAATAAAAATGGCAATGGGCTCTATTCAGTACTCAATTTGTATAGGATATTTTAAATTTTCTTGTATTGCTAGCATGATAAAAGTAAAGGATACATGGAAGGATTTGCATAATTTATATCAAGGATTTGATAAATTTGAATTGGTAAGATGTTGAAATTTTAGAAATGATTTTAAAAATTGAAGGATGAGAGAAGGTAAAGACATTTAAAATTTTATCACAAGGATTGAAGATATAGTGGATAAGCTTATGAATCAATAGAAAGTTTTAATAGTGAAGAGAATATTCTTTGTAGTTACATGAGGAGGGTATTCAACATTTAATGGGGATCTTGGTCCAAGAATTTTAATCTTTGATAAGAATTGAAGAGAAGTATGTACTGCTTCTCTTTCTCAAGCAAATATATCTCAAGGGGATTCTTTCTGCAATAGATAACGAGGTAGAGGAAGAGGAAGCCATTATTTTTATTGTAGACGCATCCAATGCAGGTATCATCAACATTATGGGGATTATGAGTATGAATGTAGGAAGAAGAAATATAACTTAAATAAGTCAAGGTATATAACTATATTGATGATTTTTTTAATTCAAAAACCACTCAAAAATATTTTCATGAAATATGATAAAATAACATCATAAATATTTGTGGTTCCTAGATAGTGGTCATTCTAACCATATGATAGGTAATTATAATATGTTTATGAAGTTATATGAATCTATGATAATTTAAATTAAATTTGGTGGTGATAAATATATTAATGGAATTGGAAAATAAACAATTCCGATAAAGAAAAAGCAAGGAGACACTAATTCTATTCATGATACCTTGCATGTGCCAAAGTTACAATAGAATATCTAGAGTGTTGGACAATTTATAACAAAAAATGCAAAGCTAGGTTTCAAGATAAATATGGCAATATAGTTGGTAAATCATTTAATTATCATCATGTAACAAAGGCTTCAATGAAAGGGAATAGTTTATTACCTCTATTTTTTCCTATCAATAAAGTGCATGCCCTAAAAGAAACCACAAATAATATGGAAATTCCTAATATTTCAAGCATTGAACTTGCTCCATAAGAAGAAAGTAGTGAAAGGTTTCCAAAAATTCAAACAAGAAAGTAATTTTTCTTATCCTATACATTTGTAATACAACATTGATAGATTTATAGTGAAGAAATTATGGAGGGAAATGAAGAACATAAAATTTTATGATTTATTCAAAAAACTATTGTTCCCTATATACAAAAGGAGACAAGGGAAAAATGACTGGTTAAAATAGAAAATAGTTTAACTATATACTATGCCATTAACAATGTAATCAACTATTATGCTAACATTCCACCCCTTATTACATCGTTCTTACAAATGTACCCTAAAAAAATACAAATTTCACCTTACCAAGAGACTTGGTGAATATATTTTCTATCTGAGAATTTTTCAAGCAATATTGGAGTTGAATGTGGTGATGCAAGACTTGTTCACAAATGTAATGATATTTGACCTCAATATGCTTTTTTCTTGCATGAAAAATGGATTATTCACAAGCTTCAACACCCCCTAATTGTCATAATAAAGAATGGGTGGATTTTCCTCAAAAATGTCTATGTCAACTAGAATGTGATGTAACCAAATTGCTTCACACATAGCTACTTTTTGCATCATGATATTCAACCTTGGTGGATGAGAGAGTAACAATAGTTTTCTTCTTACTAATCCATAAAATAGGCCCAAATCTAAGATGAAAAACATATCATGCAATTCATTTCCTGTCATGAACAAATCCAACATAGTCTAAGTCGACATATGATCAAGCAAGAAAAACTTAGAGATCTTATTGTATTCCAAACCATAATCAAGTGTACCTCAAATATATCTCAAAACATGCTTAGCTACAACTCAATAACATTATTTTGGATCTTGCATAAATCTAGAAAGATAACTAACAACAAAGCATAAATTTGGTCTGGTACAAGTCAACTAAATGAGACTCCCAAAAAAGTTTTCGATAGAGAGTAGCATCTACTTGAGGAGAATCTTGAAACTGAGAAAGTTGCAAACCTTTATCTATTAGCGTGGACATAGGTTTACAATCAAATATTCCAAACTTTTCTTGGAGTGTTTTGGCATATTTTATCTGTGAGATAAATATGTGATGCTTTATTTTTCATATCTCCAAGCCAAGACAATAGCAAATTTTACCCAAGTTCATCATATCAAAGGATTTATTTAGATCATTTTTAAAATCATGAATGATATTATCCAAGCTTCCTGTAATCACAAGATCATCTATACAAGACAAGAATGACAATCTTTGTGTCTACCTTCTTAATATATAAATTAGGATCTAATGGGATATGAGTAAAACCATGTTGCAAGAGGTGATCATCTATTTTTATGTACCATGCCTTAGGGGCTTGTTTAAGCCCATAAAGTGACTTAATGAGATGACATACCTTTTTGAGGATTATTTTCATCAATGAAGCCTTCTAGTTGAGTCATCTAAACTTCTTCTTCTAGATAACCATTTAGGAAAGCACTCTTGATGTCCATTTGATGGAGGAGGGGTCTCACACACAAACCATCTCATACAACATTTAAGAAAATAAATAAATTAATGAGCAAAAATCTGGAACAAGATTATATCTATTATATTCAACTTCTTTAGCATAGTTTTTCTAAACTCTTGAAATGCATACAAAACCCTTTGAAAATATGATTACAACTAATGACTCATTCTCATGGACTGATTTACAGAAATATAAATGAGTCTCAAACTTATCTATGACAGGATTTTAACAAACTACATAAAAAAAACAACTCTTTCACTTCACATACAAACTCAACCCACAACCTGTAGTGACAATCTTCGACCCACAGTTGTTCTTGTCTTGCACAATGATCTAAAAAAACTTCAAATTTCTGTCTTCAAACCCTCATACCTGCAATAAATTTCTTCCAACATCCCTTGGAGAAAAGGCTACACCCTTCCCCATCCACTCCCCATTTTGGCCTGCAATAATGAATCTCCTTTCTGTTGTCATGCTTCTGTCTTTGCCTTTTTCAACCAAAATGTAACTCCCAAGAAATGTAATGCCTCAAACCTAGAAAAAATCTCCAAAATAAGGAAATAAAATATTAAATATACATTTACAAGCTTCAAAACACTCCCATGAAAGATTAGGCCAAGAAAAGTAGCCACCTTCTCACAAATAGGAGCCGAACTTAGCAAAAATAAACAGTTACACGACTTGAACATCCAAATATTTATATGTTATAGTTAAGGGGTTTTAATGAATTGTTCCTACTTGTATTTCCATAAAAATTCATGCCCAAAATGTCTTTTTCCTTTTTGAACTTTGAAAACTTAAAATTTGAATAGTTTAGTTTAACATGTGGTGCAGGCATTATTTCAAATGTAGAGTAAGAGGATGTGGTGAAGAAGAAAATCCAGTGGTTTGAAGATGATCCTGAGTTCGTTCTGACAACATACGAAGGGAGTCATAACCATCCATCTCATAATATTCACTCTCCTCTTCCACGAAATTCCTATGATTTGCGAAGTCAGTTTCTTCAAGCCGAAGCTCCTGCGAATACTTTGGAATAGATAACTCTGGTTAGTGAATTTGGCCCTCACAAAAGATTTTAGTCTGCTAAGAACATTTTTTTCTATTCGAAACGCTATTCTGTAAGCGTAGTCATATGGTAATATACAATAAAAACCCAGTTAAACAAAATGAAACGTCATTTGTTTTCTCATCATTTCGTACATATACTGTTTGCCTCAACTTTTAGCAGGAAATGGTCATTGAAGTAGGTAAGTGATAGCAAATTCAATATCTGATTCTTTTGTTTTTTATTCTGTTCCTTTCTACGTGTGGGAATCACTTAGGCTAACTTGTAATTGACTAACTTGTTATAATTGATTGTGTGATCTAATAATCATAGTTGAGGGATGTGATTAAGAAAATGAACATATTTCAATAGTTGTAATAGTTGATATATAATAATGGTTTTTTTTTGCTTTTTAAGAAATGGAATATAGTTGTCTTATTATTAGTTTTGTTTATTTACTATTGAATACGATTATCTTTAAGAATAATTACTAGTAGTCATTGTGTAAAAATAGAGAAAAAATATCTATTTTCACAAATCACATCAAAGAAATAACTAATTAGATGGTGGCACATAATCACATCAAAGGAATAACTAATTATATGTTGGCACATATGGTGAGCAGTAACATATGTCTTGATGCATATGTTTTGATCTAACTTTTAAGAAATGGAATACAATTGTCTTATTATTAGTCCACACTCGTTTTTTACTATTGAACACGATGATCTTTAAAAATAGATGTTTTGGTCTAACTTTTTGAGGTATTTTTTTGACTACTTAACAAATACATAGCTAATGTCTACTTTTTGAGAAGGTCAATTAATATTTTTGCTTTTTAGGTCTATATACAAATTTAAGCAAGTGCCACGTAGTGGTGAGTAGTTGCCTTCATAGTATTGTAGTAAAAGTATTTGTTGTGAGGCAGTTAAAGAATCTGTCATTTAGTTGACAAACGATTTGACATGAAATAGCAATTTAGAGGTAGGTTAGTAATAGTATAGACCAATAAACTCTGGAAACTTAAATCTATTTTAGAAAACCAATATACTATACTAATTTTATAATTGTACATTTTAGATTTATAAAATAATATAATATAAATATATTATTGGACATTTAATTAAGAATATTTCTTAAAGATATTTTTATTTTAATATAAAAAATATTAATTTTAGACACTAAATTTGATTAAATTAAATTAATAAACCAATTATTATAGACATTACTCAGTTTTAGTAAATAAAAACAATAGAAAATACAACAATTATAATAACCAATCTCTATATTCTATCATGTCTATATTCTAGTTTAATGGGAGGAAATGAAAGCTACATATTAAATACAAAACGACAGTTACATATATTTACATATATTTTATAAATATTAACATACATATATTCTAGCTTAGTGGAACAAAATGTTAGTTACATATATTTATTAATGTTGGATAAAGTATAATAATACCTTATATTTATAAAACCTATAATTTACCTATTTGTAGCTTCACTTATATAAGATAGTGCATATGGAAGCAAGGTAAAATCCATTCCTAAAGATAAAAAATAAAATAAAAAATTCACATTCATTTTTCCTAAAAAATCCACCCATAACACAAATTTTTTTTAGTCAATCATATTCACAAGAAATAATTTATAAAATTTATAAAGTTAAATATTTTACATATTCATTTTAGGAAGATTGAATATTATTGGAATAAGGTAATTTCTTTTGCTTTTGATTGGTCCAAAACCAACTTATTAATAATAATATGTTTTTAAATTTTAGTTATTTACTATTTTAATTGTGCATGTCTAAATAGTCACCATCCTTAGTCATATAGATTTGTATTTTCCATTTAATGCAAACCAAACAAAACCTAGTACACTATATTAAGTGCCCTCTCAATCCATGTGTAGGTGATATTAAACAAGCACATAGAATGAAAAACTCAACCTCATGTTATTAGATAGTCAAGGGTCTCTTTATAAAGGAGAAATATCCAAGAGCTGGAAAAAATATCAGGAAAATATCAAGAGGGAAAAATATCAGGTAAATATCTAGAAAATATCTAGTCTATGTCAATGAGTCATACAACAATGAATGCCTAAGTAGGCTTAGGTCAGCTTGTGTGTAAGCAAGTATTAATGTATACACTGACACCCCCCCTTAAGCATAACTTAGGTGGGCATGGATAAAACGGGTCCCGACTACTAGCCATGTTCAGTACCCATGTACAAAGTAATCTCTCATGAAATGGAGAAAAGTAGAAAACCCTATGGGAAAAAACTACCCTCCAAAAGAGAGAAAAGATGCATGAAAATTATACACGTGAAGAAGTACTACTTCTTTCACTAAGTATAATATATGATTTCCTCCATAAGAGAGAAAATAATAGAAGGTCTATGAGATCCCCCATAATACATGTCTTGCTACATTAAGGTTGGATAGTTGACAAATGATGCAAATGTAGATCCAAAAACGTGTCACAATGTTCCTTCCCTTGGGAAGAAATGAAACCAACTGAAGATGCAAGATATCTTTCCATGTGAGAAGACATGTATGTATGATCTTGAATAGAGTTGAAGCTCATCCAAGAATGATGATGATGGTGCCCATGATGTCTTCGAATGTTGCTCAGGAATCTCCAAGCCAATGCTGACATGTGACGAATACTGATGGAATGAATCAAATATCATAGAAGATTTTGTAACAGGGACCATACGAACCATAGATGTATGGGGATAAATAGAACCATAAGAATCTAATACTGTCACTATAGAATCTGATGTAGGTGAAGGAAGAGCAATCATATCTGAAGAAGACAAGGCCGATGCAACTTTATTGAAGTTGTCATAAAAAAGAAGACTGATGCCCTCAATGTGTGCTTCCATGTCAACAATGCGGGACTCTATGAAAAGACATGAAATTTCAGGTAGATATGCATCCTAATCAGCAATGCTAGGAAGATTGATATCTTTTTGCAAAGAAGTATTGGAAGCTCTTGAAGAAATGACTTTGAAATCTAATGAAGCAATAGGAGGAGGTGGAGGAATGATGATTTCCTCTATGTCAACTAGACGCTCTGTATCTGAATCATGATATGAGATGTGAGTTGTGATCATAGCAGGATCATGCGGGAAGGGAGAAACATTGGAGTCTCCATATATTTCCCAAATTTTGATCCATAATGCATGTGGACATTCAATATCCATGATGACATACAAAGAGTCGTCTGGAATATGTAAACCGATTAATCCATGAATATGATCATGAATATTAAACCATTTATCCTTCTGAGTTTGATTACCTGGTTCAAGGATAAGTCCATACAAATATGGCATGAGATTATGGAACCTGAGATGTTTCAAGATTCCTTCACACCAAGACTTATAGTTTCCCGGTTTTAGGTTGATTACAGAAGAGTGAGTTTCATATCCCATGATTACAAATAGTTTAATTCCTTAAGACAATAGAAAATCAACAGATTAAGAACCTCCCCAAATTAGATGAGTCCCCCCAGTTTTGGAACTTTATAAGTTAGTGCGTTTTACAAATGTCACATTCATTGTAAAAGAATATTACTCTTTTACAAATTTTTAACTATGACAACAAAAATTCTAACTCCCCTCCCTTATAAGCTTTCAATGAGCTATGTAAATAACCACACCATTAAAAGCTTAATATATCTACATTAACCTCCATTTTAACATAAAATGTGAATTTTAATGTTAAAAATATAAATGCCTATGGGAGATAACGATCAAGGCTATGGATGCCAAGTGAGTTAGACTAAGTAAAGGGGGTTTGGAGGAGGTAATCAGGGCCTCCAAAATGCACCTGAGACAAATTAATGGCCTGCACACAACATTCGTTCATCACAACAAAAGAAAATAAACCAACATTCAATGCATAGTCCTCCTCTCAAACACCTCAAATTATTACATTCGCAGTCAAAGTGCTTAGCAACTTGCATTTGGACTTCAAAAGGGCCATCACGACAAGCACTAACTTGAACTACTAGTTGATTTGAGACAAACAACAAAAAAAAGCAGTTAGAGGAAGGTGCTAGGTGAGCTGTGATTTGGCTATTGCATGCTTGATGGAGTTGCCTCTTTGAAGATCACACACCTTCAACAGTCATATGCAATCAACCTCCTCTCTCAGAAATCGTGGCAGGGACAGGTAGCACTCATAGCAGAACAGCGGTGTCCATACGTGGTAAAAATAGGGGTCTCTCTCAGCCACACCAAATCGCGCCCAAGGGTCTCTCTCAGATCCCAACAACCACACCAAACTGCTCCCATGTTAATGGCTGCATATGCGTGTAGGTAGATTGAGATTTTTTTGAGAGATTTATGAATCAACTAGCCCCCTCCTTTGATCGACGCCCCTCCTTGACTGGTTTTCACGCCAAGTAAGAAACACCCAGCCTGCAATTAAAATCATGGCTTCATAGGTGGAATCTTCCTAACAAGGGCGAATTACGGGCTTCTAAAGGTGACACGTAGCCACCAAAATTTCCATGCTGCAAATCGCACCTCCATCATCCTTTCAGTCTTTGAAGTCAAAACCAACATTTATTTGGAGCAGGGTCTGCACAAAGGCCAACCATTGGATGCAACAAACGCCACAAATTGGGCAGCGAACCCTCACACTCCCAAGGCACCTTGCCTAGTAGCACAAACGCCTTCACAAAGGCCTACTTTGATGCCTAATTTTCCTCCTCTATCCTGCACAAAGCAAAAGGAATTTGCACCCTTGGAAGGCTACGTAGGAGGAAACAGTTTATGGCGCTGGAGATTAGGCAGCCTCCAACTTAGGAACAGTCTGCAAGCTTCTCTCGAAGGACATTCGCCTATGGCCTGAAAACTTCTTTGGAAGGCTATGATACCATGAAAGAACCTCCAAATCTCAAAGATAGAAAATAGGCACATAGAATGCAAAACTCAATCTCATGTTATTAGATAGTCAAGGGTCTCCTTATAAATGAAAAATATCCAAAAGTTGGACCAAATATCAGGAAAATATCAGGAGGGAAAAATATCAGGTAAATATCTAGAAAATATCTAGTCTATGTCAATGAGTCATATAACAATGAATGCCTAAGTAGGCTTAGGTCAACCTGCGTGTAAATAAGTATTAATCTATACACTGATAACAAGTAGGAGGTATTTTCAAGTGTATCAAATTATGATGTTTTATTAGAATTCAATTGTATAGTTTTTAAGAAAAACTCATAAGTAATGGTTAAAGAAATTCATCTCATATGCATGAATACTCTACTTTTCATTTAATGTATCACGATAATTCTCACAATGAACATGAATAGCCTACTAGCATTCATTGGATTTAGATAATTCTCATAAAAATAAAATATGATCCAAACATTTAAAAAAAAAAAACCTACCTAACTTGTTTAATAGAAAGGAGAAATATTCAATGTAATGCCCCACCAAAGAACCCTAGAGGACAACACATCTATACTACAATAATGGCACAATTTTTTTTTTAAGTAAATAATAGTGAACTGCATAACTTAACATCACATATAAACTGAGCTATATGTCCTCTAAGGTTAAATGACTGCATTACGAACATTCTATTACCGAGATCTAAGCATACATCAAGAATTAACTAACTACAAGAGTTCATTTTAAATCCATTGCATTAAATGAATAAGCAACATATATTCCATACATAACATCAGATGCATAATTTCATGAAGGATTATATATAAAGAACTAATAAGTACATATACAAATTCCCTTACATGAGGATATAACATAACTGTCACATCTTACATTGTTACAAACTTATATCAATGCTTCCCTGAATACAATGGGAAGAGTACATAAAGATTACATTGCAAGGTACAAATGATTCATAGGTTCAATACATGACATAAGCAATTATCTCTCGAACTGGAATAAGATCTAGAATCTGCTATATGAGGTACAACCTCCATGCTCACAAACAACAAGGGAAACCCAACGGAGGAAAAAACACAAACCTCCCAATCATGTGGAACCCTAAGGTCCACCCCCCGTGCTAGGAGATAAAATAAGGTCCCACTACATAAAAACAATTAAGAAGACAAAAGACTAACATAACAAGACTAAACATGACTCCAACACAACTTTGTAACAACTTTAACATCTCAAGCAAGAGAGACACGACTTCTATCACTGACTTCACTTCCAGAGGCACACTCACACATCAAAAGGGGAACACAAAACTAGGGAATGCTAGCTTGCAATAGGGAGGAATGCCATCACATAGCTTGCAATGGATAACCCTAGTAGATCTTCATAGGCCTCGACCCCCTTCCTGGGTTACCATAACAACCTCTACCGAACCTTGGCCCCATACAAACTCATGTGGAATCAACATACCTTTCATGAAGACAAGATAATTGATCTTGCCATTCCAGGCCTTCTCATCTCATCTCAAGCCTAAACGAGCACTTGAGCCATGAGTGAGGCATACCATTATCTTGATTAATGTGAAAACTACCCAACCCCTTAATTCATTAATTAGGTTATCACTAAATTATGAAACTCCCAAAAGGTTACCTTGGTCAACCACTTTAGGTTTTGGCCCCCATTGAGAGCCACTCCCCCTACTTGCAACTAGTAGACCCTACAAAACAAGCACGACATTTACCATATTGCATACTCTTCATAATCACATGAATCCAAAAATAGTGCAAGGCATGGATCATCTTGCACACATATCACAATTACAAAACTATACATAGTGCAAGGCATTGACCATCTTGCACATCAACTTGGTCACATCAAACCATACCAAGACAAGAGGCACGCCAATAGAGTTTTCAATTTTCACAAAGCACATATCCAAAAACATTAACATACCACCTCTAAAGTGAAAACCATCATAAAACCATACACACTAAAATACTCCCTCCTAGCCTTTGGAAACCAACCTTAAAAATATGCACAAATGACTCTCACATCTAAACATTCACCGCAATCACCCCAATTTCTTAAGATCAACACAATCAAGCAAGCAATCTCTCAGCAATGCAACCAATCATATTTCAAAATAACTATATCATTAGATAAACCATCATCTCAATCAAACTATCTACTATGTACTGCCAGTCCAAGTCTGCTAATAAAACACAACTAATTAGCTACACTTTCCCAAATTTAATAAAATGAGTAATAAAACATAAACATAACTCATTTATTCAGATATTCTAACATCATATTCATTTTACAAATTACCCATTAATAAGAAACCGTATAATTAAGTGATAGGTGAGATCGTAAAACTAACATTAATGTATCCTTTCACTTACAATCACTAGAACTAATAACAATATATAATTAAATATCATATTGATGACTCTTATACAAAAATAAATTTGAGTTGATAGCTTAATCAATCATAATGGGTACTCATATAGTCAATACTTAAGAATAATAACTCATTAAGATCCTCATATAATACTAATAAGTAGCCCACCAGGAGATAAGAGGGAATAAATATAGGATCTCATATTATAGTCTTAATATTTAGTATTTATCTATTGTTGATCTAACTTATCATGTATGAAATTTACATAACCTATCTAACAGAAAACGATGTTATAATTCTTAACACAAAGATCACTATCCGAGGTTCAAATCTTCACCATTCACAATACCTCTATCAATTTGCCTAACCATCTATATCTATTCCTACTTACATGTAAGACCAAAGTATCACTTAATTCTTGATCAAAAGAGTCCGCACATAAGAATTCAAGGACCTTACCAACTATAAGTCTCTATGAATCTTGAAAATATAAATTTAAGAATCCATCCATCATTTAGAATCTATTAGAGCTCACTCCCTTGCGGATTATAATACATTGTGGGCATAGTCTGGAAGTTACCCTTACATGCCAAGGTAGCATCATCTTATGAGGCCTTGACAAAATGCTAAGAGCTTGTGACAAAAAGGATAGCCATATGGAAGTATTGTGCACTAAGGTCTGAAATTTGACCTCTCAAAGGAATTTAAGTGAGTTGACCAACTGTGTGTGTGCTTAGTGCAAAATCAAAGACAAGGCATAAAGTATTTTTGCAAATCTTAAATCAAAGACTCCTGGTTATTTTCTGGCATATCAGATATGTATAGGAAGGTTCTACCCTTTGCTCACCTTGCTCGACCCGCAAGGGACATGATGCATGCTAATATTGAAGTTGAAGCAAAGGAGAATACTCCTATAATTAGGAGATCATGCGTGGGTGGTAAAATTATTGGAAGAATGCATCAACAATCGTTGTAACCGACACATAGTGTAGAGGTAGATATTCGGCTGAGAGTCAAATCAGCTATCTACAAACGCTTAAGAGAATTAAAGGGAATCTCTATAGGAGAGAGTATATATAGAATACAGAGGACTTTAGTTGTCCTATCTGCACATAGGGGACACAAATTAAAAGTAGAAGCATCGAATGCTTAACATAATCGATGGAAGAATGGTTTCCATAAAGAAAAGCATATATATGATATTCTTTGATATAGCCATCACCACAGGTGAGGCAGAAAAGAATACATTTCAAAGCAACTAATGCCCAACCACCCAATAATAGTGTGAAAGATCACTAGATAAACATTGTGATAGATAATAACATTCTTTTCAAGAACATCGAAAGCTAAAAGTTCACCAGAAGGCATGAAAAGATATGTGAAACCATCGTTTGATTCAAGCAAAGTTCTTAAATGAACAACAGTCCATACCTCAAAGATCTTGCTAAAAAAAATCAACTGGTAGGTTGATAGAGAGAGATGGAATTGTGGCCTTTTTCCTTTAACTATTAATATGGCTTACTTTTATTCATCCAAACGAGATTAAAACCATATTCTCAAGCTTCCTTAATGGATGGTGTATCAATTTTTTTGAATATCTTCCTAAAGTATGTAAGAAATTCATAAAACTGTCACTAGTAACACATGTTTTAGACTTGCATTAGCCACTCAACAAAGGACTGCCCCATGAAATATCTTAGTGACTCAATAATATCGATAGCAAGAAGTAGATTAAATGCAACATTTGTGATGATATTAGTGAGTAGATTATTAAAACATCATGATGCAAAATATGAAAGCATGGGCAAGGCATGCGAATTGTTTGACAAAATGCCACAGAGAGATGCCATCTCAAGGACTGCATTGATTGTAGGATATGTTCAAATGGATTTGTTGATGTAGAGACTAAAAATTGTCTTATGCCTACGACCCTTAACTTCTTTATATTTTGTTCATCGTCATTTCTCATAATTATATAATGTTAATTATTTAATTATTTTCTAAAGTCATATATCCTCTATTAATTAAATAACTTTAATTATTTAATTAATTCATTCTTACCTTTATTCTTCTTTGATTAATTAAATAAATATTATTTATTTAATTACGTCGCTAATTTAATCTATCTTCTTTCTAAAATTAAATAAACTATTATTTAATTAATTCCTACGACACTTTTGAAACTATAATTAAATAATCACTTTAATTATTTAATTATTCCTTAACCTTTTCTCTCTAATATTAAATAAATCTTTAATTATTTAATTTAATCCCAAAATCTTGAATGTCGAATTGAAATCATTTAATTCAATAGGATTTATCCTTATCATATTCCTCTATAATTAGATAATCTATTTGTTATCTAATTAGTCGTTTATCACTTATGTCTAGATCTAAATTGATCATTCAGTTATCTGGTGAGATAATATCTGATTTTCTCTAACGAACAGTGTTTCTCTATTGATCACTTTGTCAATCTTATCTTCTACATGCAATCTTTATGTTTCTGTGTCTCAACTAATTTCCACCAATGATTAAATTACTATTTAATTTAATCTCCATCATTCATTCTTTATCACTTACACTAATTGCATGTCACATCTTTTAATCTTAATCATCGGTTTATCTTTTAATCTGAGCCTTTCATTTGAAAATCATATTTTCTATAAATTGGATTTACTTCTATCATTATTACTCCTCCTGAAATCTTATGAGTTTTGGAAGCAATTTTAGAATCTTCAATGTTTCACTATTATCATCATCATGAGGCCATATTTGCATACCTAATTTGAGGGAAAGTATCATACTACAACAAAATGGAGAAGAGTAATGGCGGTGATTCATGGAATTACATGGGTGTTTGGTAAAATCATTCATTTATGCATGTTTTAATAGTTTTCCATTTTTCTTGTTTATTAGCTTAGGTTTAGTTTGAGTTATTCTTGTATTGCTAATCCGTGAATTTTCCCTGTGCTACATCTGGTGAACCTGACATGAAGGACAAATTTTTAGCAAATTCTGTATGGTTTTCTATGTTTTGCAATTTTTTTGTACGAATCGACGCAATTGCTAAGATAGAGTGACACATCCACCAGTTATTTCGCTGCAATTGCCAACAAAACGAGCCACATTTGTTGTTTCGCACCGCAACTGTCATCCCGTAAGCCACAATTGATTTTCCTGCAACACATTTGATCCATCTCGTGCACCACATCTGTCATTCCGTGACACAACTACCTAGTTTTGGGTTTTTTTTTAAATTTTTGCAAGTAATTTAGTTTTTTGCATTTTCATTTCAGTAGGTTAGGCTTTTTTGTTACTGATAATCTTTTGACAGTGTGTGGCAAGATAAACTTAATGCTTATTTTGTAGCTTCATTTGGCCAAGATCTAAAAGCTACAACTCTCGATTGTCAAAGGCTAAAAGTGAAACTACTAATAAAATATGATGCAGGACATTGCCAAAGAATTGATTTTAAAACTGATTGTTTGTTTATCTTAGATCATATTTCATTTGGTGCTTAAAATAAACAACTATCTATTGTGCTTGGTGCTTTTGTACACTCTATTTAGATTAAATCTTGATTTAATAATAAAAGTATCCTCTATCCTTGCACACTTGTGCGATCCTGGGTGTAAGATAAATTGTTATTAACTCTAGAGGGCCTATCTTGGTGGAAAAAACTACTCACCCCAAGATGACTCAAACTGGCAATGAGCTCAAGAAAAGCTACTCCCAACCGGTATATAAATGTGAATGATAATGAAAAACTTAGCATTATAGGTGTGGATGTGTTATATAGAGAAGTGATTCCCTCAGTACCCGTGTGGTGTGTTAAAACCTGTAGAGTGTAACCTCTACAGGTTGGGAAACCTCTTTATCAGAGCTAATTTTGTCTCATGTATAACCACCTGGACATGTGTCCTTATTAAGAGCCATTTGTTATAGATTGCCAAAATCCTTCTATTTGTTGGTGCAAGAGGTCAGACCTTTGAAGCCTTCCCACATACTTGCAGTTCTTAGTAGAGATGAAGAGTTTGTCATGGGAGATTCATGAGAACTCAAAGCTTGGCTAACCTAGAGAAGTGTGTGCCATGGGGGGGAGCTAGTGTGGTCAAGATTCTAATCATCCACTATGAATAAGTGTAGCTAGAGAAATCCAAGTGGGAACTTGACAAATATTGTCCTGGCCAACCATAGGATCGTACTTGTCTATTTGAATTTAAATGGTTTCACATAAAAAACAAACCAAAACAAAGTGTTCTTTGAATGTCTTCTATTTTTCCAAAATTTGATCAAAATCAAATTGAAACAAACCTACAAACTTTGCCAAAATTTTAGAAAAATCAGATCTTATTTACAATAAACCACATCTACTATTATAAACTGCATTTGTTGTTATAAACCACATTTTCCATTGAAAACCACATCTACTATTATGAACCGCATATGTTACTGAGAACTGCACCTGCTACTATAAACCACATCTAATACTATAAACCATAACCGACTGTCAAATGACACATCTATTAAATTTGAACCACAATTTCCTGACAATCAAAAAAACCAAATTTCACTATCACAACTTGAGGTCAAATTGTCAAAACATGTCTCTGATTATCCTTTCATAGTGATCTTTGAACAAAAACCAAAAAGATTTGCTCACACTTTTCATCATTGCACCCTTTTAGTATCATTTAGCCATAGCAATAGACATACTAGTTGCAAACCCTAGTTACATTTTAGAGTCCTCATTATCTTCAGATCAATCAAAATTTTTAGGAAAAACTTTGTAGATTTTAAAATAGGCCAACTTTCCATGCTTTGGATAAACCTTTCCTTCAATGAAAATTGCCATAGAACCAAGTCACTTGTCGCACCAGTTATTTTTTTCATTTTGGTGAGTCTTTTATCCAGTTTGGGAACTCACTTTGTCTCTTACAAAAGGTCCTTTAACAAACTAAATTGAAGCCTTGGCTAAACTTTGCATGGTTAGTAACCTCTTCTCAAATCTCCCAAAGTTGATTACCTTTAAAAGCTTCCCTACACTTTAGCATACTTAGACATAGTCATTTTAGGACACCATCATTTTAGACATCCCTCATTTTCCAAAAAAGACCAAAAACATAGTTGAATTAGCATTCATTCCTTATATCTGAAAAATCCAAAAAAATATACTAAAATCATATCATTCATAGACATAGTTCTGCATCATCCACATTTTGAGCATATCTTACATGGTCGAAACAAGGTCCAAAGGAAACAAAGAGAAATGATGATCCACAAGACTTTATCAATCCATTTTCAAACCCCCCATCAAGGACATCAAGACCTCACAAAACTTTCTTGGAAAAATTTGTCACTAGAGACCAACAAGGACACGTTATAGTTGAGGACTTAGACGCTGCTGCCCAAGATCTAGAATTTTCCTCTTTGTAGATGAATACTTGGCACAAGATCCCCAATGATATCTAGCAAAATTGTTAGTAGAAGGTGCTACATTACCTCCTAGATTTTACATTCACACATTGCAAACTTCGTCTACCCAAGGGAAAAACACGATGATATATATTGCCTCTATCCCTCAAGTAACACCTACCCAAAGTGCCACAACAGTACATACATCACCATTTGGTAGATTGAACATGACACAAGACCTAAATTTTACCGTAGTGGCATCATTGTCAAATCCCTTAGGCACCAATACTAGAAGCAAAAGGCCTAAAGTAAGTGCATAAACATGACAAATGCTATACCAAACATCAACACAGTAGTGCCATTCCACAAATAGGGGTTTCGAAAACATGACACATCCCTCTCATACAATTTGTGAACCAACCCAATCCTTCACAAAATGTTCATATTCCCAATCAAGCAACATCAAACCAAAACTTGTTCTCTCACATTCCAAATAAAAATTTCATTCCTACACTAAACCAAAATTTGTCACACAACATTGGATTCCAAAAAACTTACATAGACTCAAACAATCCATCTAACACATCATTGACACAAGTGAATTTTCTAAAAACACAAATTATGCAAGCCCTTCAACAACAAATGGACAACATGGTGATGTCTAGTAAAAAGACTTTTTCAACAACAGACTTATTTCCATTTCCCTTTGACAAAGCGTTATATTGCATGACACCCTTCCCACATGGATATGTTATACCAAACTTGCCTAAGTATAATGGGAAGTGTAATCCTATTGAACATATAAGGGAATTTTCCACAATGTGCATAGATATCACATATGACCCCACATATCTCATGAGACTTTTTCTGTGAAGCCTTGTTGGAATAACACTTGAATGGTTTTGTCAACTTCCATATGGCATAAGGTCATGGGGTGAACTTGCTAAAAAATTCATTAAAAATTTCTCCTTTAACATTGAAAATGAAATCATAATAGCAACCTTATGTCACATCACACAAGATGGAGAGAACTTTATCATCTTCTTCTAGAGATGGAGGATTCTAGCTAGTTGATGCCCTATTGAAATACCCGAAAAGAAAAAGGTCACCATATTCCTAGAAAATCTTAATTCAAAATTGAGAAGTGACCTAAGAGTACACTATTGCACTTCTTTTGTGGAACTAGTAGAAAAGGGTATCATACTTGAAAAGGCTCTCATTGACCAAGGTGAAATCAAGATGTCAAATAGAAATCCAAATGTTCAAAGCACCCCTAATGACATGACCAAATTTTGGTCCCGAAACAAGAATGTAACCAATGATGGCATTGTCGATGCTAGAGCCCTACACATAGGACTAGTCATTACATTTAGAGGACACAACCCCTCTAACAACACACCCAACAATTTTGATCAAACTACCAATCTTGTTCGAAACACGCAATAACCATGACTACAAAGGAGGTTTCCAAAACAAGAATTCACTCCCCTAGGGGAACCAATTGAATCAGTCTTCAAAGAACTGATAAAAAACAACCTCATACAACTTCCTGAGCCAAAATGATACAATCCTAGACAATTTAAACCCTCTTGGTGGGATGACAACACTTTTTGTGATTTCCACCGAACTAAGGGACATAGTCTACCACAATGTCGACAGTTGAAGAACATTATACATGATCTAATGGAAAATAGAACTATTGAAGTAAATGGACAGAAACAAACATCCTCAAACAACAATCACAAAGTCTTTATTCATCCATTACGTGACCATGGAAAAGGAAAAGCCTCTAGTTCAGGAAATAAGACCAATAATTCGGCCAACTATGCTAATGTCAAATATGACTATAATCATGGAACCATCATAAATCACATTCGAGCCGTTGATGGTCAAATCAACACTATTACCATAAAGAAAACTCTTGAATGCATGGTCAACACTTGCCAAACCAAGATAACTCTCCAAGGCTCTCCATCACAACAACAACCACAATCCTCCAAGCCTTAGTATAATTTACTTGACTAGTTGGGGAAGACCCCAATGCAAATGTCTATCTTGGAATTGTTGCATATATCACCCGATCATTGAGCTGTTTTAGACAAATCTTTACAAAGCACGACCATCCCCATCAACCTTGATGTCAATTGTTTACAAGAGATAGTAGGCTACCTAACCAACTCTCATCATGCTACCTTCTTTGAATAAGATTATTCAACTGACAAGATAGACCACAATGACCCTTTGCACCTTGAAGTTATTGTTCATAAAACAAAAGTTAGACAAGTCTTGGTAGACAGAGGAGTAGGGTTGAATATTTGCACCTTCAAACTAGTTAAGGCATTAGGCTTCTCAAAGGAATGTGTGGACACCACTAAGAGCATTTTCACTAAGGTGTATGATGATGAAGAACGATCATCTAAAGGAGTTGTAATGCTTCCCATAAAAATTGGTCATGTGGTTATAGATACCTAATTCCAAGTCTTGGATCTTTTCCTCCCATATAACCTTTTACTCAACAGACTATGGGTACATACTATGAAGGTTGTCCCTTCCACTTACCATCAATGCCTTAAATTCCCATACAATGGCACTAATATCATGATAGATGGTGATCCTGATCCTTTCCAATATTGCACCAATCTACACAGAATACCCCAATTATAGGTGCCTATTAATCGAGAGGCTTCATCATCCAACTCATCTCAATATATCGATCCATCCACTCTTTCCAAAAAATATACTTCCCAACCACCACCTCCACTCCTAAGGCCGAGATCCAAGATAAGGGTTGTAGAGAGTATCATATGAAAGCATCTTATTGTATTAGCTAGTTGATTCCTCCCAAATCATAAAGTCTACCAATGGTAGATAGGAGACAATCCATTGTCACCATACATGTCTCTCTAACAATTAATTTCACAAAATGGGGGGAATTAAGTAGAGAAGCCATAAATGAAGAAGATGTGACCTCTTGGTTATACAAATAAGAAAATGAAGAACCTCCTCCTCCCACCCAAATACCTATAGATCAATATGGAAAAGGTTTCACAATAATGCAAAACAAAGGATATGATAGACATAATGGGTTGGGACTACGTCAAAATCGGAGGACTGAACCCATCATTGTCTCTAAGTGATCGAAGGGCCTGGGGATAGGATTTCAATTTCTTAAGATTAGATTTTCTAGTATCACATCACCTTTAAAAGAGGAATTCAATGCTTTTAAAGTTATCAAGACATCCAATTAGCCATCTGACCAACCTTATTATTCCATTGACTCAAATGAATATGAATGGAGTTCTAACAAATCATCTGATGGTTATGAAATTTTTGAAACCTTTAGAGAACTAGGTGAACCTACATTTGATGAAATATTTGAGCAATGCTTCAAAATTGGTCCATCACGGGACACATCAAAACCTGACATACCCCCTCCTAAGAGTAGGGAGGACACCATAAAATCCTTTTGGAACTTTGTCAATAATTCAGCCTTCACCTTGACCCCTTCAAATTTTGATACTTCTGATGATGACATGCCCTTGGTATATCCCCAACTTATTGATGGGATCAACAAGACCCTGCATCTTAGATACCTTTGAGAACAATGAAGTAATAGCTCTAGTATCGTATCACCTTTACAAGAGGAATTCAATGCTTCTGAAGTTATCAAGACATCCAATGAGCCATCTAACCAACCTTATTATTACATTGACTCAAACGAATATGAATGGGGTTCTAACAAATCATCTGATGGTTATGAAATTTTTGAAACCTTTAGAGAACCAGGTGAACCTACATTTGATGAAATATTTGAGCAATGCTTCAAAATTGGTCCATCACAGGACACATCAAAACCTAACATACCCCCTCCTAGGAGTAGGGAGGACACCATAAAATCCTTTTGGAACTTTGTCAATAATTCAGCCTTCACCTTGACCCCTTCAAATTTTGATACTTCTGATGATGACATGCCCTTGGTATATCCCCAACTTATTGATGGGATCAACAAGACCCCGAATCTTAGATACCTTTGAGAATGATGAAGTAATAGCTGAGTTCATGGGACTACGAGAAGGCATACCTAGTGGTGACCATGAGGCTGGATTTACCATACACTTCAATAACATGGCTTATTTTGAGGAGTCTATTCACTCCTCCCATCAGAAAAGTAGAAACAATAAGAAAAACAATGAAAAAAGTAAAAATGACGAGTCCCTAGGTGAAAACTAAAAGGCACCTTTGGACGATGAAAAAGCAAAAGATAAGGATGCATCCAAGGGAAAAAACCTCTCTGAGGCACCCAAGGATGGAGGGTTGAACATTCTCCCCATTTCTCAAGAAAAGTCCCAATGTTGGTTGAAGAATCTATGGAGATCAACATAGGCACTGATGATAATCCTTAAAGCTAATCTATTTTGTAGCATCTTTGTCAGAAACAAAGCAACTTGAATTTCAAAACTTCTTCACAGAAAGACAAGTCAACTTTGCATGGTCATATGCCAACATGCTGGGACTAGATCCTGACTTGGTATTACATCATTTTCCATTACAACTAGGTGCTAAACTAGTGAAGTAGAAATTAAGAAAAATGCACCCACAAATTTGATTTGTTAGTCAAAGTTAAACTAAAGAAACTGTTGGATGTTGGCTTTATCAGATCAATTGACTATGTAGAATGGATTTCCAATCTCATACTAGTGACGAAACCAATAGGGGGCATCCGCATCTGTATAGACTTCTAAGATATAAACAAAGCATGTCCTATAGATGACTTTCCTCTGCCAAATATTGACATGATTGTGGACCTAACAACAAGATATGAAATGTTATCCCTCATGGATGGTTTCTTGGGATGTAATCAAATTAGAATAGCACCTGAAGACCAACACAAGATATCTTTCACTTGTCCATGGGGAACTTATTTCTTGGAACATCATGCCCTTTGGACTTAAAAAAATGTCGGAACAACATATCAACGCACCATGCCAACCATTTTTCATGATCTCATACATACTCTCATGGAATACTATGTGGATGATCTAATAGCTAAATCATTGACAAGGGTTGATCACTTATGAGTCCTAGATAAGGTTCTTCAAAGACTAGAAGAATATAAAGTGAGGCTAAATCCAAAAAAATGTGTATTTGGCGTGCAATAAGGAAAACTTCTAGGATACATCATTTCTAGACGAGGCATTGAAATGGACCCAACAAAAGTGAAAGCTATAATGGACATGCCTCCACTGGCCAATATAAGTAAAATACAAACACTACAAGGGAGACTACAGTCTATCAGATGATTCATAGTGTAGTTAGTAGATAAAATACATCCCTTCGAGCATCTACTCAAAAAAGCAGTACCGTTTGTATGGACAACTAAATGCCAAGAAGATTTTCAACAAATAAAGGATTACCTACTTACACCACCAGTGTTAATGCCACCTACTGATGGATGAACTTTGATACTCTACATTTCAACAACCAAATCAGCGCTAGGAGCTTTACTTGTAGAAAATGATAATGAGGGTCATGAAAGGGCAATGCATTATATCAACCGCACTTTGGTAGGTTATGAGATAAATTATAGTACCATAGAACGTGCTTGTCTTGCAGTAGTTTTTGCTACTCAAAAAATTAGGCACTACATGTTGAACCACCAAACAATGTTGGTTGCAAAGATAGATCCTTTGAATTATCTCCTTAGTAAAGCAACATTAACAGGATGATTGGCTAAATGGGTAATGGTACTCAGTGAATAAAATATCTAGTATGTAGAAAGAAAAGCTATAAAAGGACAAGTTATTGCTAACTAGCTGGTAGAAGCACTGATTAAGGAAAATCATCCTCTAGTTTCATATTTTCTTGATGAATTCATTTTCACCCTTGACACAAGAATAGCATGGAAGTTATACTTTTATGGGTCCCACACAAATCATGATTCAAGGGTTGGCATATTGTTTATCACACCACAGGGCGACACTATTCCTAAGTCATTCATAATTTCTTTTCCATGCACCAATAATATAGAAGAATATGAGGCTCTTGTAACATGATTACAAATGGTTATCAAATGGAAGATTAAGCATCTAAAATTTTATGAAGATTCTTAGCTGGTAGTTTGAAAAGTTAATGATGACTATGAAACCAAATATGAAAAGCTCACCCCATACAAGCTGATGGCAGATAGTTTCAAACAATATTTTGACAACATCATCTTTCATAAAATACCCCACATTTAGAATAGGGTAACATATGTCATGGAAACCATTGGTTCACTTTTGGACATACCTAGCAACATGTCTAAATTTGAGTTTTTGGTAGAACAAATTTTGGTCCCTGCCTTTGACGTCCCATATTCGAAGATGGTGTGTGAACTTGTTGGTCTGAATTCCCTATGGTATAAAGACATATATGACTACCTCCATGCCAAAATTATACCCCTTGACCTCTCAAACAACCAACATAGGACATTTATCCATAAGTCTTCCAAGTATACCATCATCAGAGATACCCTTTATAGACATGCCCCAGACAATACCCTGTTGAGATGTCTCAATACTGAAGAAGCACAAGTGACCTTGCATGGGGTACATGAGGGTATATGTGGATCCCACTCTAGTGGTCCCACCTTAGCTAATAAGATTATGAGACTGGGATATTATTGGCCTACGATGGAAAAAGAATCATATGTCTTTGTCAAGAACTGTCGACAATTCCAGATTCACAGAGACTTGATACACACACCAACACAGGAGCTCTGTCCCATAATGTCGCCATGGCCCTTTTCCTAATGGGGTCTTGATCTCATTGGTAAGATACATCATACATCCTCCAACAATCATAAATTCATCATTACCATGACTGAGTACTTTACCAAGTGGATTGAAGCCATTCCTATGAGCTACATTACCGACATACAAATTTCTAAGTTCATCCTTAACTATATCATTTGTTGGTATGATGTTCCTCAATCTATAATCACAGATAATGGCCACCCATTTAAAAACCAAGAAGCTTGTCACCTTTGCTAAGAATTACATATCTAACACCACTTTTCCACTCCATATTACCCACAGGGTAATGACCAAGCTGAGGCATCTAACAAAACAATCCTTAGAATTATTAAAAAGATTGTCAATGATGCTAGTCATATTAGCATTTATAGCTTAACCCTGCCCTATAGGATTGTTTCAAAAGAATCTGCACTCCCATTGGAGCCACTCCATATTCCTTGCTATTCGGTTCTGAGGCCATCTTGCCTATTGAGGTCGAGATTCCTTCCTTAAGGGTATCTCTGTAAGGGAATATTGACGATGAAGAGTACCATGTATGAAAACTACACGAGTTAGAGTTCCTGGATGAACGAAGACAAAAGGGATTAGATCATCTTTAAGAATATCAAAATCATCTTCGTCATAGCTACAACAAGAAATTATTGAATCAAAATTTTGACATTGGTGACCTACTTTTAATGGAAAATCCAAAGAATCAAGTAGAAAGAGAAAAACTAGGAAAGTTTGAGCCAAACTGACTAGGACCTTATATTGTCACAGAAGCCTTTGGATCAGGAGCATACCAGCTCTCTACCCCTGAAGGAGAACCACTATTAGTGCTAATCAATAGCCTTCATCTAAATAGGTTCTACACATAGCTTTTGAGAGCCTTATCTTAATCATCAAAAATACAAAAAAATGGAAAAAAAAAATTGTTACCTAGGTGAAAACCTAGAAAATAGGCATCTTGGTAACATAATTTTTTTTTTTTGAAAAATCAAGAAAAGAGTAAAGAGAAATAATTCATCCAATAGTGAAAACCACTTTGGTGGCACTTTGGATGAGTACCATGGTGAAAACTTGGCAAATAGGCGTCATGTGTAGTTGACTCTGCTCTTTTGTCTACCATCATTCCAATCTGACTTCCCTATCATTACGACCATAATAAATGTTTTTCCTTTCCATAACTTGGAATGATTGACATCAAGCACACTTTACATCCCCATTCCATCCTATTCATACTAAATTGGTCTTATACCCGACTAGGGGTAGGAACTTGACTTATGTCATTTGGTTCTTATAGTGGCTTTTCTGAAGATGTAAAACCATTGCAAAAATTTGAAAACATCACAAAAGGTCATGAAAAAAATCCAAAAACATCACAAAAAGGTCTTGAAAAAATCCAAACACATCATAAAACATCAAAAAGAAAAAAAATTCAAAACATGTAAAAAAACCCAAAAACATCCAGAAAAACTTAAAAAAAATCCAAAAATAGAGTTAGAGTCAGTCGAACTAGTCAATCTTTGTCATTGTCGAACTATGTTGCCTCTAAAACTGGACGTAGGCAAGGCCATTTGTTGATGTGCCCCTGAGGCATTAGGTCAATCCTTTAGGTTTGTCAAAATAAAATCATGACTCAATCCTTAGTCAATAAGACAAAGTCATTGGTCACGTCGAACTACGAGGTTTCTATGTGTATAACATAGGCAAGGCCATCAATCAATGAGCCCCCAAGGCCACACTAGGTCAGTCCATTAGGGTTCATCACATTCACCGTCACACATGTCAAATATTTTCAAATAAATGAAATCTTTTTTTTTCAGTCAGTCTCGTCAATTAAAGTCAGGTCAAAGTTCTATGAGGTATGTGTGTGTATAATGTAGGCAAGGCCATCAATCAATGATCCCCCAAGGCCACATTAGGTCGGTCCTTTAGGGTTTTTCGTGTGATTAAAATAAGTCAGACATTGTCATCAAACACAAACAATTTTCATGACATTAAGAAAAGTCATGCATCAAAAAGACAAACAAGTCAACAAGGTCATCAAGTCAAACCAAACAAATCGCTGAAATATTCAAATAACCAAAACAATCAACCTATGTCTTATACAGGATGTGTCCTTGAAAACATACATTATCATTTAGTCAAGCATTATCATTTCCTTATATAGGTGGTCACATGATCAAAACCAAACTCGACGTCTTATACAATATGTGTCTTTTTGAAATCAGGCTTTATCATTGCCTTATATAGGTGGTCACATTATCAAAACCAGACTCAACGTCTTATATGATATGTGTCATTCCTAAAATTAGGGTTTATCAAACAAGCATCTTATCAATCTCCTAGACAATTAAACAACAAACATATCAAATTTTGGAAAATATTCTTACTAGCTATTGACATTATGGCTTGTTTTGTCTTATCTTTTTGTAGTGGATTTGTTGTTGAGTCCAGTTACTAGCTTCCTCGAGGATGTCCCATGAAGGATTTAGAGAAGCAAGGATGTCTCAAGACTCTTTTTTCTTTGATTGTTGTTTGTCTATTGTCTTTGATTCAAGTTACTAGCTTCCTCGAGGATGTCCCACGAAGGATTTAGAGGAGCGATGATGTCTCATGAATTGTCTTTTATTTGATTGTTGTCTATGGTTTGTCTTGACAAAAAGACTGGGGCAATTTTTCTAGTAGTATGAGTTAAGACATTCCTTGTCTGCGACTATCTATTTTTAGTAGGTGGATGACCTTTCACACCTTGGTCTATCTCATATCATGGTTTTTGTTATCAATTTGTATCATTTAACTCCCAATGATGATTAATGCAAGGCCTATTATGTTTCGGTGACATATTGAAGATTTCTAATACTAACATCCATATTTTCCTCGCTAACATTTCTTCTTTCCTACATTTATGACGGAGTCTTGTGACACAAAAAAAAAGTATCCTATATATGCATTCATGTTAAAAACATCATTTAGACATTTCCATAGATATGCACATATTAAATCATACATATATGTTGCATTTTAAAAATACAAAAATATACACATCTATCACATCTAGGAATCCATGACATAATAGGCATTCAACATCATAAACTGTATATCATATTATCACAATAAATGAATTCATATGGCATTGCACATATTAAATCACATTGCATCTCATAATGATAAACATAGAATCCATACATGACATCCATAGTACCATAAAAGTAAACTCATGCATCATCATATAGAATTAACACATGCATAAATAGAAGATTGCATATCTCAAAACACCAGTGCCAGTGTCAATTGTATCTAGTTCTAAATCTGGTCCCTGTCCATCTCACTACCGAGACCTCAAGTCAGCTCTCATCACTCACGGATCCATATATACTGTCTCCTCATCCTTTGGCTGCTCCTCATGTCCTCCCGCATCTACATCCATGGTAGTTGTAGTTGCTAGCACCTCAAGCTCCTCTCTATCAACCTCCTCTGCCTTGACCTCTACATCGGGCATGTCCTCCTCTTGTCGACCCATATATCTATGATCCCATTTCTATTTTTTGTGATAATACAAGGGTAATTAAAATTTCAAAGAATCATGTGATGCACTTGAGGAAGAAGCATATATCTATCAGATATCATTTCTCAAGAGAGGTGGTCATGGAGAATGAAGTAAAGCTCGAGTATGTTCCAACAAAGGATTAGGTTGTTGATATTTTCATGAAGGCTCTTCCTAAAGATACTTTTGGGTATCTCTAGGAGAAGTTAGGGGTTATTTCCCCTCCTTTCTTAAACTAGATACAAATGGAGATGCATCATTCCTGTGGATCTATGGATCTATCTTTCTTCTGTGATGATTTTTTGGTGGCTACCTCTTAGGGGGAGCAGGTAGTATCAAGTATTGTCATTATGAGTATTATATTTTCATGTCAAAGGAGAAATCAATATTAAATATTCTTTTTCATTTGTCATTGATGTAAAAGGGGGAGAAGAAGCATGTGAAAAAGGAAAGGAAGATTTGGAGAAGTGTATAAGAAATTATCTTCTAAGGGGGAGAAATAGAAAAGTGTATTTAGAGCTTGTATGTTGTCTTTGATGGTTTTTCACATCATGTGTTTCCATCAATGAAAAAGGGGGAGATTGTTGCAAGAATGGAAATATTGAAGGTGTTGTCATTGATGTCAACCAGTTAGTTGGTTATCCACTAGTTGTTGTTTGTTGTATATGTCAAGAATATTGAGAAAATTGTAATAAAGAGATGTTGCATGTGTTCAGTGGTTGTTTTGGGTTTTGGTCTGGATTTTCTCCCGTGGTTGTGTTGTTGAGATATGTTGTTCATAGTTGTTACAAGGTGCTATATTCATATTTTTGACTAGTGGTTTGTTGTACAGTGCAAGTTGTGTTCACTAGTTGTGAACTGTGGTTTTCTATGTTTATGGTTGAGGTCTGGGAGAAATATTGTTGGTTTCGATTTCTTTTTGATGAATTCTTATGACTTATAGTTCTAGATTTGAGTTTCCCTAATTGTATTGAAGTTAATTTTGACATTTGAAAGTTTTTACTTAATGGTTATATGTGTTTTATACTAGTTTGGTTGACCATGTGTGAAATACTACTTTTGAGAATGATGAAGCGTGTGTTTGGGTTTCCATCATTCTAATTCCACCCTAGGATGTTTTGGCACTGACCCAATTTGAATTTGGATTTGGATGGCCAACTTTGGATATGTTTCAAAGTTGACTTGATGGTGTATAAATATAAGTTGAGTTAGTAATGAAAAATATACAAAAGTGAAGAAGAAGAGTGATAAGAGAAAAAAGGAAGTGCAATTTGGTGCAACATTGACTCTATTTAATAAGTGTGTGTGTGTTGAGAGTGTGGGAGATTAGTGTGAAGCTTAATGTTGAGTTTTTGGATGCAATGAGAAGAAGGTGAACTCTATCATTCATGTAGGTTGATCAAGTGACTATGGTGGAATCCTTTGTTGCATTGGGATTGTATTCTCTCTGTGACAAGTATTCTTTGTCTTCTTTGCATCACCGTGGCAGTTAGCCCTCCGGTTTGTAGCCCTATTGGATAGTGAGTCTTTGTTTCAAACAACGAGTCCTTGTTTCAGACAATGAGTCCTTATTTCAGGTAGTGAGCCTTTTTGTAATCAGTTTTTATATTCTCTATAGTTTGATTTAATCCTCATCATGGTTTTTCCCTCATTGGGTTTTCCATGTAAATCCGGTATTATTGTATTTATGTGTTGGATTTGAGTTTTTGCATTAGCATTTGATGATTAATCATTTCAGCAATTTTAAGTATTATTTCTGGTGATTGAATTAAAGGTTTAATTCTATGACAACTAATTCACCCCCTCTCTTAGTTGTCCTATTCAACAAAGTGGCAATCACTCATTGCATCACATAGCTCCTATACATCACATATATCATTCTTCAAGCATGAAGTAAAAATGTGCTAAGCATATGGTATGCAATATAGATCTATGACACGTATTCAAAGGAGACTTGATCAAATGATCACATTTTAAAGATGAAGCATACTAAACAAAGACTATCAGATCATGGTGGCAAAGGAAAGATCAATGATCAATATTCAAAGTGAGAAAATGGATACTTCCTGAAGATCAAATTTGATGGGTAGTTATAGAGATGAAGCTAGTTTAAATGTACTTTTGAAAAATCATAAAAGTGATGGTTTCACGGGATTGTGAGGTAGTTAGGGTTTATGTAACTATGGAAACAGTTACTGTCATGGTCAAAATGGTGACGTGAGTGGTTGTTGACTATACAAATTTGACATATCATGTGTATAGTGGAGACATAAATACATATAATTTGAATTCACATAGGTTACTGAATTACATGGTTTTGCAGGTGGTGGTAGAATATATGGTTTGTGACAAAAAGCTATTAAAGTGATGATCTTTGCAAGTGTAAAAAGAGAGAGGTGAAGAGAAAAGGAAGAGAATCTAGATTAATGAATTGAAAAGGTGCATTTTAGGTTGAAGAAGAACCAGTATCAACATATATGAACTTGTAATGTTGTAGAGGTTGGTGCCTTAAAAAGTTTGAGTTGGTGCTCAATTAGGTGTGTTGTGTACCTTGAGGTTGGTGCCTCAAAAAATTATCTTAGGTGTGTAGTGTACTTGGAGGTTGGTGCCTCAAAACATTATCTTGGGTGTTAATGTACCTATAAGTTGGTACATACAAAACATATGTAATATCTTTTATTGTGATGTTGGATTAGGATAGTAGATCCTAGCAACTATTCTCATTGTGGTTTTCCCACATTGGGTTTTCCATGTATATCTAGTTTCTTCTTTGTTCTTGATATTTTTGTGTGACCTTAAATCTTATCTGTTGTTTTAATTTGGTACAAATTTGGATACATTGATTCACCCCCCTCTCATTGTATTGATGTTCTTTCAACAATTGGTATCAGAGAACAAGGTTCCTTGAAGAAATTTTAAACAACTTAAGGTAGATATGGTTTCAAGAACACTATTGTTGGACAAGAAGGATCTTATTAAAACAAAGCACCATTATTTTATGGAACAAATTATGCTTTCTAGAAAATCAAAATGGAGACTTACCTAACTTCTCTAGGATTTGATGTATGGCAGTCTATTGTAGATTTCTACAAAGCACCAAAAAATCCTCCCACTAACTCAACTAATAAGAAACCCTGTGAATACAATTCCAAAGTTAAAAATGCTATTCTATGTGGTCTAAATAATACAAAATTAGTAGAAGTTATGCATTGTAAATCTTCCAAAGATGTATGGGAGAAACCACACAATATTTATGATGGTAATGAAAAAGTAAAACAAGAAAAATTGTAAACTCATAAGGGAAATTTTTAGATTCTTAAGATGAAGGATGAAGAAAATATTGTAGCATACTTGCTCAAGGTAGATGAGGTAGTGAATGCAATCAAAGGTCTTGGTGAGAATATTGAAGACAAGGTTTTTGTAAAGAAGGTTTTGAGGTCTCTCCCACGAAGATTTGATTCTAAAGTTTTCATAATAGAAGAAGCTAAATATCTGGATAAGTTCTCTATGGATGAATTGTTTGGGTCACTAACTGCATATTAAATGAGAAATGAATGTATAGGATCAACAAAGAATGAAGTGGCATTCAATACTTCCAAGATCAAGAAGATTGAAGATAATTCAAAACTTGATACTAGTTCAAATGAAGAAGAAGCAAACTTTGTCAGAAAATTGAAGGGCTCTGGAAAATACAAAGGTAAGTTACCTTTCAAATATTTTAACTATGGTAAAATAAGTCATTATACCTCAAAATTTCTATTAAATGAAAATAAAAAGGGAGATAGTTCCACGAGTCAAGAAATTTCCAAATATAAAAGGAGAAACTATGGTAAAAAGAAGAGTCTTTATGTAGATAAAGAAATTAGTTCTTTGGATGGTTTCTCTTCTGCAAGTGAAGTTGGTGAAGTAGTTGAAATGACATTTATGGCTGAATAAATTAAAAAATGTGAAGATTTTGAAGAGGAAGAAGAAAGTGAGGTAGATTCGAAAGGTGAACTAGTCTCTACTTTAGAAGACTTGAGAGATAAAATAAAATATAATTTGAGAAGTGCAAGTTAAGGATTGAAGAATCTGAGAAACTTGTCATTGACCTAAAGCTACATTTGGAAGAATCAAAGAGAATTGTTGATGTAACTAGTTTGTATTTGAAGAACAAACTAGAAGAATGTAATAAACTATAAACTAGAGGTTGAAGTTGTCTCTTTAAGGAAGGTATTAAAGAAGAAAATTTTATAGTTAAATAGATCTCCATCATTGAAATATTTTGGAAGTCCTTGATGAAATGATTTCCAATCAAATATCTATTTTTGAAAAGTTTGTTGGTTTACGATATGAGGGAGATAATAATTTCAAGGATGTTGTCTCTAAAAATAATACAACTACTTTCAAGAAGTCTAAAGGGTACATGAAGGATAAGAAGACTAAAGATCATAGAAGACTACTGATGGATCCATCAAAGTGCACAATCGAAAGGGGAGATTCAAAGGCCAACATGCAAGACAAACCATGTTTAGTTATGATTTTCATGGTTATTTTTTTTCATGTAATCAATATGGACATAAAGCTATACATTGTAGGATTGGACCTTTTAGAAATGATAGACATAATTTTGATAGAAATAATCATCTAGTTTGTCTAAATGATGTTTTTTATAACTATAACAATTATGACCATATTGTAAAATTTTGTAGAAGTGTGGTTACAAATCCCCCTAGACGGGAGAAAAATAAATTTATCTCTCAAAGTAAAAATAGATCAGCTCATGTTCATGCAAGTCAAAAGAAAGAATTTACACCCCTTACACAAAAGAAATAAATTGAATAGAATTATGAGGAAGAGAAGAAAAATCTAAAAAGATAGTGGATAGAGAAGAAGATTGAGATGAAGAATGAAGAATCAATAATTGTCCAAATAGCATTTCATGCCAAAGTACAAGGCAATCCTTGGGTAATTGATAGTGGTTGCTCTAGTCTTATGACTAGAGATAAGAGCAAATTCACTAGTTTGGATAAATGGAATGGAGGTACAATTAAGTTTGGTGACAATACTACTGCTAAGATAATTGGGAAAGGTACACTATGCATAGATGGTAAACTTAATGCTCAAGATGTGTTGTATAGTGTTAGATGTGTGACAAAGGAAATAATTTGTTATTTTATGCTAGTGGATGTGAGATAAGGAAATCTAGCTCTAGTATACTTTTTGTTGAAGAAAGCATAAATGATAGCAACTTGTACCATTTGAGAGACAAAAAGTGGAAGATTTCTATTAGGGAAAACTGATGAAAGTTGGTTATGGCACAAAAGTATGGATCATATTAACTTTGATCATCTAGTGTAATTTAGCAAGAAGAATATAGTCAAGCATATGCCTAGTATTGGAAAACCAACAAGTACTTTTTGTAAGGAATCCCTTGAAGGAAAGTAAACTAGGATCAGATTCAATACAAAAGAATATTCAACTTCTAAGCCTCTAGAGTTGATACATATAGATCTGTGTGGACCAAAAAGAACTAAAAGCATCAATGGAAAAAGGTATTTCATGTTGCTAATAGATGATTATTCGAGAATTACATGGGTACCTTTTCTTAAAGATAAATCTCAAGCTTTAGAAAGATTCAAGAATTTTAGAGCTATGGTTGAGAATGAGATTGGTCAAGGATTATATGTTTAATGTCTGAAAGAGGTAGAGAATTCACTTCTCATGAATTTTATAAGTACTATGAAAAACGTGGAATTAGAAGACATGTCTCTACAACTAGAACACCTCAACAAAATGGAGTTGTTGAGAGAAAGAAAAAAACTATTCAGGAAATGGCTATAACAATGTTGAATGAAGCCAAATTACTTGATAGATACTAGAAGGAAGCAATTCCTACTACTATTTATATTCTTAACATAGCACAATTAAGATAAAATCATGATAAGACTCCATATGAATTATGGAAAGGCGGAACTGCATATGTGAAGTATTTTAGAATATTTGGAAGTAGATGTTTTGTAAAAAGGGATTAAGAAATTTTGAGTAAATTTGAGAGAAGATCTGATGAAGGAATATTTTTGAGTTATTCAACTACAAGAAAAGCTTATAAGTGCTACAATAAAAGGTTAACTATAGAAGATAGTTGAAATTTTTATTGTTAGACTCTCAGCCATTACACAATGATGACATGTATTCAAAAGTCCCTTCTTATGAAGAAAAAGAAGAATATAGACAAAAGAAGATTCATAAGAAAAGAGTGGTGCTATTGAAGAAGAGGAACCAAACCCTACTCTAAAAGCTCCACACAAATTTTTCAAAAGAGATCATTTTGAGAAGAAAATTTATGGAAACAAAGTCAATGGTGTCATAACAACAAGAAATCTTGCACAACCATAATAGGTAAAATAATTTTTATTGTCTGAAATAAAGCCTAAATCTTATGAAGAAGCTAGTAAGGATGAAAGTTGGATTGAATCCATCAAAGAATAAATAAGTCAAATAGAGAAAAAACATACTTGGGAACTCGTTCCTAGGCCTGTTGATTAGAATCTCATAGGCTTAAAGTGGGTATTTAGGAATAAACTAAATGAAGACATCTGGAAAGATAAGAAATAAAGCTAGATTAGTCTACAAGGTCTATGCTCAAGTTGAGGGTGTATATTTTGATGAGACATTTGCACTAGTAGTTAGACTTGAAGCTATTAGAGTGTTTCTTGCATATTTAGTTTATAATTTTTTTGAAGTATACTAGATGGATGTAAAATCTCCATTTCTATCATGTCCATTTTTTCGGAAAGACAGTTACAAAGTGGAATATGGGAATTCTAACACATTCCTCCACAAAAAGCATGTTCAGGTGTGTGGTTCAGAATATAGCACCTATGATGGCAATTGCACATCATATCTGAAAATCAAGAAGGGAGGATTAGACAATAGAAAGATGTCACTAATAGAAGGTGAGTGTCTATTCAGCTAGCATCCACCCCTATAGAATTGAAGGATAAGGCATTGCAAGATCATACAAAAGTAACAATGAAGTTGTAGGAAGTTGGAACAAGTAGGGAAAGCATGTGGATGGGTCCACAAGAAGGCAAACTTATTCCAAAGGAATCTACATGGGCCTTAAGGATAACCTAATGTAGTGTGTTGGGAATTCAAATCCTAGGCTTTGGTGCCAGTTGGGCCCAAGGATGGCTATTCCTTAAGAGGAATGTTAGCATATAAATATAGGGAAACCAATTCATGTAAAGGAATCAAATTATTATGTCATTTTTCTTTATTTTGGGACACTTGTGTTCTAATTCCTTTTATGGGTGAAAGCCCATCGGAGTTGTGTTCATTGGAAAAAAACCCAGTGTTCACTACGATCAGAGGATGAAACCCCTTTGGTTCCTAAGGGAAGTCTCATTCAGAGATTGTACTTACACTTCAAAGGATTTTGTAATAAAGGTAATAATACTGCATGTTGATATGTGGTAATCTTGTTTATCATTTTGGATTATTGTAGTGAGTTGCAATTGATATATCAATATATTAGAGTATCTTCTTGTGTTCATGTTTTGAATTGAATTACAATCTATATATATTAGTTTTGTTAAAATACATGTTAGGGACATTACAACTTCTTAATGTCTATTTGGATGAGGAATTTTATATGGAGTGACCTAAAGGGTTTACTGTGATAAAAAATAAAGATTATGTATATAGACTAAAGAAGGATCTGTATGGTTTAAAACATGCCCTTAGGGCTTGGTATTATAGGTTATACAAATATCTTTAACAACAAGGGTATAAGAAAGGTATTGTTGAAAACAATTTGTATTTCAAATGTGATGGTGAAAACATATTGGTTGTCATTTTTTATGTTGATGATATCATTTTTGGTATTAACTGTGATGAGATGTGTAAATTTTTTTCTATTACAATATAGAAAGAGTTTGAGATTTCCATGCTAGGAGAATTACCATTTTTCCTTGGTTTACAATTCAATCAGTTAGATATAGGGATTTTCATTTCTCATACTAAGTATGTGAAGGAAATTTTGAAGAAATATAAGATGGAATATTGCAATCCAGTTAGCACACCTATAGTTAGTAGATGTAATTTCAATAAAGATAATGTGTTTGATTTAGTAGATCAATCATTTTATAGATACATGATTGGAAGTATCTTATATCTCACAATAACAAGGCCTGATAGCATGCAATTTTTTTGCATGGTTGCTAGATCGAGCTGCTTCTAAGGAGACACATGTCAAAACAATGAAGAGGATTTTCAGATACTTGACTTGAGTATATTAGACTATGGTCTATGGTATCATGTTGGTGATGACTTCACTTTAACTATATACACTGATGCAGAATGGGTTGGTTGTGTTGATGATAAAAAGAGCACTAGTGGTAGTGCATTCTTTATAGGAGATGGATTGGTAACATGGCTAAGTAAGAAACAAGATTCACTTTCTTTATCCACAACTAAAGCTAAATATATCATTGATGTATCTTGTTGTGCTTAGGTTTTGTGGATGAAACAAACACTGCAAGATATTAAGGTGAATTTTGATGGGCCAGTTACTTTTTTTGTGATAATACTAGCACAATAAATATCTCAAATAATCTTGTTATGCATTCCAAAACCAAGCACATATCCATTAAGTATCATTTTCACAGGGAAAGAGTTGTTGCATAGGAAGTCAAATTGGAATATGTGGCTAAAAAAGATCAACTGGAAGACATTTACCAAACCCCTTCCAAAGGAGGCATTTGAATAGCTCGAGGAGAAATTAGGAGTTGTTCCTTCTCCTATCTCTACTTGAATACAAAAAGTATTCATCTAGGGGGAGCATAATAGAGTAATTCTTTATCCTTGGTCTATCCCTTTGTATTTGATGTCAAAGGGGGAGAGTATAGAAAGTTGGAGAAAAGTATGTAGAGGTATTCTTTTGTAATTGTTGTTAGGGGGAGAGTATAGTATGCAAGGCCTTGCTAAGGTGAACAGTGAATTACAATCATAGGGGTGTATAAGAAAATTTGGTATGCAGCCCAAGAATGTAGGATGAATGATGCAATGGTATAAAAAGGGGGAGTATGAATGATGTTTCTACATTTTTAGTGATTTTTAGGTGTTACTATCAATGGAAAAGGTGGAGATTATTGGAATTATTGTCAATGATGTCAAAGGGTAGTCATGATGGTCATTGATGTCAGTGGACTAGCATAGGAAAATTGTTTGTAGATGCTTAGTATAGGTCCTGAAAAGTTGCAAATGTTGTCAAGCAACAATTCAAAAGTTGCACAAATGTTGCATAGTCTTGATGTAGGCAATTATGGAGGCTTACGAGGGAAACATATAGAAGATGTGTTATGAGTTTTTTTAGTACATCTCAAATGTTTGGTCTAAAAGTTCAAATAATAAGAGATGATCTTAGAAATTAATATCTTTTCTCTCAGTCATTACTAGGTTTTCTTAGTAAAACCCTAAGGATTTCAGTCATGGAATTCATAGGAATTTCTATTTTTTCATAGCTTTAAAGCTTTGAGGGTCATTAGGTAACAACCCCTTCATCCTAGTGCTTATCAGTTCGACAAAGGGCTTAAGGAATTTAATATTTCCTAAGTTTATGAGTTAGCTTGATCAATGGTGGTGATTAGCGATTGAAGATTGGGTGGATTTTGTGTGCCTACAAAGCTGCATGGCTAATGTCAACTCTTGGTTGTGGATTTGTGGAATCGCGCCATGTGTCCAATTAGAATGAGTTCAAGGAACTTTTCTTTGAAAAATTGATGGTTAGTGCAAAGGGTGTTAGAGATCGATGGATGGTGAAGCATCACATTTCCAAGTCTTTCTGATTTAGTAATATCTATGATGATGCAGAACAGTGACAAGTGTCTAAAGGTGATTACAACACAAAGTTTATATGCATTACATATTTAGTTTTCAAGTGCAAAATAGAAAATGTGAAATGTGTTAATTGAGGAAATGATGAGAAGTGGCAATCACTCATTGCATCACATAGCTCCTATGCATCACATATATCATTCTTCAAGCATGAAGCAAAAATGCGCTAAGAATATGGTATGCAATATAGATCTATGACGTGCATTCAAATGAGACTTGATCAAATGGTCATGTTTTAAAGATGAAGTATACTAAATGAAGAACATCAGATCATGGCAGAAAAGGAAAGATCAATTGTCAATATTCAAAGTGAGAAAACAAAGACTTCTTGAAGATAAAACTTAATAGGCAGTTACAAAGATGAAGCCGATTTAAATGTATTTCGAAAAAATCATAAAAGTGATAGTTTCAAGGGATTATGAAGTAGCTAGGGTTTGTGCAACTATGGAAATAGATACTATTATCGTCAGAAGGATGATGTGAGTGGTTGATGAATATAGAATGTTGGCATATCATGCATATAGTGGAGACTAAATGTAGATCATTCAAATTCACAGAGGTTACTAAATTGCATGGTTTTTCAGGTTGGTGTAAAAATATATGGTTTGTGATGAAAATCTGTTAAAGTGATGATCTTTGTAAGTGTGAAAAGAGAGAGGTGAAGAGTAGAGAAAGAGAGTCCAGATTAATGAATTGAAAAGGTGCATTTTAGGTTGAAGAAGAACCAGTATCAACATATATGAACTTGTAATATTGTAGAGGTTAGTGCCTCAAAATGTTTGAGTTGGTGCTCAATTAGGTGTGTAGTTTACCTTGAGGCTAGTGCCTTAAAATATTGTCTTAGGTGTGCAATGTACCTAGAGGTTGGTGCCTCAAAACATTGTCTTGGGTGTTAATGTAGCTGTAAGTTGGTGCTTACAAAACATATGTAATATCTTTTATTGTGAGGCTAGATTAGGTTAGTAGATCCTAGTAGCTATTCTCACTATGGTTTTTCCCACATTGGGTTTTCCACATATATTATTTGGTGTCTTCTTTGTGATTAATTTTTCTATGTAACCTTAAATCTTGTCTATTGTTTTAATTTGGTAAAAATTTGCATACATTGATTCACCCTCCTCTTAGTGTATTGGTGTTCTTTCAACATTTCTATCATAGGTTCCACTCTATATCTTATTCTTATATCTAAATATTTTTTGTTATTTTTTTCATTTTTGTTTATGAAACAAATTAAATTTTCAGATATAGGGTTATATGTAAATATACTTGTTAAATCACACATCAAATTTATCATCCTCACATAACTTGAAATAGACACAAGACCCTAGAAGATTGCATCTCCATTGTGGTAACAAACCAACCATCATCCCTAGTTGCTTTTGTATCCAAATGTGATGTTAAGTGAAAAGAGGTTAATCTTAGTTGGATCTAGGATCACTTTTCCTACACCACATTTTGGTGAACCTGACATATCTTGCATTACAATTTTTTTTAATTTTCATTAGCATAAATTCTAAAAATTAATACAAAAATATAGATAATTTTACGATCTTGTTGCTATTTTACATTTATTTCATTTACAAAAATATGCATTTCTATTCTTTAGACATTATAAATTAAATAAAAATGCATATAATTTCAATTAATCTGTATAATTTCAGGTATGATTTTTCCTTATTTAGGGCTTATATATGACTTACATGAATTTTTAATGTTAATACAATCTTAGCTTGCTAATTTTTCTCAAAATTGCATGCATATTTTATTGAAACACATTGAAAAAGTGAAGAATTATGTATAATTTTCATTTCAAAAGACAAAAATGTATTATTATTTTTATTTTTTTTGGAAAATTTTAGTCAATTACAACACTTTAAATCTTTAAAATCATCATTTAAGAATATTGCATTTCTTTTAAAACATAAAAAATGCATGCATGTGTATTATTCACATAAGAAAAATTAGGTTTTCATACATTTTTAGAAAATTTTCAACTTTCAAACCTGAACCTCTACACTTGTAGATTTTAAGCATTGTTATTCAAGTTCAGATTTTTAAAACATCAAAATTTAACTCTTTGGAATAGGGCATCGAACTCCCCTATCCACTTAGTTTGAGTTAAAATTTTCAAAACCTTGCCTATGATATCTACTCAGATCTGATTTTAGTTTCTAAAAATCAATCCTACAATTATTTGATTTTGTTGTGCTTTATTAGTTTGATCTAAGGAATATAACATAATTTTTTCCTAGCAAAAATCTAGTTTTATCATAATCATTGTCTTATTATCAAATTTTATTAAGAAATTTAAAGATTTTTTCTTACAAGCATATGAAAAACCATACCATAACTCATAAGGAGTCTTTGAACTGTTCACTTTTGCTTGACCTCTGTCAAGAATATACACTGCACTATGAATTACTTCTTTCTAGTAAACTTCTAGTAGATTTTCTTCCTTCATCATGGTTCTTGATGCTTCTTGAACTGTCCTTGTTGAATAGGACAACTAAGATGGGGGTGAATTAGTTGTCATAGATTTAAACCTTTAATTCAATCATCAGAACTAATGCTTAACATTGTTTAAATGATTGATCATCAAATGTCAATGTAGAAACTCAAATCCAACACATAAACACAATAACACCAGATTTGCATGGAAAACCTAATGACGGAAAAACCATAGTGAGGATTAACTCACACTATAGAGAATATCAAAACCAATTACAAAAAGGCTCATTTCCTAAAACAAGGCTCACTGCTTGAGATAAGGCTCATTGCCTAAAACAAGGACTCACTATCTGGAACAAGGAATCATTTTCCAATAGGGCTACATGGAGGGCTCACTACCATAGAGATACAAAGAAGAAAAAGAAGACTTTTTACAGAGAGACTACAATCCCAATGCAACAAAGGATTCCACCACAGTCACTTGATCAACATGCACGAATGATATAGTTCACCTTTTGCTCACTGCATTCGGTAACTTAGCATTAAGCTTCACACTAATCTACCACACACATCTCACACACACTTTATGGATAGCATCAAATTCGCGTCTACTCTTTCACTTATCTTTCTTCTTTTCTTTTGTATATTTTTCATTACTAGATCATCTTGTATTTATACTATCTCCAACCTTGAAAAAGATACAAAGTCATCCATCCAAACTTAAAATTCAAATTAGGTCAATGCAAAAACATCCTAGGGTGGAATTAGAATGAGGGCAACCCAAACACATGCTTCACCAGGACCCAAAATAGATCCAACATGTTTCATCAACTTCAAAGATAGTGCTTAACACGAGGTTGGCCAAACCAATGTAAAACACATAGAAAAATTAAGCTCAAAACTTCTAGAAACTGAAAATATCTTCAATGTAATCAAAGCATCTTAACTCTAGAACCACAAGTCAAAAGACTTCATCAAAGAGAAATCTGGACCAACAACTTTTCTCCTGGACCTTAACCAGAACATAGAAAAACATAGTTCACAACAGGTGAACACAACTCAAACTTCTCAATGAACCAACAACCAAAAATTTGGATATAGCAACCTTCAACAACCATGACCAACATATCTAAACCACACGAAAATAGGGGAAAATTCCAGATCATTATACTAAACAACAATTGAACACCTGTAAACTTTCTTTAATACAATTTTCTCAATATCCTCAACATATACAACCAACAACTAGTAGATAATCAGTTGACCAGTTGACATCAATTACAACACCTTCATTCATTTCTCCATTCCTGCAACAATCTTCCCCTTTTTCATTGATGGAAACACATGATGTGAAAAACCATCAAAGACACCATACCAGTTCTGAATATACTTCTCAATATTTTTTATGTTTGCTTCTCCCCCTCAGAAGACAATCTTTCTCATTACCTGCTTTCTCTCATTAAATTTTTCTCCTTTTCACACACTTTCTCTCCCCCTTTCAAATCAATGGAAAAGGAAAAATATATGTTCATTGAATCTTCCTTTGACATGAAAATATAATACTCACAATGACAACACTTGAAACTACCTACTCCCCCTAAGAGGTATCCACCAAAACATTAGTCCAAAAAGATAGAACCATGAATCCACTGGACTAATGCATCTCCAAATGTATCTTATTTTATGAAAGGAGGGAAAATAACCCCTAACTTCTCTCAGAGATACTCAAAATTATCTTTAGGAAGAGCCTTTGTAAATATATCAATAATATGATCCTTTTGTTGGAATATACTCAAGCTTTACTTCATTCTCCATGACCTTTTCTCTCAAGAAATGATATCTGATACATATATGCTTCGTCCTCAAGTGCATCACAAGATTCTTCAAAATGTTAATTGCACTTGTATTATCACAATAGATAGAAATGAGATCATCATATAGCATTGTGATATCTTTCAATGTCTGTTTCATCCATAGAACTTGTGTATAGTAAGATGCAGCAGCAATATACTCAGCTTCAGCAGTAGACAAAGAGACTGAATCTTGTTTTTTACTCAACCATGCCACCAATCTGCATCTAAGAAAGAATGCACCACCACTTGTAATATTTTTGTCATCTACACATCTAACCCAATCTGCATCTGTATAGGCACTAAGTGTAAATTTAGTATCTTTAGGATACCATAATCCATAATCTAGAGTTCCATTCAAATATCTGAATATTCTTTTAATAGTAGCAACATTTGTTTCCCTTGAATCTTCTTGAAATCTAGCCACAAGATAGACGACATGCATAATATCCAATCTAGTAGCAGTCAAATATAGTAGTCCACCAATCATAGATCTATATTTTCTTTGATTAGCCTTTAGTGAATCATCATCTTTACCCAAGTTGCAACCATTCACCATAGGAGTACTTACTAGTTTGGAACCATCCATCTAGAACTTCTTCAACATCTCTCTCACATACTTAGACTATGAAATGAAAATTACTTTCTCTGTTTGATTAATCTGTAGCCCAAGAAAGAAATTCATCTCCCCAAACATAGACATTTCAAATTATTTTTGCATCTCTTCCACAAATATCTTACAAACTTTTTCATTTCCTTCAAAGATAATGTCATCAACATATACAACTACAATCAAGATTTTGTCATTTTCAATCTTAAAGTACAAATTATTGTTTGTCGTACCTTTTTTAAATCCTTGCTGAGTCAAATACATGTCTAATCTCACATACCAAGCTCTAGGAGCTTTCTTCAATCCATATAAATATTTCTTTAATCTGCACACCATATTCGGTTGATCTGTTAACTGAAATCCTTCTAGTTGTTCCATGTAAAATTCTTCTTCTATCTCACCATTCAGAAATGCTAACTTGACATCCATCTGGTAGATTTTGAAAATTTTATGGGAAGCCAATGCCAAGAACATCCTTATAGCTTTCATTCTTGCTACCAGGGTAAAATTCTCTTAAAAATCTATGCCTTCTACTTGTGAGTAGCCTTTACACACAAGCCTTGCTTTGTTTCTGACAACTTCTCCATTCTCATTCAACTTATTTCTGAATACCCAATTTGATCCAATGATATTTTTATTTGTTGGTCTTGGGACCAATTCCCAAGTTTGATTCTTCTCAATCTGAAAAATCTCTTTCATTTCTTCCTTGCTATGTTCATATTTATAGGATTCACTTACTGTCTTTGGCTCAATCTTAGAGAATAAAAAAACTTACTTCAATAGTAGTTGTGCTTCTAGTTAATACACCTTTTTCTTGTCTCCAATAATCTAATTTTGTGAATGATACCTTTGTACATATTTCAGTGTCTTAGTGTTGATGTGCCAAATTGACCCACAACATGCAGGTAAGATAAAAGTAAAGTAAAATTATCTTACCTCTCCTGAAAAAGACAATCAATAATCAAATTGATCACCTCCCAAGGTCTTTGATGTTGGTTCACAAAGTGGTCAATATGACTGTAATGTTCAAGGGGCCTGCTGGTGTTGAGCTTCTGGATTGTTACAAAATCAAACATCTATCTAAACCTACTTTAACAGTTGGTTTTAAAGAAATAGAAAAAGATAGATCAAGGTTTTCAAATTGAAAAGAATGTTGATTCATTCAACTAATTAGAATTGTTGCTTTCCAAGAAATTCCTAAACCAGAACTACAAAATAAAATTAACTTGTAATTGATACAAAGTTTCATTCATTCATAGTGCAAAATTTAACAGTAAATTACAAATCATCATTCAAACAAAACATAAGATAAAATTTCATTCCTTGAAAGCTTTTCAAATCAAAATGATTAACACAAAATGAATACCATTCTAGAGCATAATATAAAGAAGGTTTAAATTTGGTTGCTCCTACTATTAATGAAACAGATAAGCAACATTTACAAATCTAGCAAGATCACCAGTGTACAGAAACCCATGTCTTTAAACTATCTCCATCTATGCTGAGAAAATCAAGAAGATACATCACCTCCTCTTCCTGGTGAACTGTAAAAAAATGTCTAACTTTCTTCAAAACCCTAACTTGCTTTTTCGTTATCCCATCATCTACCTTCTGAATCCTTCCTTTTACATTCTTCTAACTCATCTAACCCTAACTAGATCTTTTCTAACCTATCTCTAAAAACTTTCTAACTTCTCTAACAACCCAAAAGATCCCTTACAAAAGAGGCGAAATGCCATATTTATAAAAAGCATCAGAATGCGTCGACCCCTGTTTAGGGTTTACAATGAGTCAATCATAGAAGAAGTCAGCCCTAGAAGAGTTTAAAACAAAGTCAACATGCATTAAATGTAAGGGTACCGACTAGAGGCAAGAAACATACCAAGATGCATGAAGAAGAGGCAAAGTGAGATGATGAGGAAGCACGACTTTCAACGTAGCTTTGCATTAACTGCTTCCTCCACATCGCCCATACTTTGCTCCATTATGGCCTTCGTCATCAAGAGGGTCCTCTACAATCCATTCGCAAGTGGCATAGGTGAAACACTAGTTTTCCATTCAAAAACATTAATGTTATTCTTTAGATCTGCCCCATTGTATTGTTCTAGCCTCTCTTGTTGGATTGATATTCATTAATGGCTACATTGTAGGTCGCAGCGTCATCCAAATAGCGTCTAGCTTCATTCCTTCTTTTCTGCTCTAGATGGAGGATCCCTCTGTGCCCTTCTTATCCTTTCCATTCGCTGCCTTGCTAGACTTAGCCTGCATTCATCAAACACTAATGTGAGAATCTGATTATTGACAACATTTCATCAAAGTGTTAGCTCAAAATAATGATAAAACCGTTAAATCAACCCTTAAGCATCAACATTGGATCATCAAAATGAACATAAGCGGCATACAACAGTGAAATTTACCAAATTAAAGAATGGAAACATAAGAATTTATCACTAGAATCATCCATTTTACCAAATTTCCTCACTCCACAGTGCCTCCTAGAAAATCTAGAAAAATTTGAACGGACTAGAATTCCACGAAAATGACAACACAACATGAATTCCAGGAAAATGAAGGGGAGAAGGAGAAATTGGGAAAATCCGACTGGACTGGAATTCTGCGGATGACCCAAAACTCCGAACTTCAGAAAACTGAAGAAAACCAGGCGAATGAAGGAATCTGGGAAAATCTGACCAAATAGGAAAATCCCGAACCTGATAGAAAACCTGAACACCGGTCATGACTTCACTCAGATTGACCGAAGGTCATAAATTCGAGGACCCTGGGCACGAAAATTTCTTAACATGAGCCTCCTACATATCTTCTTTAAATCCTAGGCTCAATCAAAAGTAGATCAAGACGAAATGGAGACACCCTAGACATGAAACCTAGATTTTAACCCTGAATGCACAAGGTAAGCCATGAAATGCTCAAAAACACAGGGATTCAAACCCTAAGCAATACCATAACATTTTAAAGCACAACAAGATTGAACATCCAACTCAGGAGAATGCAAATGATAAAGAAAAATGGTAAAAAGTTCCAAAATTTGACCAAACTTGGAAACTCGACGGCCAGACAGAAATTTAGAAAAAAATCCAACCAGGCGGAATTCTGTGAAGGCCAGAAATATTTGAACTCAGCACAAAACAGGCCGAGCTGGACTTCGGGCGCAATCTGGGAAAATCTGACTAGGGCAAAAAAATCCCAAATTGGCTCAAAAACCCGAACAACAAAAATCGGAGTTCCAAAGAAAATCGGGAAAACCCGACTGGGGCAGAAAATCCCGAACCAGGGTAAAAACCCGAACTTAGCCCAAAACACAAGATTTTCAAAATGCAACTTGGGAAAAACACTTGGGTAAGCAAGATAAACATATTAAGCACATGCCAAGGCAAAGCAAAACCTCAAAAACTGAAGGGGGCAAGACACAAAGAGCTAAAGCAAAAGAGGGTCCCATTTTAATCAAATTTAAAATGGGGTGGTTATGCAAGGCATAACAATTAGCGACTTGGCTAGGAAAATGGTTTAACTATTTTTAGAAGACTGAGGGATTCGGTTACCCAGAACTCCTGGTTTATGGGCATCACAATTCCAGTTAGGTCAGTTTCAGTAAACAAGGTTGAGCTAGAATCTTAAATGTAGGTCAACACTGGCTACCCTTGAATCTATGTGTGTGTTTGATGGTGCATCACCCTTTTACAAAGTTTTCCTCATATTTTGAACAATTATGCGCAAAATTTGAACTACATGAGTTGATTCCCTTTAACTGTTGTGCAATGATATCCTGGGCATTGCTCTGTTGCCAGTCAAGCATCCATAGCTCCGATGGAGATACCTCTAGTTTTCTCACAACATTGCTCTACTGCCAGTCAGGAATCCATAGCCTCGATAGAGATATTGGAATTACCCATTCAGTATTGAGTTTTCTTTTCTTAGATAGTTCTCTTTTCTCTTTTTTTTATTTTTTTCTTTTTTGAAGTTTCTTTCATTCAATTCCTTCTAAATGTGTCAGATGCCTAACATCTGTGCTGGGTTGAAAACTACCATGGACCTCATAACAACATCTGGGCAATCAGATTTTTCACTCAAATCTTGCAACACCATTGTCCGAAGACAAATTTACCATTACAAAAGGAGATGTTTCTGATGATTTGTGATAGATTCAATCGTAGTTAGTGAAGATTGCTTACTTTACACCTTGTTCTTAATGAATTTCCACAACTCTCATTGACAATGGACATAAAACAATGAATTTAGAACAAAATCATCCAATTAGAAACCCTGAGAATTTCTAAACCAACTTCTCTCCTAGTAACCAAATTATACTTCAGATAACAACCCCCTTTCTCAACTGGATAAAATGAAGGGCCCCTCAAAAAAAGGAAAAATAACAAAATGAATGAAACAACAAATTATTTACATACATACAACCCAACAAAATACCAAATCTCTTATGACCCAAAATAATGTTTGAGAAACTTTCCATTGATAGGAAATGGAACAGGTTCTCATGTTAAACTACTTAGTCGTAAAGCATTTTCTCCCAATTTCAGCAACTTGATAGGGACCCAACCAAAGCTTATCAAAATTCTGGTGGTCACCCTTCTTTTCATTGGGTTTATCCCATAGTAAGACAAGGTCTGATATTCTGAAAGCCTTGACTTTGGCTCTTTTGTCAAACCAACATTTGACAATAGCCTGGTGCCTAAAGAATTGTTGCAAAGAAGCATTTCTCTGCTCTTCTAATTTCAGTAAGCCAGCTAACCTTACTTCAATCCTATCATCACTAGAGTAAAATTCCTGCATAAATTTTAGGACAAGTATTTGCAAGTGAATAGGGAACACAGGCTCTTGGCCATACACTAGCTTAAACAGTGAAGTCTTCAACACAACCTTGATCCTAGTCCTATCTTCCCATAATGCAAATCTTAACTGGGTATTCCAGTCTCTAGGATTGTTCTCTAACAATTTTGTGATTACTCCTAGGAGATTCTTATTAGTTGATTCTGCAACTCCATTTCCTTGTAGATAATAATTTGAAGAATACTTTAAAACAATCCTATGATCATAAGCCCATGCAATGAACTCGACAGAAGAAAAGGCAGGGCCATTGTCACATACCAGTGCAAAGGGTACTCCAAACCTGGTTGTGGTGCATTTAGTGAGGAACCTGATTACTACCTTCATTGTGCTATTCTTGTAAGGTATAGCTTCTGTCCATCTTGTGCAGTAATCCATGGTAGTCAAAATGAATTTATGTTCTGCAGAATAATTTGGGTTAATTACCCCAATAAAATCAAGTGCCCATTAGGCAAATGGCCTTACCTCATAAACAGGCTGCAATGGCATGGTTGGATGACGCTCTCTTGATGTAGAGGTTTGACATATATGACATGTCCTTACATGTTGGTGGGCATCCTTAAACACACATGGCCAATAATAACCAGATTTGAGGATATGATGTGCTAAAGAGTCTGCAGAACCATGACCCGTGCCATTTTTCCCATGAAATTGAGCAATTGTGTGCTTAGCTTCTTGTTGATCAAGGCATCATAGATAAACCCCTTCAAAATTCTTTATGTATAAAAATCCTCCTTTGAGCATATAATGGGAGCTTTTCATTCTTAGTGCTCTCCTTTGAATTGTATTCATTCCCTCTGGGCACCGATTATTGAGCATGAAATAAATAATATCGGTATACCAAGGGTCATTAGAAAAGGACTTTGTTATGTACTACTGAAAAGTAATGTTCTTACTAGCATCCGCCATTACTTTAGACATGCCTTGACCTCAGACAAGTTTCATAGGGTGAATCTCTAGATCGAACTCCTGCAAAATAGCCATCCATTTCCCCCTTCGTTCTCCCAACTCGCTCTGCATAAGTATAGACTTCACAACAACATCAAGAACCACAACAATGATTTGAATTCGAAGGATATAATGCCTAAACTTCTTGACAACTCTAACCAATGCAAAATCTTGTTTCTCAAGAGGTGGGTACTTGACTTCAACATTCTTAAATGGAGAGCTCATGAAGGAAATTGGCCTTTCATCCCCCTCCTCTCTTCGTTGTGTCAGGATAGTTGCACATGAGTGTTCAAAAGCAAAAGAATAAATATAAAATGGCTTCAAGTAGTCAGGATTGGTGAGGACTGGCGCCTCTAAAATGGATTGCTTAACCTAAGAAAAAGAAGCCTTTGCCTCATTAATCCATTCTATTCTAGCATCTTTCTTCATCATTTCGTTCAAAGGTTTAACAATTTCTGTAAAACCTATGATAAACTTCCTCACAAAGTTGATCTTTCCGAAGAAAGATCTCATCTCCTTCTTACTTCCTAGCATGGTTAACTTCATAATAGAATCAACTCGGTCTAGATCTATTGATATCCCTCTTTTCAAGATTATGTGTCCCAAAAGTTTCCCTTCAGAAACCCCGAACACACACTTTTTAGGATTCAGAGAAACACCATATTGGATACATCTTTCAAGAACTTTAGCCAAGTCTGCAACATGGTTTAATCTATCTTTAGAGAATACTATCAGGTCATCCATATAAATGATGATGCACTTACCAATCAAATCTTTGAACGCTACGTCCATTGCACTTTGAAAGGTTGCTCCAACATTTATCAAACCAAATGGCATCCTCTTGTAGGAAAATGTTCCCCACTTAGTAGTGAAGGTTGTCTTCATTTTGTCTTCATAATTAACGATCACTTGATTGTACCCAGAATAACCATCTAGGAACGACATCATTTGGGACCCATTGATAGTTTTCAAGACTTCTTCTAGAGAATGGAGTGGGTAGTTGTCCTTTTTAGAAGCTCTATTTAGATTCCTGAAATCTACACATAGCCTCATCTCCCCATTCTTTTTACAAACTAGAACCAAGTTAGCCACCCATGTTGAATGTCGTATAGGGAAGATTATTCTTGTAAAAATAAATTTATGAACTTCCTTAAAGATCAGTGGTTCAATCAAGGTGTTGATAGGACATTTTTTCTGAAATGGTTTAGCTTCAGGCTTCAAAGGAATAGTATGAGTTATCACAAAAGTATCAAATGTTTTTAGATCTTCATACCCCCATGCTATTGCAGCAATATATTTCTTTAGTGCCCTCAATATATCTTCTCTAATTGCTTCAGGGCAGGCTTTCCCTATGTAAACATTCCTTTCAGATCCAAAGTCAGCTAAGTTAACAGTTTCATATTCACCTCCTTTATCTTCGGTTGATACCTTTTCTCAAGCCCTTGGATCCAAATCAAAAATTCTTTCTAAGGCCACCATTCCCTTGGGAATGCTATTACTTTTTAAATTGAGCACACCTTTTGTATTGCAGTCTTTAGGGTTCCAATCTCCTTGATCCCTGTCAAACTCATTTATGATCTATCCTTCAAGAACATCTGAGCTTGCTAGAAAAGCAAGGATATGTCGATCATCGTTGAAGACTTGAAAGTTCCTGACATTATCAGGGACAACCGAGGTGGATATCAATTCTATTGAGAATCTCTTGAGCTTGGAGCCTTGCATGGGTTCCAGGGTACTTGCAGTAACCGCTAATGAATCAGCTATTTTATTCTCCTCTCTAGGGATTAAACTAATCCCAAAAGCATCAAAGTCTTCAATCAGGTTCCACACCTAATTTCTATAAGTTGTGAGCCTTTTATTGTGACATGTGTACTAGCTGCGTACTTGCTTGATAATCACTTCTGAATCTCCTTTAACCATCAAGGAAGTAACTTTCTTCTGATGTGCGAACATCAGTCCCTGAGCTAATGCTTCATATTTTGCTATATTGTTAGTGCATCCAAACTGCAACCTATAAGAAGCAAAAAATATTTTCCCTTTTCGGCTAGTTAACTCAATTCCAGCACCACACCCTATTTTAGATTTGGATCCATCAAATGTGAGGGTCTATAGTTGATTATGAGCTTGGGTTGATCTCTTTGGGCTTATTGTGGGTGCTTGGATAAGATGAACCATAGGTGGGGCCACTGGATCTTTTGCATCAAATATTGGGAATGGGTGTTCAATAGGTTCATTAGGTGCGATATCCAATTCCCGCTCAGATATATCATGTAGTCCTAGGACATATTTTTGATAGTTATATGTATCTTTGATTAACCCCTTGGGTTTTGGTATACTTGTGAGTGCGGGGGTATCAAACAAACCCTGGGGTTATTTAGCACAACTATTTTGGTCCAATATTATGACCGGGGTAAGTTCAATTTGAGAAGGGACTTCCTCAGAAGGTATATTATCCCTGGTTAACATTATTGCAATTTTTGGCTTCAAATGAGAAGTGATCTGAAATAGTCTCAAGGTGACTTGGGCTAGTTTCTTCAGTTTGGAAAACATGATTTAGAACACTGATGCAGGGTTGGTAGGTCAATTTTGAATGATTTTGGTAGTGCACCCTGCACCAATTTGGGAGTAGAAGACTCCACAAATCGATTTATTCCCCTAAGATTAGTTGATCCTATTGCAATTTCTTGATCAATACTTGCTAGTTTACACTAATCATGGGATCAAGAAATTCTTTCATTGAAGAATCATTAGAATTGAGAACCGAAAGAGTCAGAATTTCCTCTCTTTTATAAACCTCTATCTCAGTTTCAAAATAAGCTACCTCGTTGGGACAGTCATACTCAGTGATGATATGTTTGAGGAGGGGTTCACTCTCAATCCTAATTTGCATAGGCATTCCCCTCCATGGTAGCCACATATGTGAAAAGTTGAGGGAGAGATATCCCCCTATACTCTTCATCAAATCTCTGCTCAAAAGCATACCGTAAGTCTCAAGAATGTCTGCTATCTGAATATCCATATTGGTTAGAATCCTAGGGCCAGACCCTACTTGCACATGTATATTTCTCAATTCTCCAATGACATTAACCTCTGTTTTATCAAGTTGGATGACCTTCTTGTTTGTTTGGACAGGATTCAATCCCAATTTCTTGCATACAAAAAATGGCATAACATTGCTAGAAGCCCCTAAATCTAGTAGACAATTGTGCAAATTCTTCCCACAGATTCTCAAACTTAAAATAAATGGTGGGGTCCCTACCTTGTTTCTGAAAAAAGTTGTGTTCATGTCTGCAGCGGGTACCACCTTGGTTTTCCCTTTTGATTTATCAGCTTCTTCCAAAGCCTTTAGCACTATCTCCCATTGGGAAGGGCACCATTTTAGGATGTCAAAGTATGATAAAGAGGTCTTCTATTTCTGCATCTTAGAAACAATATCAAATCCTGTGTTATAACTTGCATTATATTTGAAAACACCAGATGAATTACCTTTGCTAGTGAAGTTAGGCAGACCCTTCGGTGGAGGAGGGTTGTTATCAACACTCTGATTTGGGGGCACCATGTGGTTAGGTGGTGTTGATGTAGTGAACAGACCCTTATTCTGGTTTCTTAGGAAGTGTCCTCCCTTTGTCTGAAAGGCTTGAGCATCATACACATCTTCCTCTAGTTCATTCTCATTCTGCATTGGGAATGAAGGTTCTTTTTCGAAGAGGTCATAAGCCATTGATGTATCCATTGAGCCACCTCCTTTATTTGAATTCCCTTGGAACATTTGGTCATTTGTGTGTGCCATCTTCACGACCTTCTCCATTTCAGGACAGTTCACCTCAAAATGAGTTGCAGTATCATGCAGCCTACACCAGTTAGTCATAAAATTGAGGTCAGCCACATTTGCAGTATGCAACCTATCCTCATTAGCTTGATAATTGTTAGAAACCCCACCATTATTTGGCCTGGTGTTCCATTTTCTGTTGTTATTAGGCCTTTGGTTATATCCTCTATTCTATTTTTGATAGCCTTGGTTAGGGAAGTTTTGGCCTTGATAATTCCTCTAGCTATGATTGTTGTTGTTCTGGTAACTACCCTAATTATTATTATTCTGATTAGGGTAATTACCTTGATTAGCATAAATACCTTGATTCTGAGAGGGGTTCAGTTTAAGCTGAGCCATGTCATTTGTGACTTGGGATAGATTTTTCTTTAGGGTCTCCACCTTGTTTGTGAGTTGAACTATCCTTTCACTCTCAACATTTTTAGCAACAGGTGGTTGATTGACAGAATTTGGTATTCCAGCTTGATTATGATGACCATGTGGACCGTGATGAGCCTGTGATTGTTGAGAGAAGTCAAGAGCTCCATTGGAAAAGAATGGAGCAGGAGATTGAGTCTCCAACTCAGACATAGGTCCATAATGGGAAGGAGACATCCCTGGGATAGTATTGAATAAAGGGGTTGGATTAGGCATCTGATAGCCCATAGAAGGAAGACCTCCTCCCAAGTTCCCTTCTTGAGAGCTCGTTTGTTGTTGCATCTTGATGGCTAGATGATAAAATTTAGACAGAGAATCAATATCTGTAGGCTGATAAGTCCTTTGTAGGAATAAGCCAAGCAAAGGGTCTATAACTCTAAAATATGCCTGAATGGCACTATTCTCAGCAACTAGATAGGGGTCTTGCAATCTCCTATACATTCATTGAAACCTTGTATTAAACAAGGGCAATGATTCACATGGCTCCTTCCTAATGGTAACAAATTGATGGAACAAAATGGCTGGATCCACATAAACTTTGAACTAATTGATGAAAGCATTCTCCAGATCTGTCCAGCTTAGAATAGAACCTTGTGAAAGATTTAGGTACTAGTTGTACGGCATATCCCCTAAGGAATAAGGGAACAACCTACAAACCACATCACGGTGAGCTATCTGGGCTCTAGTACAAGCATCCTTAAAAGCTTGTATGTTCTCCTCAGCACTCCTTGATTCACCATGAATGTATTTGGGACAAAATATTTTAGGATTCTTAGGCATATCATGAAAGCCTCTAGGAATAGTCCCCAATGGAGAGGGATTGTTCACAAAAAATTCCGTTGGTGGTAGTGGTGGAGGTTGAGCCAACTATTGGATGGGCTGAACCAGCTGTAATGGCACTTGATATGGATTTGGTGGTGGATTCATGGGTATCCACTGGGGTATTGGTGAAAATCCTAGTGGAGTGAGTGGAGCTAACAAGGGTGGTATAATGGTCGCCCTGTGAATCTTGTGTATCGTTGGGGTCTTGAGTTCTACCAAAGGTGGTGGTTTTTCAATTGATTGAAGAAATCTATGGGATCTCTTTGGAGAGAAAAACCCAATATTATCTAGTTTTATCTTTTGCCCTCCTAGCACTAGAATTGTTGATGTGCCAAATTGACCCACACCATGCAGCTAAGATAAAATTAAAGTAAAATTATGTTACCTCTCCTGAAAAAGACAATCAGTAATCAAACTAATCACCTCCCAAGATCTTTGATGTTGGTTCACAAAGTGGTCAATATGGCTGGAATGTTCAAGGGGCCTGCTGGTGTTGAGCTTCTGGATTGTTACAAAATCAAACATCTATCTAAACCTACTTTAATAGTTGGTTTTAAAGAAATAGAAAAAGATAAATCAAGGCTTTCAAACTGAAAAGAATGTTGATTCATTCAACTAATCAGACTTGTTGCTTTCCAAGGAATTCCTAAACCAGAACTATAGAATAAAATTAACTTGTAATTGATACAAAATTTCATTCATTCATAGTGCAAACTTTAACGGTAAATTGCAAATCATCCTTCAAACAAAATATAAGATAAAATTTCATTCCTTGAAATATTTTCAAATCAAAATGATTAACACAAAATGAATACCATTCTAGAGCATAATATAAAGAAGGTTTAAATCTAGCTGCTCCTATTGTTAATGAAATAGATAAGCAACATTTACAAATCTAGCAAGATCACTAGTGTACAAAAATCCATGTCTTTAAACTATCTCCATCTATGCTGAGAAAATCAAGAAGATACATCACCTCCTCTTCCTGGCGAACTGTAAAAAAAGTCTAACTTTCTTATAAACCCTAACTTGCTTTTTCACTATCCCATCCTCTACCTTCTGAATCCTTTTACCTTCTTCTAACTTGTCTAACCCTAACTAGATCTTTTCTAACCTATCTCTTAAAACTTTCTAACTTCTCTAACAACCCAAAAGATCCCTTACAAAAGAGGTGAAACACAATATTTATAAAATGCATTAGAATGCATCGGCCCCCGTTTAGGGTTTACAATGAGTCGGTCATAGAAGAAGTCAGCCCTATAAGAGTTCAAAACAAATTCAACATGCATTACATGCAAGGGCATCGACCAAAGGCAGGAAATAGACCAAGACGCGTGAAGAAGAGGCAAGTGAGATGATGAGGAAGCACAACTTTCAACGTAGCTTTGCATTAACTACTTCCTCCATGTCGCCCATACTTTGCTCCATTATGGCCTTTGTCATCAAAAGGGTCCTCTACAAGCCATTCGCAAGTGGCATAGGTGAAACCCTAGTTCACCATTCAACAACATTAATGTTATTCTTCAGATCTGGCCCATCGTATTGTTCCAGCCTCTCTAGCTAGATTGATATTCATTAATGGTTGCACTGTAGGTCACAACGTCATCCAAATTGCGTCTAGCTTCATTCCTTCCTTTTTTCTCCAGAGATGGAGGATTCCTCTATGCCCTTCTTAGCCTTTCCAGTCATTTCCTTGCTAGACTCAGCCTGCATTCACCAAACACCAATGTGAGAATCTGATTATTGATAACATTTCATAAAAGTGTTAGCTCAAAGTCATGATAAAACCATTAAATCAACCCTTAAGCATAACACTGGATCATCAAAATGAACATAAGTGGCATACAACAGTGAAATTTTCAAAATTAAAGCATGGAAACATAAGAATTTATCACTAGAATCATCCATTTTACCAAATTTCCTCACTCCATAGCGCCTCCTAGAAAATCCAAAAAAATTGAATGGACCGGAATTATGCAAAAATGACAACACAACATGAATTCCAGGAAAACAAAGGGGAGAAGGATAAATCTAGAAAATACGACCAGGCCAGAATTTCGCAGATGACCCAAAACTCTGAACTTCAGAAAATTGAAGGAAACTGGGTGAATGAAGGAATCTGGGAAAATCTGACCAAATAGGAAAATCTCGAACTTGATAGAAAACCTGAACACCAGCCACAACTTCACTCAAATTGACCGTAGGTCATAAATTTGAGGATGTTGGGCATGAAAATCGCTTAACATGAGCCTCCTACAAATATTCTTTGAATCCTAGGCTCAATCAAAAGCAGATCAAGACGAAATGGTGATGCCCTAGGCATGAAACCCTAGATTTTAACCCTAAACGCACAAGGCAAGCCATGAAATGCTCAAACACATAGGAATTCGAACCCTAAGCAAGTCCATAACGTTTTAAAGTAGAAATGGAACATCCAACTCAGGAGAACACAAATGATACAGAAAAATAGCAAAAAGTTTCAAAAATAGACCAAGCTTGGAAACCCAACGGCTAGATGAAAATTTAGAAAAAAATCCGACCAAGGCAGAATTCCACGAAGGCCATAAATCTTTGAATTCAGCACAAAATAGGTCGAGTCAGACTTCGGGTGCAATCCGAGAAAATCTGACTGGGGTGAAAAATCCTGAACTGGCTCAAAAACCCGAATAGCAACAAAAATCAGAGTTTCAAAGAAAACTGGGAAAATCTGACTGAGGCGGAAAATCTGGAACCAGGGTAAAAACCCGAACTTAGCCCAAAACACAAGATTTTCAAAATACAACTTGGGAAAAACACTTCGGAAAGCAAGATAAACATATTAAGCACATGCCAAGGCAAAGCAAAACCTCAAAAATTGAAGGGGGCAAGACACAGAGCGAAAGCAAAAGAGGGTCCCATTTTAATCAAATTTAAAATGGGGTGGTTATGCAAGGCATAACACTTAGGGGACATCATCAGAGCATCTTCTTCTCTTTCATTATGTTCATCTTGCTTTATCTACTCATCTTTATCCTATTCTTCCACAATTTCTTCTATTCTTGCACAATCATATTCATCAGACACATATCCATCAATATCAATAGAATTATTTATTGTCTTATCAACCTTCACATTCAAGCTCTCTACAATATTTCTCAATGTTTTTTTGAAACATCTATACACCTTTATTTTGTTAGAGTATCCAAGAAATATGCCTTCATCACTTCTTGCATCAAACTTGCCCAAAGTTTCCTCATCTCTTTTGATATATCATTTGTTTTTGAATACCTTGAAATATTTAATTGTAGGAATTCTTCCATGTCATAGCTTATATGGATTCTTTGTATTGTTTTCTCTTGCTTGAAATCTATTGAACACATAAATAGTAGTATGAATAGCTTATTTCTAGTAAACTTTCGGTAATCTGGCTTCAGTGATCATTGATCTACCAGCCTCTTGAACTATTCTATTTTTCCTTTGAACAACTCCATTTTGTTGAGGAGTTCTCGAAGTATATAATTATCTCTTTATTACATGCACTTCAAAATACATATTGAACTCATGGGAGGTGAATTCTCCACCTCTGTTCAATCTTAAGCATTTTATCTTCAAATTCACTTCATTTTCAACTATAGCCTTGAATTCCTTGAGTTTAGCTAATTCATTTGATTTCTCTCTAAGAAATTTAACCCATGTATATCTAGAATAATCATCAATTAAAAGCATAAAGTAACTTTCACCAAGTAGACTTCACACTCTCATAGGACCATAGAGATCTATATGAACTAAATCAAGTAGTCCAGTAGTAGATTTTTCTTTTGATTTGTAATGATTTCTTGCTTTCTTCCCAAATTCAAAATTCCTATAGATAGCATTAACAAGCTTTGTAATTCTTGGTAAATCTCTCACGACCTAATAAAAACTAATCCTTTCCAAGTTATCAGAATTCATGTGAAACATTCTCCTATGCCATAACCAACTGTCATTTATCTAAGTCATAAAGCATTTTCCATCAACACCCTTAAGTTGATAAATATTCCCTTCATATTTCTTTCCTATAGCAATCAATGTTCCAAATCCTTTCTAGATCTCACATTTCTCATCCTTAAACACAAGATCATATCCATTTTTGCACATCTAGAAAATTCTCTACAAATTATGCCTTAAACCCTTAACATAGTAAACATCGTCAATATGATGCTTGTCATCAAAACTTACTAAACCTATCCCATAGATTTTAGTACTGATACCATCTCCAAACATAACCAAGCCTCCATCACATTTATCAAGTTTAACAAACTTACTATTATCACTAGTCATGTGATGTGAACAACCACTATCAACTACACAAAAATTACTTTCTTGTTTAGCATGTAGGGTAGAGATAATTTTACCTTCATTTTTCTCCTTCTCCTTCTTTGGAGGGCTTTCCTTTACCTATTTTTCTGAATTAGTGGAAGTAGGTTCATCCTAAATCGACAAGAAAAAGCATTCATTATCACCTGGATCTTCATATTCTAAATCTTCATTTGAAATACTAGCATTCTTATTCAAATAGTAAGCTTTGTTAATCTTCTTTCCTTTATTTTCTTTCTCATATCTTTGCTTATTCCTTTTAGCTCTTTTCTTTTCATATTCATATATTTGCAGTATAATGACCTATTTCTCCAAAACTAAAGCATTTAAAGGGAAAATTACCTTCATAATTATTGGAGCCTTTCCTCGTTCTTCTTACAAAGTTAGCTTCTATTTCATCAAAGTTTTCTTCATCTGAATCTTCAGCTTTTGTAGCTTTAAAGGTAGTCTTTGATTTTCCTCCATTTTTAAGACTTAGCTTTCTCATCTCATAAGATGTCAAAAATACTAATAGTAGATCCTTAGTACAAGTCTTATAATCTATAGTTTGCTCAATAACACTCACCTTCTCACTATAAGCATTAGGAAGCATTCTGAGAATCTTCTTTACAATCCTAGTTTCATCTATAGTAGCACCAAGTGATTGCATTCTAGCCACTATCTCATCCAATCTTTGTACATAAGCTTTAACATTTTCATCTTCATACATATGTATAAGATCAAAATGTGTTTCCAAATTCTATAATTTTGCCTCTTTAATTGTTTCATCACCATCATGCGCCCTTTATAAAGCATCCCAGACTTCCTTAGCTATCTTCAAATTTTGAACCTTAATCAACTCAGAATGTACCAGACTATTCTTCAAGATGAACTTCACCTTATTGTTCACTTCATGTGTTCTGATCTCTTCAGGTGTACTCAGACCATTAGCAAGAGGAGTGTAAGGATTCTTGTAAGTTTTCTCCACATCATATCTGCAATACTCCATATATTTTTCCATCAATACTTTCCAGATACCATAATTAGTTCCATCAAACCTTAGATAATCAAAGACCATTTTGCTAGCCATCTAGGACCTTCCTCAAGTGGTTAAGCTCTTCACCAAGGAATCAAGCTTTGATACCAATTGTTGAATAGGACAACTAAGAGGGGGTGAATCAGTTGTCACAAATTTTAACCTTTAATTCAATCACCGAAACTAATGCTTAACACTTCTTAAATGATGAATCATCAAATGCCATTGCAGAAACTCAAATCCAACACATAAAACAATAACACCAAATTTACATGGAAAACCCAATGAGGGAAAAATAACAGTGAGGATTAACTCAGCCTATAGAGAATATCAAAACCAATTACAAAAAGGCTCACTATCTGAAACACGTCTCACTACATGAGATAAGGCTCATTGCCTGAAACAAGGACTCACTATCTGGAACAAGGACTCACTTTCCAATAGGGCTACAACCCATAGGGCTCATTGCCACAAAGATACAAAGAATACTTGTTATAGAGAGACTACAATCCCAATGTAACAAAAGATTCCACCATAGTCACTTGATCAACTTGCATGAATGATAGATTTTTCCTTATGCTTACTGCATTTGGTAACTCAGCATTAAGCTTCACATTGATTTTCCACACACATCTCACACACACTTTCTGAATAGCATCAAATTCACATCTATTCTTTCACTTATCTTCCTTCTTTTCTTTTATATATTTTTCATTACTAGCTCATCTTGTATTTATACTATCTCCAACCTTGAAAAAGATACAAATTTGGCCATCCAAACTTCAAATTCAAATTAGGTTGGTGCCAAAACATCCTTGGGTGGAATTACAATGATGATGACCCAAACACACACTTCATTGGGACCCAAAATAGATCCAACATGCTTCATCAACTTCGAAGATAGTGCTTAACATGAGGTAAGCCAAACCAATGTAACACATAGAACAATTAAACTAGAAACTTCTAGAAACCAAAAATATCTTCAATGCAATCAAAACATCTTAACTCTAGAACCACAAGTCAAAAGACTTCATCAAAGAGAAATTAGGACCAAAAACTTTTCTCCGGGACCTCAACTACAACACAAAAAAATATAGTTCACAACTGGTGAACACAAGTCGAACTTCACAATGAACCAATAGCCAAAAATATGGATATAGCAACCTTCAACAACCATGACCAATAGATTTGAACTGCATGAACATAGGGGTAAATATCAGATCATTATCCTGAGAAACAATTGAATACCTGTAAGCTTTCTTTAATACAATTTTCTCAATATCCTTAACATATACAACCAACATCAACTAGTAGATAACTAGTTGACCATTGGATATCAATGAAAACACCTTCATTCCTTTCTCCATTCTTGCAACAGTCGTATTCTTCCTCTCCACAACTCTATTCTGTTGAGGAGTCCTATGAGATGAGAATTGTCTCTATTCCATGATCTTCACAAAAACTATTAAACTCATTAGAGGTGAAATCACCATCTCTGTCAAACCTTGGGCACTTGATTTTCAAATTTATTTCATTCTCAAACATAGATTTAAAAGCTTTAAACTTATCTAGAGCTTCTAATTTTTCTTTGAGAAATGTCACCCAAGTCATTCTAGAATAATCATCTATTAATAACATGAAATACCTATCACCTTGAGAGCTTCTTATTTTGGTAGGTTATATATATGTATGCATCAACTCCAAAGGTCCTACAATATAATATTCTTTAGTCTTGAACCTTTCCTTTGTTTTTTTTTTTCCAAAATGACATTCTTTATAGATTGCATTGATATTCTTTGTAATCCTTGGAAAATCTCTCACAACATCAGTAGAATTGATCTTCACTAGGCTATCAAAATTGATGTGACCCATTCTTCTATGCCATAGCCAACTTTCATTAATTTGAGGCATAAAGCACTTGACACCACCACCTTTGAGCTGATAAACATTAATTTTTTCCTTGTTCTTGCAGCAACCAAAGTACCTAAAATTTCTTTTTTGATTTCACAACCATCATCCTAAAACACCAAATTGTATCCTCTGCTACACATTTGTCCTACACTTAGAAGATTATGCCAAAGAACCTTGACATAAAGAACACCATCTATTTTATGCTTTTCATCAAAACTAATTGAACCTTTTCCATAGGCCTCAATAGATTTATCATCAAAAAATTTAACAAGACCACCATCATACTTTTGAAGTTTAAAAAACTTGCTCTTATCACTTTTCATATGATTTGAGCATCCACTATCAATTATCCATTAATTTCTTTCTTCACTTGCATGAAAATTAGTCACCATACTTCCTTCAATGTTGTGACCTATTTTTGGATCACTTTCCTTCACACATCTTTTAGGATTAGTATAATTAGTTCCAACCTTTATATATAAAAAAGCATTCATCATTGTCATCATCAAGATAGTTTGATTCCTCATCATCTGATACACCATTGTCTTTTTCAACATAATAAATCTTCTTAATAGATTTACCTTTATGATCCTTATGTTTTTCATTTGCAACTTTGATGAGATATTTAGAAGCATAATGACCTATCTTTCCACAATTAAAACACTTAAAGGATAGCTTACCTCTATATTTTCCATTGCCCTTTTTCAATCTCCTTACAAAATTTTCTTCTACTTCATCAAGATCATCAGGATCTAATTCATCATCATTCTCTACCTTGTTGACTTTAAAGGAAATTTCTTTCTTTGCAAAATCTTGACCAAACTCTCTCAATTCATAAGAAATTAAAGCACCAAACATTCTATATCTAAAATATTGATCTAAATTTTGAGCTTCCTCAATAGTAGAAACTTTAGAACCTATAAGATTTAGGAAGAGTTCTTAATACCTTTTTCACAACTTCACTTTCTTCCAGCTTACCACCAAGACTATTGATGGTATTAACAACTTCATCCACTTTAAGCATGTAGGTTGTAATGTCTTCATTTTTAGGCATCGTTAGGGTTTCAAATTTGGCTTTGTAGTTCTGCATCTTTGCTTGCTTGACCTTATCATCTCCTTCATAAATGATTTGCAACTTTACCTAGACCTCTTTAGTATTTTTTAGGCTTATCACCTTTCCAAGTTCAGAATCAGAAAGACCACTCAGGATAACATTTCTTGTTTTTCCATTTGTAGTGTAGAAAAATGTATCCCTTTATATTTTCACACTTGTTTGGGTCCTCCCTAGGTCTCGAGCCCTAATTTCAAATGTCAAATTAAACATAGAACTTCTTGAAGTATGTGTCATGGGTTTAGGCCTCTGGGACTCATACGCCCAACCTGGCACGAGTCTCACTTTAACCTAGGACCTATTTTAATTCAAATTCTTGGTGGGATTTTATTATCATTAGATTCAATTTCTGAATGTTAGCTTGTAGTGTTGTAATCTTGAGAAATTACGCATAAACAATATAGATACAAGGTCATTTCATTATGTTTCATCTAAGATTTTCAAGAGATATTTTCAAGCATTCAAGAGCAATTTATCAAGCATTTGGAGCAAAATTCAAGATTCAAGCATCATGTCAAAGTCTTCATGCATCATGTATGGTTGTGAGCTAACATGTTGATGTAGTTTTCAAGATCCATTCAAGCATTCAAAGACATTGTCTCATATCAAGATCCAAGATCAAGATATATATCCATTGAAGCTAATTCATGCAAGTTGTAGATCTACAATCCAAGGATTCAACAAGGTTTGGTGAGTTGTTACATACATTTTTTCATTCATCATTCCTTCATGCTATTTCATTTCATTTCAAGGTTTGATGTGTGTTTTGTAGATTTAGGTGAATAGGACTCATTCGCCCAACCTAGCGTATTAGTCCTGGTAAATCCCTTTTATAGTATTCAACAGTGTCAGATCTTGGTTTGGAAGATTCAAAAAGATCCTTGAAGACCCTAGAATAAGACTCATACACCCAACTGGGAGTATTAGTCCTAGTATACCTCTTTTTGTAGATCTTGATCAATCATCAAAAGATTCAAAATTCTACCCAAAAACCATATAGGACTCATATGCCCAACCTGGTGTATTAGTCCCAGTGTACTTCAAAAAGTAGATTTTCTAAGTTGCAGACCTTGCTTTGACTCCATCATTCTACTAGGTACTTTACTGTTTGATTTCACTTTATCAATCTTGTTGTGTGCTTTCAATTTTCTAGGTTTCATAGTGAGTTTGCATAAGTATTTACATTTCTCCCTTTTGAAGCTTCATTTAATGGTGAACCCCCATCCAATTACACTAGGAATCCACTAGCCATTTGTCAATCGAGTCACTTGGTTGAGGGATCTAGTTTCTTGATGAACTAAAGTGTGAAATAGGTCCAATTCCATCTCCCAAAAGGTGGAACCCTATTTACCTTTTTTTCACAATTTTTTCCATAACCCTTTATCTCGTCATCACTTGTTAGACCATTAGTAGGTAAGTTATATCCTTTTTCAACTGATTACTAGACTGTAAATCTTAGAGAAACAATAAAGGATTCCATCTTGGATTTCTAATAAGAATAATTCATTTCATCAAACATAGGAGCTTTGACACCCTTCCTATGTGTCATCTAGATCTACCTCAAGTGGTTAAGATTCTTCCAAGGAACCACAACTCTAATACCAATTATTAGATGCACAAGACAACTAAGTAAGGGGTGAATCAATTTACATTAAAACATTCAATCCCTCATTAAATTTCAAACCCTTATCAACTTTTAAACCCTCATTAAGCATTATCAGAATGTAAGCATTAGAAACAACAATACAAACACAACCATACACATGAGAGCACCAAACTTATGTGGAAAACCCTAAGCAAGGAAAAACCATGGTGAGGATTAGCTCACATATATATTAATAGCAACACTAAATACAATTAGGCTCATTGCCCAGAAAAGAAGAAAGGATCACTACCAAGGGCTCACTGTCCAAAAGAAAGAAGATAGAAGAAATTGTTACAGAGAGATTCACTATATTAGATCAACAGTAAGATTCACCACTACAACTCTATGCCATCTACAACCTTTGGATCACTACCTCCAACAACTTCAAGCACACTAAAATGTAGACACCTTCTACTCATTGCATCCAAATTCATAAGTGTTTAAGCTCAAACTCATATCACCACACTTGATCACATTTCCATCTCACACTTGCCACACACATCTCCAACAATTCACCTTACATTTATACCATCCATGACCTAAACATTCTCAATTAGTTCAACCTCAATTAAACATATGCACCTCAAACATGCAACACCAAATAGGTTGGCACCAAAAACTTCTGCAATGGAAAGAAGTGAAGGCAGACTAGGCTAAGGGTTAACTAGGACCCAAATCTACACTGACACACTTCACCATGCATTCACAACCAAGAAACAATATTTACAATTAGTGCTAGCATGCTAGCTTAGCCAAACCTACAATAACACTAACAAGTGACCATACGCACATTTCCAAGTCTAAAAACATGTGGACCACAAAGAATCACTTCATGACATCCACACAACATCCTGGAATATTCTAGCATCATTAAAATATTCTACAACACTACCAAAACCACTTTCAATTGAGAACACCATCATTTTGTGCAACCAACAGCCTAGCCAGAGAACACAACTTATAAATCTAGACTTGCAAAAAATTTGAACAGAAAAAAATCTAAGGGAAGGTAGATATAGACAATATAAGCATGTTCCCAAATCTGCAAGACAAAAAAACAACAATCAGAGAAATGCGGAGCAATCTCATTTCTCCTAGACAACCTTCTACATAGGCAACCACACTTCCAAACACATCTTCCACTATAAAATGATCCAGAACCTAAAACATTGGATATAGTACCTCTCAACACCCCTAATCATTACATCCAAACTACACAAGCATATCTTCAACCATGAAAAAATGCAGAGTACAACACTAAACACACCTTTTTTACACTACACACTCCTTTATTCACATTTTCTCAAAAGCACTTGGAAACCAAGTGAACTAGTTGCATCAGAAACACCACAAACACCTTATCATCATGGATACACTAGAGGTTGTCATAAAACCATAATATAGATGACAACATAGTGCAACACTTTCAACAACTCCAACAATCTCCACACTAGGGGTTGACATCAATGTGACATCAAACCACAACACATCCACACTTGACACTGATGACAGCACAACCGACAATATCCAACAACTCCAATACTGGGTGTTGACATCATTGATAACACCAACATTCTTTCAACAATGTACACATACATATACTTCCTAATTTAAGTCAAAAAGAAATATGTGGTTTTTTAAAATCATTTGGGCAATATATGAGAGCTACTCATAAAATAACCTTTTTTATTTTGATATAGAGATATCTATGAAAAATAGTGTTTTAGAAAACAATTAAGGAGAGAAAAGGAGGGAAAGAGAGGGGGAAAGGGAGAGATAGAGAAGCATCTAAGGAGAGATATTGAGAGATAGTAGGTATATAAGGAGGGAGGGAGAGAGAGGGTAGAACTAGATATGATAGAAGGAGAGAGGGAGAGACAAAATGAGAAATATTAAAATAACTATTTAGATATAGAGACAAAATTAGAAAAAATATAGTTACAATATAGAAATTAGGAGAGGAAATGGAACCTATGAATTGCATCCAACAACTCACTATCTTGGACATTAATTTGTACTCATGATTGAATTTTTCTATGTTGGTGCCCTATGTTGCATTTTGTCATCTTAAGATTGTCTAAAATGAAATTTATCCTCTAGAAATTACTTTGTCTACACATTAAGAGATAGAAGCATACAAAGAAATATGTTAGAAACTAATTTAGGAAGGTACATTTAAATTTAAAAAAACTAAACCTAATATAGTTATTTTTAAATGAAACCTAGTATAGCCTAGATTTTCTTCCATGAGTTTTCAATAAAGTGAGGAATAATGGATTTTAGTACATGTGCACTTAGCTTTTGTATATCTAGGTTTAAAGGAAATAAAATTTAACTAATCCATGTGAGATCTAGAGAGAGATGGGGGATGGGGAGAGAGAGAGAGACGGGGGAAGAGATAGAGAGAGAGAGATGAGAGGAGAGATATAGGGAGGGTAAGAGAGGGAGGGGGGAGAGAGAGTAGGGAGGGGAAGAGAGAGATGAGGGAGATAGGAAGGGGAAGAGAGAGGGGGGAGAGAGAGATGGAGAGAGAGGAGAGATAGGGTGGGAAGGAGAGAGGTAGGTGTTGGCCTCCTACAATGATTTAATAACTAAGCCCTTATAGCTATTATTCAGAGATTGGACATCTAACCTGAATAGCCATTTCAATTATCATGAAGGCGCATTTAACTTGTGAACCCAGGGACATGAAATTGAAATGGGTCAACATAGTATGTGCACTAGGAACCCTAAAGTAGTCATTTGCATTCTACAACTAAGGAACTCATAATGCTAAAAGTAAATTGCTTAGAAGGGAATACCATAAATTCCAATCATCAATCAAAAACTACATCAAACAAAAACACAACAAAAATAAAAATCTGACCAACAATAGGGCACTACTCTGTCTACTTTGGTTGCAAGAAGAGTCACATAATGGAATTCTAGTGGCTGCAACAACAGTTGGTGCCAGATTTCTAACTAATTACTAAACAACAAGTAATACTAAACTAATACTAAATTAAGAGGATGGATTACTCACCAAGTGGGCCCCCTTGGATAAGTATCCTCTAAAACTAGTGAGAACTCATATGCTCAAACTCAAAACTTTATTTTATTCATTGTAAATCATGAGTACAAAAGAGTAATGTATCTGTATTACTAAAAAATTGAGAGTGCAAGTACAATATCAAATTGTGCAACATCCAAAGAAGGATCATCAAATATTTATTTATACTATCAACTAAACAATACAGTCAACTCCATGACTGGGAGGACACCATTTAGGGAAAATAGAGAAAGTGGAGTGGCGACGGTTATGCGTGCATGGAATCTGGTCAGACATGTAGGTCCAAACATAGATTTAACACATCAGTAATGCCCACATTTTCTCAACCAACATTAAATTCCACTATGAGGTAGTTACATTCAGTTTGCATGAGGAATCTTCTATTGTCAACCTCCTTTAACCTTTGAGCAATTCCTTTGTTGGACGTTATGGTGCACACTCAGCTAGTGGTGTCTTCCTCAACTTAGCATCCTCGAATTAAATATGCATGACAATGTCAGCACGCACAATAACTGCATATCTATAACCACCTTAAGGAACATTCATTAACCACATGCAAAATCAATATAGATGATCCACATAATATGCCAATGTCATTAAAACTTGCAGAAATAGGATTAAGCCCAATGTCTATTGTTTGAGGGAAACATTATGAAAATATCAACATTTAGCATCAAAGTTCATGAAAACTGCCAGTAAATAAACTATAGATCCTACGTAAAATTGGACCAAAAACTAGGCTCATCACTCCCCCAACCTAACATTTTGTTGGTCCTCTAGCAGGGGAAGGGTTGTTCTTTTTCTTGGTCAAAGCTTTGAAATTTGCAACTAATAGCTATCCAACATTAGTGTCTACTGAGCATGAATTAGGGTCCCAATAGAATCCTCCTAATCTGCCAAATCTGCTCCATCTCTATTTTTCTGCAGCAATGCCATACTGGTAGAACTTGAAGTTTGTCACGGGCCACATGAGAATGGGTGGCTGGAAAGTTAGGGGAAGCCAAAATCCCCCCTTCGTTCTCCCAATCTGAATATACCTATCCATCTTTTTAAGTGTTGCAACATAATTACGAATGGAATGAGGTTCAGTCTGTTTCAGCTCATCAGTTAGGTTATTCCATCTTTGTGATAGGTATCTTCTCATAATTTCCTCCTTTGTTGTTGTCTTTACCTCATACTCACTATAAATTGCCTCAATCCAAGGCATAATCATGTTGCCATAACTAGGTCTAAGAATCATTTTGTGCCATTCTTTGTAAATATCCCTTGGGTGGCTTGATTCATCCCTAATGGGTAGAGGGATGTTAGACTCCAATTTCTTATAAGCCCCATGTTAATGTCCCCAACTAATCTCATTTTACACCCAAGACATAAATTCCCTTAATTGGACATCCCCAACATACAACAACAGATTCCAATCATGGTCTTGAGTTGCAGCATAATTATGCAAGTAAAACTCACATAGAAAATTCTTCATTTCAAGGGAGGCCATCCTATAAGCATTGAAAAATTCATTAGGAGTGTCAATAGAAGGATTCAAACTTGAGACAATCCTTGACAGCTTAACAGAGAGATATTTCTCTTTCAGGTGTAGAGCATAGACCCTTGGAGGGGTCCTACATTCCAAAATCTACGGTACCAAGGCTACCATATCATCCACCCTCTTCTTCAAGGTGGCAATTTCTGAATCTTTATCTTCAATTTCCTCATCTCTCTTTTGAATTTCCTTCTTCAATTTTTGTTTTTCCTTTTTCCATTCTTCCTCCCTCCTTCATACATTTATTTCCATTAATTCAAAATTGTCTTATGTACTATAAAATCAGAAGGGTTATGAATTCCTATCAGTGTTTTTGTCAATGGTTGCTCCCCATATAGTACTATCTGCATGGAATCACGTTGTCCAATTTTCTTTGGCTACAAGGGTACCGTTTCTTCTTCCACGTCTTGCTATAGGGGCTCTTGTTCTTGTTCTTGTTGTGGCTATAGGAACTCCTACGCTAGTTTTGGCTATTGTTGTAGGACCTCTTGCTATAGGAATTCTTGCTCACACTGTAGGAAATCTTGATTTTTCTCAAATTCTTGATTTTCAACTTGTTCTACAATATTGGCAAGGTCAACCAATGTTATGTTTGTTGCTGCCTCAAATATATCTTCCTCCTCGACATTCTCTTGCCCCATTAGAGCTTTTATGCCCTCTTGTGGTATTTCTCTAGACTTATGGATTTCTTGTGAAGGCATACCAAATGCTGGCCTAGTTGGCCTTGATTTCCTAGGAGGTCTCTCACATTTTTCTTTGGCTGCAGGATGAACAGTGTCAGCCTTCCTCTTTTTAGAACTCGACACCTCTTTTTCTATTGATTGCCTTTTGGCCTTTCGTTTTCTCATTTTTACTTCTCTTTTGTGCCCTAGTTTTCATTAGGGTGCCAAGTGGAACATCGTCATCAAAATATGAGGAGGTTCTTTCTTTTTCTAACTGCTCTATTCTAGAAGAACTAATTTCTATGGTTTCTTCTATTGCAGGAGGGTTTACACTAAGACCTGTGCCAAAGGTTGAAGCACCATGAGTGGATTTAGCCATACTCAATCTCCTACTAGACCTACAAGGTTGAGGAAAAACCCTAGGTTGCAAGTGCTCAGGTCTAATTTGATCAACATTTATAAATTCTTCCCAGGTCATTCTAGACACATCATGCAGAGACTTCTCAACTAGAAATTTAATCAAACAATGGTGGGAAATAAAATTGTCCCTACCTTTTTGGGTCTCGACCACCATGATTGAGAGAAGATTGTATAACACATTAGGCACATTCATCCTCCTCCCATGCCTCATGTGACTCAAGAGTTTGAAATGTACTGATTGCAGGTTCGACAAATGACCTTCATAGGTGAGATACCTTATAATGTAGATGGTTTCCTGTTTCCATGGTTTGGGCATAGAGGTTCTTTTTGCACCTTGTTTATCCATGTTGATTGGAGGGTTGCCATGTACTGTAAACTCAGCCCTAGCTGACCTGGCATCTTTGGAGGTAGGGTAATGTTTTCCATTAGCAGGTAACCCTGTAACCTCTACAATTATTTCCTTAGTTTTTGCAACCTCCAACCCTTTTACTATGGCTTTTCCTTCAGAAAATGTTTGGGCGAATTCTAGTGCAATTCTTTCATCAAATCCATCTAGCTTTAGGAAGTAATCTAACCATCCACAGTTTCTAAATTCGGCCAGGCATTGTGCATTCTGTAATAAAACATCATGAACTGAGGGCTCATTTTGAATTATCCCTCCTCCCATTGTCTGATATCAACTATCACTTTGCAAAATTTCCTTCCTGTAAATATTTTTTGAAAGACAAATGTCTTCCTGCGATACCTGCAAAATTTCCAGAGCCAATATCGACTGAATTTTCCCTTTCTTTTGTTTTACCTTGTTGTTTGCAACTCATGATTACAACAGGGTCAATAATGACAAGAAAAGGAGTGATAAAGGAGAATTATGATGGGAAGAAATGGCGGGTGTAGTTAGTGTCACTTCAAACATGCAATTCATCCTCTCACTCATATTTCAAATTACCTCATTTTAAATTTTTTGACGTAGCCTAGCATGAATTGACACATGGGAAATATATTCACATCTTTTTCTTCCCCCCAACCTAAATTTAGACATGTGTCTGCACATGCAAGATGTGAGTGGTGATTTGACAAGGAATAATGGCATGTTATGTGAATGCTTATACTAATGTATAGTGATTAAATGAATGCACTTAAAAGATGATTAAAAGATAGCAATTAAAGTGCACATACCTAAATATGTGGAGGATTTTTTACAAAGATCATGGAGAAAGTACCGTTCACCTTTTTAGGGAATAAATTGAGCAATTAATGAAAATGAAGTGGAATGAGGTGAGGTGGAATGAAGTGATGGAAGAGAGAGAAAGGTGGTGGTGGATGGGTGAAGAAATGGACTTCCAAGAGAGTGGAAGTATTTATTATGACAAGTACATACCTTAATTAGCCAGAAGGAGGGACATTAGGTCCACTTCCTTTGGTTGCAAGAAGCTCAGGTGTTGAATGTTGGGTGAATTATTGTAGGAACTCTTCTTTGGAAGCTAGCTTGTGATATAATATGAGGTGATGACCATTGAAAAGTAACTTGAATTTGACAAGGTCAATGGTAGTAAGCTGAATAGCTCCATTAGGAAAGACCTCAGTGAGTTCATGTGTTCCTAGCCACCTTGTGTACAATTTTCTTGCATTGTCCTAATATCTTGAGTCATAGAGCGGGGCCTAATCTCCTGGTTGGAATTTCTTGTCCTTGATAAATTTGTCATGCCACTTGATTCTCTAATTTTGTAGTACCTCTATATGATGCAAGGTTGCTCTTCTTATCTCATCCAAAGCATTTAGTTGCACGAGTCTTTCTCTCTGTGCCTCAAAAATATCCATCCCCAAATCTACTATAGTCCTAAGAGTCTTATATTCAAATTCAATGGACATCATGGCTATCTTTTCATATAAATCAAATGGAGTGAAGCATGTAGTTGTTTTCTAGGTTGTCCTATAGGCCCAAACAGCTTTTGGTATTCTTTTTTCCCAATCCTTTCTATGAATAGCTACCATTTTGGTTAGAATGGCTTCAATTTCTTTGTTGGTCACCTCAACTTGGCCATTAGCCTAGGGATGATAAGGAGTAGAATTCATGTGCCTTATGTTGTATTCATTGACTAGTGCTGCAACAAGGGTTGATGTGAATTCAGCCCCTTGGTCAATCATTATTTCTCTTGGAACTCCATATCTTGTGAAAATTTCCTCATAAATAAATTATTCAACCTTGTTATCTTTTGCATGCTTCATGATCTTAACTTCTACCCACTTTGTCACATAATTAGTGCATACCAAGATATAAGACATACCATTTTATGGAGGGTCAATGGGTCCTACAAAATCTAATCCCCACTTGTCAAAGGGGGTGATTACTACTTGAGTGCAAAGTGGCATCTCATCAAATTTGGTTGGTCTACCCATTCTTTAACATCTATCACATTTTCTAGTATACCTTCCTGCATTCTTGTGGAGTGTTGGCCAGTAATATCCTATGTTCAAAATCTTCATTGTTGTCCTCTTGGCTGAAAAATGTCCTCCACATGGTTCGTTGTGGCATCCATGAAAAATGTCATATGTCTCATCTTCTCTCACACATCTCTTCATGACATGGTCTGGTCCAGTATAAAACAAACATCTAGCAATCTAGGAGAAAGGAAAATATTTTTCAATGAGTGTCATTTTCTCTTTTGGAGAGAAGTGAGAAGGAACTCTACCTGTGACCAAAAAATTGGCTATGTCAACATACCAGGGTGTTTGTATACTGAGAGAGAATAGATGCTCATTAGGAAGAGTCATCTATGGGTTGATTTTCTTCTAATGTAGTCAGCCTTGAAAGAAAATCTACAACAACATTGGCCTTCCCTGGTTTATCCAAAATGGTTATATCAAACTCCTGCATTAACAATAACCATCTTTCTATCCTACTTGTGATCAAATGTTTATTCATGAGATATCTAATGGTTGCATGATCAGTGTGCACAAAGATTTGGTAACCTGTTATGTAACGTCTGAATTTGTTCAATGCATAGATTACTTCCAACATTTCTTTCTTTGTCACTGTATAGTTGATTTCAGCTCCTTGTAAATTTTTTCTAACAAAGTAAATGGAATTTTCAACAGCTCCTTTCTGTCCTAAGACTGCTCCTATGGCATAATCTGATGCATTAGTATGGATGTGTAAAGGAAGTTCCCAATTAGGCCATTTGAGTATAGGAGCATGAGTCAAAGCTACCTTCAAGTCAAAAAATGCCTTGTCACAAGCTTCAGTCCACTAGAATTCAACATCTTTAGTGAGAAGAGTACACAATGGTGTTGCTACCTTGGTAAAATAATTGATGAAACACTTATAATATCCTGCATAACCTAAGAAACTCCTAACATCCTTCTATTTTGTAGGTGTGGGAAGATTTGTGATTACCTCAATCTTTGTAGGATCTACTTGAATTCCTTTGTGGGAGATGTAGTGGCCAAGGACTACACCTTCTTGCATCATCATGAAGCACTTTTCATTGTTTAAGGATATGTTTTGGACTTCACATCTTTGTACGACTCTCTTGATATTTTCCAATGCTTGATTAAAATCAGCACCATAAGTGGTAAAGTCATCCATATAAATTTCCATGCAATCATGAGAAATGTTTGAGAATATGCTAATGACTTCCATCTGAAATGTTATAGGTGCAAGGTGATCCCACAAAGCTGGTTTACAATTTCTGGGAGGAATTGATTTTTGCTTAAATCACATATTTTTAGAAAATATAATGTTTTAAGCCTTAAAAGGTTCCATTTAAATAATTCCAATTGAACAGGGTTTGATTAAACTACCTTAAATCAAACCCACTTGGATAGAACCCCACTAGTTTTAAACCATACCTATAATAGAGTCTCTTTTACACCTATCAAAATGCTGATAAAAAACCACTTTTGATTTACCTTTTGGGGGATCAAATGAATTCATTTAATTTTTTTTTTTTAAAGTATGTAGTCCTTATTATAAGCTTCCCAAAAAGTATAATTTTAAATAAATTTAATTTAATTATTATATTTATTTTTATTTCTTGAATGTAGGTTTTTCATCGAAAATCAAGCTCTTTGTTCTACACATGTGGAAAAATAGCAGATTATTAAAATAAAATAAAAAATATTAGTGCACCAGATATTGAAGTCCTTGATCCAACAAAGAAAAAAAATTGAATTTCGATACATACAAAAAAGTTACCGTTACTATATGGTCGCTATATGAATTATAATTGGTTTGAATTTGAAATTTGATTAAAGAAAAATATTCAATAAAAACTATCTAACCAAGTGGAAGCACTAGATATCGAGTTACAAATCTAAATTCAAAGAATTAGAATTTTATCCTTCATGGAAAAAAGTTATGCATTAAACAGTGAGCGTCACTTTTTAAAAATGTTGTTTTCTGAAAAAAACTAGTTTTCGAGGGAGATGGAAAAAGAAGTGCAATCTGATTCCAAAATTTTTGAAAAAAATATATTTAGAATCTATAGACAAAATTTCATGAAACTCTAGTTTGCATCATCTTCAAATTCCTAATGGTTTAGCTGCTATAGGTGCCCGAAAGTGAAGATTTAGTTTAAAAAAATTATTTTAGTGTCCAGTTTAACCAAAAATTGTAAACCACTATTGTGGGATCACCTCATTGCATAAGCCAAATGGGAGTACTGAGTAGGCATAGGTCCCCCATGGACAGGTAAATGTGGTCTTTTCATGGTCCTCTGGTGCAATTTGGATCTGGTTGTAGCTACTAAATCCATCTAGAAAAGAAAAGTATTGCTTTCCTACAAGTGTTTCCAAAACTTGATAGATGAAGGGTAAGGGAAATTGGTCCTTCTTGGTGGCAGCATTAAGTTCCCTATAATCAACACAAACTCGCCATTTCTCTCCTTTCTTGGGCACAATCACTAATGGAGACACCCAATGACTATCTGAAATGGGGTAGATAAATCCTACATCTAGTAATTTCTACAATTCTCCTTTTACAATTTCTCTTAGTGCAGGGTTAATTCTTCTTTGTGGTTGTCTTACTAGGGTGCAATAATCTCTGATGTAAATTCTGCGTGTACAAATTTTAGGTTCCAATCACTTCATATCATGATAACCCCATGCAAATGCATGTTGATGGGTCCTTAATAAGTTTTCCAACATCTATTGTTGTTCTTCACTTAATTTACTCTTAACATTCATATATTTTCCTTGTGACACTTGTACTTGTGTAGTTAACTCTATCATGGTTGCTTCATTAACACATGGTACGTTTAGTTCATATGGAAGAAATGTATGGGACATACCTATTGCTATAGGAAGTCTGTCTGCTGGAACAGTGGTTGCAGGAAGAGTGGCTACAAGAAGAACGTCTACAAGAATAGTGGTTGTAGGAAGAGCAAGAAGAAGTGTCTTGACTAGAGTAGCAGAATGAGAAGATGATGCTTCTCCACTTCACAATGGTTCTGAATGATATTAGCCAATACTTCATCCTCATCTTGGAGCTGCATGAAAGAGCTTCTACCTAGCATCATAAGTTGTGCCACAAAATTAACTTCCTCGACCTCTTCACCAACATGTGGCCATACGGGATTATCTTCATCATGAGATGGTTGAGCAAGAGGATAAAGAACAAAAAATTTTGTGCTCTTCCCATCTAAAATGGTCATGTCACCTGACCAACATCTAGTGTATGCATCTATAGTTGCTAACCAAGGCCTTCCAAGAATAATGGGATACCTGCCTAGTGTAGCTTTAGGAAAAAGAATCAAAAAGTTTGCTGGGTACTCTCAGGAGTCTAAAAATACCACAAGATCCTCCACTACACCATTAGGCTTAATAGTAGAGCTATCGACAAGCTGCAGGATAGTAGGAGTAGATCTCATGCTTGCAATGTTTAGTTGTTGTAGGATGTCCTTGGTCATTACATTTATTGCTGCCCCTAAATCAGAGCATTCTTTACTTGGATTCCATTTATAACGACTACTACCATAGGACTACTTGGGTCATTATACTTTGGGATAGTTAATTTTCCAAGAATGATGTCAGCTAGTTGTCCCACCACATGAACTGTAGTTGGGTCTTTCTTTTTTCTACCTTTCTTCTTGAGGAATACTTCCTTCATTGCCTTTCCATAGATTAGAACATCCTTTATGGCTTGAAATAGAGTTATCTAGACACATATATGCTTCAGCTAATCCAAGATGTCAAAAGTTGTATCCTCCTTTTCTTCCTTCTTCTTGGCAACTTCCAATCTTTGAGGAAATGGTGGTTCTTGTTCAGTCTACTTGACTTGGACTGGTTCAAGATTTTTAGGTACACCTGGTTGAGTGGGATCATTCAGAGGTTCCTCCTCCTCTTCCACAAGAAGCTCAGTGATAATGGGCTTGGAAGGGGCTGGTAGAGTAGTTCTTGAATGCAAGTGGATGTCACACTCACAACATATGCAAGGAAATCATTTGAATCGGCAGAGTATACAGGTTGCTGTTGTGGTTTGTTATTTGGATTGGGTGTGGGTTGAGCTGGTAACTAAGTAGGTTTATGTGCATTTGAGCTTGGATTAGCAGGTGGAGGAATTATAGTAAATTGTTGGGGCTGAGAAGGTGGTTACATGTAACTAGTTGTCTAGGCAGGCCATTGTTGTCCTCCCCTCCATTGATTTGTTTGCTACCAATTTCCTAGAGGTGGTTGCCAATGCCCTTGAAATTGTTGCCAATTCCCTTGAGGTTGTTGCCACTAGGGTGGAGAGTTTTAATGATTGGGCCAAGTATTTGTAGGGTTACTCCAAGGCTGTGGTGGATATCCCCCATAGCTAGATGGATATGGGGGCTACCATTGGTTACTAGATGAATAGGAATTAAAATATGGCCCAACATAAGATAGTGAATTTGGTGGCATACCTTATCTTGGAGCCCAAAGCTTCTTTTGTGCAACATAGTAGACTTGGTCTTCTTCAATCTGGATTGGTTTGAAATTAGGTGGAATCTGCTTGCTTTCAAGATTAGCTACCATATTGTATCTACAATCCCTCTTCTTTTTTTTGTAGTGGGGGCAATACTTTGTCAACATTGTCTCTACCTCCTCTTGCTTCTTCTTGGCCTTAAGTGTATCTAGTGGCTAGATTATTTATAATTTCTTGCTTGAATTCTACTAACAAATGAGTAATCTTCATTCTTGAAACTTCACTGGTAGTTGACTTACCCATGGAAGATTGGTAAGCTCTCCCTTTCTTGAAGCTACCCTAGAGTAGTTCTAGCATATTTTTTTAATATCTTCCCAAGGAACTTGGGAGATATCTCCTCCTCTCATGAGGTCCAAGGAATTAGTGCAACTATCATTGATTCTTCTCAGAAAAGAAATTTTGTGAGTCTTCATTGAGTGTATGGTGTGGATATTTTTGTAGGAAAAATAAAAACCTTGCAATATAATCTTCTAGGCTCTCATCTTCCTTTTGCTGCATCTTGAAAATGTCACCTCTCATGTCATTGCTCTTGCAATATTTTGTGTATTTCTTAAGGAATTTTATCTTCATGTCTTCCCAAGTTTCCATAGTATCTCTGCCTAGGCTCATGAACCATCTTAATGTAGCCTCTTTTAGAGTGGTTGGAAATAGCTTAAGCCTATGGGCATCAGTGGTATAATCATAACTCCTGCAGAGTATGTCAAAATCAAATAAAAAGGTATCAGGATCTTCTATGACAAGTCCCTAAAACTTGGGGAGTGCTGAAGTAGGGATGTTCTTGATGTTGTCAACTTCATTCTGATGGGAAATGGGGAAAGGAAAAGTTGGTTGGTTAGGTTTGTTCCTATTTGCATCACCCATGCCTTCTTGATGTAGTTCCAAAGAAAAGGGGTTCTCAAGTTGGTTTTGGTCTTTAGAGGAGACTTCAGAGCTAGTCAGATTAGGAAATACATCAGCAAAGGGGTGTGGATCTTCTTCTTCTTCTCTTGGCAGGTTTTGATATTCAACTAGCTAGAATGGATTAGGATTGTTAGGAAGAAATCTCCAATAAGCATCCCTTCTCCTTCCTCTATGCATGTGGTATCACTCACTATCAACCAACTCACACAAAGATTTGGTAAAGAAAAAGGGGGTCATTACTTCCTAAATTGGGATATGCTAAGAACAACTTCTAGAAACACTATAGCAAGAAAAACTACCAATGACTCCAAAAGACTCCCTAGTTTGAAACCATCCCTGGAAACGACACCAAAAATGTTGGCCTCTTACAATGATTTAATAACTAAGCCCTTACAACAATGATTTAGAGATTGGACATCTAACTTGAATATCCATTTCAATCATCATGAAGGTGCATTTAACTTGTCAACCCAGGGATGTGAACTTGAAATGGGTCAGCATAGTATGTGCACTAGGAACCCTAAAGTAGCCATTTGTATTCTACAACTAAGGAACTCACAATGCCAAAAGTAAATTGCTTAGAAGGAAATACCATAAATTTCAATCATCAATCAACAACTACATAAAACTAAAATGCATAACAAAAATGAAAATCTAAGCAACAACAAGGCACTACTCTTTCTGCTTTGGCTGTAAGAACAATCACAAAATGGAATTCTAGTGGTTGTAGGAATAGTTGGTCCCAAATTTCTAACTAATTACTAAACAACAAGTAATACTAAACTAAGAGGAGAGATTACTCACCAAGTGGGCCCCCTTGGATAAGTATCCTCTAAAACTAATGATAACTTAGATGCTTGAACTCATAACTTTATTTTATTCATTTTAAATCATGAGTACAATAGAGTAATGTATTTGTATTACTGAAAATTTGAGAGTGCAAGTACAATATCAAATCATGCAACCTCCAAAGAAGGAGTATCAAATCTTTATTTATACTATCAACTAAACAAGGCAGTCAACTCCACGACTGGGAGGACACCGTTTAGGGAAAACAAAGAAAGTGGAGTGGTGGCAGTTATGTGTGCATGGAATCTGGTCAGACATGCAGGTCCAAACACAGATTTAGCATAACAGTAACGCCCACATTTGCTCAACCAACATTAAAGTCCACTACAAGGTAGTTACATTTGGTTTGCATGAGGAATCTTTTGTCGTTGACCTCCTTTGACCTTTGAGCGATTCCTTTGTTGGACGTTACGGTGCCTACCTAGTTGTTGGTGTCTTCCTAAACTTAACATCCTCGAATTAAATATGCATGGAAATGTCAATACATGCAATAATTGTATATCTATAACCACCTTAAGGAACATTCATTGACGACATGCAAAATCAATATAGATGATCCACATAATATGCCAATGTCATTAAAACTTGCAGAAATAGGATTAAGCCCAATGTCTTGGTTTGAGGGAAACATTATAAAAATATCAACATTTAGCATCAAAGTTCATGACAACTGCCAGCAAATAAACTATAGATCCTACCCAAAATTGGACCAAAAACTAGGCTCATCAGTAGGTAGGACTTAAATATACATTCAAAAAATCCTAAAATGAGTAAATAATCTCACAATCTCATGTAAAATTTAAAATTAATCAATGACAAGTTGAAAATCATCATACCTAAAAATTTATAGCTTCTTTTTTTGAAATAACTCCTTTTGTGTATTTTCTCCACATGCTTGAATTGAAAAACTAATTAAAAAATATATTTATATGAGGGTTTTCGGTTGGAAGACTTCCAATTGACAACCTTTTGACCGACAGGTTTTTGGTCAAATATGTATTGAATGAAACAATTTTGAATGAAACCATTTTGACTGCAAAGGTTTCAGCTGAAATCATCTATGTGGCATCCTTTTTAGTAGCCACCTCATCCTTTTTATATTTTTATAAAAGTTTCCACAAGAACTAAATATTTCTTCAATCATAATGATTTTTTCAAAAAACTAAAATTAACCCTTTTGTAGAGCTCGGACTTGAGAATCCAAATATATATATTTTTTGATATTTTGATTAGTTTTAATTTTTTTTAAATATTGCAAGTAGGTTTTTATAATAAAAAATGAGACCTTGATGAATTTTAAAAAAATACTAAAACATTTTAAAATATTTTGAAAAGTATGTAGTGCATTAGAGGAGACAATTTTCTCCACTTTTTTGAAAATGATAAAAATAGACAAATGTTGACATCAAACGAAACTTATTACTTTAAAACGTTATTATGAGGAAAATATAAATAAAAAATTATTTTTTATTTCCATGCACTAGATATTGAACTTATCTATTTGGGAAAGAAATTCAAGGATATATATATATATATATATATATATATATATATATATATATATATATATATATATATATATATATATATATATATATATATATATTGTGACGTCAACTCAACATCACTTTTTCTTGATATTTTTTAGCAATTCAAAATCTCTTTTAATTTTTTTAAAATAAATTTGGTTGAAAAATTACAAGCATAAACTTCATCAAGAGTTTTACATTTCATTAGTTTCCATCATTTTGAAATTGAAAACAGAAAGACCACTTTAATGTGGTTGAAGTTGTAATTTTTTGTTTGTGTTGGTTGATTCCTTTATAAAAGTGTGGCATGGGTTTGTAATTTTACCTTAAAACAACCTCAATTAGAATTCTAGGGTTAAACAGGATTCAACAAGGTTTCAAAACAGAAAAAAATTAAGAACCAAAATGGTGAACAAAATAGCACACAAAAATGAAAAAAACCAACGTAAGGAACCTAAAATTCAACCCCACAAATAAAAACAAGAAGCAAAAACATCAACACACAAAAACCAAAAAAGAAAGGAAGAAAAAAAATCATGATGAAATCTTCCACTAAAACCAAAATAAAAACACAAGAGCCCAAATTGGTTCAATGGATAATTTTGAATATGAGATGAAGTAAACAAAGTGAAAGAATTTTTACCAAACACAAATAGTACATGACCATCAAAGTCACTACACATGCAAAATCACACCAAAACTGCACAAATCTTCCCATTGAGTACCAAAAGAAACCAAAGCTTGATATCTCAAGGGAAAAGTGAGTTAAAATGAGCTCAAATAGGAATTAAAAAAACCATCAATGGGGTGCACACTCAAATGGCCATTAACACATGTCAATGAAGTTAATGTTACACCATAGTGGTGTTGGAAGTGGAATTACTCTGAGAGGGGGGGGTGAATCAAAGTAATGTATAAATTTAAACTTTTTATAACTTGAAGTGCAAATTTGAACTATTTGATCTTGAACAAATGAGTGACTTATTTATATGCAATGTGAATACTGCATTTTGAATGATTGTTTTCCAAAGACTTAATCAAACATAACATGAATGCTTAACAATGCATATCAAAGCATAATATATATTGTTCACATAATGCTAAATGGACAACCTTTTAATGCTTTCTTTTACAGAGGACACCAAACTCACTAATGGCAGAATTTTAACATTCATACATTGAACATGAGCAATTAAACTTTGAACTTTTAGACAACTTGGAACTGTGATAATGTATCAGAGCATTGCATGAACCACTTTCACAAATGACTAAATGAAAACTTAAGTAAGATAAGTACAAATCACACAAAAGAGAAACATAGAGCTTTGATGAGTGGAAAACCTTCTTGGGGTAGAAAAACCACTCCAAAATGCCTTAAAGACTTAATTCCAAACTGATTACAATATTTTTTAGAGCACCAACTTTGTAACAATTCAGGAGCACCAACTCCACCAAAATTATGAAGCACCAACTTCAGTAGGAGCACCAACTCCTTAAGAAAATTTCTCAATATTCATGCAATCTGTCAGGACCTTATAACTGCATTAATTATTTGCAGTCACAAAATCTCAATAGAGTACAATTATGATTTTTCAATAATACCCACAGTACCAATATAACCTCACTGAAATATATGCAATCTTTGTAATAAGAATTAGAGATATGAACTCTTTAAGCTCTCTTTTACAAATGATATTGCTTTAATAACATGACCCTGTTCTGCTCAAAAACTCTTGTTCTCAACAATACCAAATTTTTGTTAACAAAGAAATGGCTTCTAGCCACATATTTATACAATGAATATAGAAAAATTCTCATTTGCAAAACCCGTATCCAAATTAACCAGGGTTTGGATAAACTAAAAAATAATGCAGTTAAGTCATGAGACCCATAATGGGTTCAAAAGAATAACCAAATAAATTCGATGAATAGCCATTGAACTGTGAAACCCTTGAGTATAAACTTGGTTTAGCAAAACTAAAATTATTTTTCCATAAAAACATAACCACAAAAAATTTGTGTTTAAAATCAACACAAGATCTTTCAGATTTGAAAATCGAATACCTGTCATGATGGCCAAAAGACATTACTAGCTGGCTGTGCAAACCTCATAACTGTCTCATTGAAGTCCTCAATGTAGCTCATCAAACTTCTAGTGCATAGATACCTAAAGACAAGCTCGAAAACTAGCTACACACTATAATTGCAAACTCTCCATGGTGGCGCTAGGTTTGTGTTTAGAGAAAACTAGAATGACGTAATGATTGTCTTAACTTCTTTCGAACTAATGACTATAGATTTCCTTTTCAAAGTTTGATAAAACTTGAAGTCTGAGAGGACTTTAGGAAACATCATAATAACCTTTAATCACTGTCAAAGACTTTATTATTGTTGTCAAAACATTGAGCACACAAAATATGAATGATTCCTTCAATTATTCCAAGATTCCCATGGGTCGATACAAATAAACAAACATTATGAATATTATGAAATATGGTATGCTCGATGTAAAGTGGTTGAAATGTAAGGTGGAGTCGACAATGTGATAACCAATAGCATTTTACTCACTAACAAAAGGCCAATGTGAATGAACATTATGTAATATGGTATGCCTGACTAGAATTTGAAGTATATTAAAATGTAAACCATATCACTTGTGAGGATCCTGATTACTTCAAGTCAAAGCACTGACAAAATTCAGTTGAAGACTAGAGTCTTCTACACTTTAGGCTCTGTGTGATGGAGGGTATTCCTAAAGGATATTTAACTTGACACTCCCAATGAATGGAAACTAAAATCATAGATCAGTTCCTATAGATGGTAAACAGCACTATTGACCCAAAGGTTGGCTAATCTTCAAGAAAATATCCATTAATCTACTAGGAACAAGGGAATGCTTCATCCACATGCCTAATTATAAATTAATTTTAAAATAAATGTGCATTCTGATTTCAATTTGGTCATTGAATAGACAAATTGATATACCCTTTATGCGAATATTTGAAAATAGATCAGTGCCTTGCTTCATAAGGCATCATAGTCACATATACAGAGACCAGTAACACAAAAACAATTCTAAATTTGATGAAATGGACTACCCTCATAATAAATTTGCCATGTGGGGCTCACTATTTCTAACACAAGGCTTCTTACTAAATCCTTTGTAAATAAATGCAAATTTACGACCCCATCTAAGCATTTTTAATTGATTGCTTGAATCAAAGCAAAAATAGAGACATACATTCAAACAAGAATTTGAAGATGAATGAAGATATCATTGACATTTCACTTAAAATTCACATAGACTTACACTAGGAGAGCACATATATCAGAATTATACATCTATTATCTATATTAGACACTTCTGTAAAATGATTTTTAAGATAATTACATATGTTCCTCAGAGCTCAAAACAATATAATTGTTCTATTTACCATATTTTCTTTAAGCCTAATATTCTACCCAGACCAATACCCAACTCAAAACTTGATCAGAATCCAACCCCTTGCAAATGATACATGAATTCCATTTTATAGAACAAGGGAGCAAACAAGCTACCGACTCAAATGCAAATTCAATACAAAAATTTCATTTTGTCCTTAATTTAACTTGCATTTGAAAATTCCCCATATATTAATTTTGCAAGAACACGTGAAAATGGGGAAAGCAAATTGCAACTGACATCAAAAGGGAAATGCAAAATACTACCAAAATTCCCTTTACTGCCTGGTACATAACAAACTAGACATCTACACCACCACAAGGGCACATGGTCGACATTCAATACCCAAATTTGTGCCACACACATAGATAGAAAAGGGAAACCACCACAGAAATCATTATCAACACAAAAAATTATTGAACACCACCTTTTTCACAGACTAGAAGGTTGTTTATCTTCAACATGCCGACCCCGATACACACGGATGCTCTGAGTAGTAGTGAGGGTTGGGGATGAGACCTCAACTCCTTCCTTGACCTTATCTTCCTTCATCACATCAACATCTCTCCCGCTCAGAGTCCTGACAACCAAAGGAGGGACATCAAATTTCTCCTCACTAGGGGCCAAAATTCAACCCAAAGTCATGAGGTATCAGCCATATTCAGAGTCGATCTCCATCTTGCTTTCTAAAAAGCTATTCGTGAGGTCAATGGGTGAATTTTGGCATCTGAAGGAGCCACACCCATATCTTATCTTTCTGCCTGCCTCAATAGTGGATTGCAAAAGATACTTGCCTTTGTCTTCCCTCTTTTTCGCAGCAACATTCTAGAATTGCAACCTCTGGCTGCACCTTGTGGGTGCAATCCTGGGATTGTTAGTAGGGGCATCCATTTCTACTGTTGAAGCACATTCTGGAACACTAGAACCTAACCTTTGTGAACACAATCAAATTGACCTTATTGTTGGTTTGACAAAAGCTACTAGCTTACTCATTTTGTGACTAGAGAACATACACTCTCAACCTCCACTCTCTGTAATAATTTGAGGACTCAACAACTTAATTGCTATAGTGAAAATAGCAACCCATCACTTCTATTTATTGAGAAAAGTGATGATATCAATCACCAATGCTTAATGAAAACACATGTGCAAACACGACAATTCATTGGCATGCGTAATATCACTGTTTAATTCTCAAGTGCATGAAAATCTGCAAATTGCACTTCATGATTGCCAACAATTAAGTCTCCACATGCACAGAGATCAATTTGATCACTCCTACAGAGAGTAAATCATAAATGTCCACTAGTTGTTGAGTGAAAATGGCTATCACATGCCATTTTGTTAATATTTTAATATAGGTCGTTGATCTCACACCAAGATGGCAGATCAAACAGTTTCATTTTAGTTGACTAAGTGTGGAATCTAGTGGTGCTTTGTTGATATGTCCTTAGCCAATGGTGTTATCCCACCTTGGAAGGAAAATTCTCTATCTGTGGGCTCCACCCATCTCTCAAACTAAAAAATATTGATCCACGTGTCGAGATCTCGTTGATCTCATTGCTTTTAACAGGTGTTCATTTTTTTCTAGCGAACTAGCGGGGAACGATGGAGATCGTTCCTGAGATCTAATCTCAGTTGTCAATTTAGAACCATGGGTTGTAAGTTTGTTAGTGGAGGCTGGGCCCCACGTCCGTATGAAGACACACGTCTTTGTTTCGCTGACCTCATGGCTTTTTACAAGCCAACATTTATCGCTAATGAGTTGGAGGGGTACGGTCAAGATCTCTTCCCATAGCTTCAGATCTGAAAACCTACACATAGGACAACATTAGCATTTAATAAAGGGCCTTTGTTAGGCCGACGGTGACATGACCCTCATAGGCTGACAACTTAAGCTTAAGTCATTGGGGAAAATTAAGACATGACCTTAGGAAAAGATTAAGGTTGATGGGACAATTAGGGACTAGTGCTTCTAACCAAACGGGCTGGTATATAGATGTGCACTATGGCTCAAAAGATGACTTAAGGGGCCAGAGGCTGGTATGGAAGGTCAACATGCGATTAGAACACTTGAAGGCTTTCATAAGAAAAACCCTACTCACTCATGAGGACAATGGTTTAAAATGCAAACTAAGCCCACAGGGAATGGAAAATTCCTCAGAATTTTATAAGCTTCATCAGAAGGAATGAGCAAACAAGATTAGGGAAAATGGAGAAGATGAAACAAGATCAATGACAGGGAAAAGGGTAAAAGTGCAGCCATATCTCCACCCTCCCTCACCATCTCGCAGCTCCAAAGTGCTCATGCGTTAAGGCTGCAGGGTGTGCGAGAAGACCATGTGGGAGTGGGCTCGACAAAGAATTCAATGCACAGGTAAAGTGTTAAAAGAGGCCCAATAAATACAAATGGTAAGAGCATTGAATATAAAGTAAAAAAATTTAATAGCTTGATGGAATTTTGTTTTAAATGGAGGGTAAAGTTTATTTTTTTCCTGGGATAATTTTTTTATTTAAAAGGAATGGCCTCCATATTAAAAAAGGCATAATTTTAAATGTGAGGTAAATAGAGATTGCAGAAGAAATACTCAAAAGGGGAGATTAAAAGATGTTGCTCGGTGAAATGTGGGTAAAATGTTTTCTAAATAGCCCAATAAGATAAAGGTTTAGGGTATAAAGTAAAATGAATATTTTACTTTATTGGACACATAGGTGTAGAATAAAATGGGGTGCACATGCACAAGGAAATATTTCATGATAAGGTAAAAAAGAAAATAGGCCTGGGAGAATGTTTACAGTGGAATATTTTAAGTGATTGCTGGGAAAACATTTTAAAATGAAAAATGAATAGCACGGGTGGAGTATTTTATTTCAATGAAGTGCAAATATAAAGTGCAGCAAAGAGCAGAAATGTGAAATTTTCATAGATAAAAGAGGCATTTTTACATAGCTAAGTAAATGGAGTGAAATATACTTTTGAGAAAAATGCATCCTCATATCGCCCTTTTGGTGAAATCTGAGTTGAAGAAATTATTAGATGTGGGATTTATTAGACCTATTGGCTATGTCGAGTGGATATCAAACATTGTGTATGTTTCAAAACCAGATAAAAGCATCAGGATATGCACAGATTTTAGGAACCTCAACAAGGCTTGCTTGAAATATTATTCCCATCTACCTAACATTGACATCATAGTGGACTTGACAGCGAGACATGAAATTTTATCACTTATGGATGGCTTTCAGGTTACAATTAGATAAAAATTGCACCTGAAGATCAAGATAAGACAACCTTCACATGTTCGTGGGGCACTTTTTGCTGGAATGTAATGCCTTTTGGGTTGAAAAATGTTGGAGCCACATATTAGAGAGAAATGACCACCATCTTCCATGACATGATGCACACTTTTATGGAGGACTATGTAGATGATTTACTGGAAAAATCATTCACCAGAGAAGGACATATGTAAATTTTAGACAAGATCTTCACCTAACTAGAGAAATTCAATGTAAGGTTAAATCCCAAGAAATGTGTATTTGGTGTAACATCATCTAAGCTCTTGGGATACATTGTGTTAGCCAAAGGTATTGAGGTAGATCCTACAAAAGTTAAATTCATCAAGGAGATGCCTCCTAAAAAAATCAGCCAGCTTAGATCTTTGCAAGGAAGATTCTGATCCATCAGGAGGTTCATTGCACAATTGGCTGACAAAACTCATCCTTTCAATCATTTGCTCCACAAAAATGCCACTTTCAAATGGGATGAAAAGTGTGAAGCAACCTTCAATCAACTCAAAAAATATCGGATGTCACCTCCCATATTGGTACCACCAACTAAGGGGAAACCATTGTTACTTTACATTACCACAACAGAGATATCTTTGGGCACTTTATTAGCACAGGAAGATTCTATAGGAAAAGAGAAGGAAATTTATTACATCGGTAGGACCCTGAACAACTATGAGTCAATTACACCTTTATTTAAAAATATTTCTTGGCGGTAGTGTTTTCTACTCAAAATCTAAGAAATTACATGCTGACTCACACCGTCAAACTCATCGCTAAAATTGATCCATTAAAGTATCTACTCAACAAAGCTGCCCTAACAGGAAAACTAGCTAAGTGGGTCATGATATTGAGTGATTTTGACATCTAGTACATGGACAAAAAATCAATCAAGGGTCAAACCATAGTAGATCAACTAGCTGAAGCACCAATACTAGACAGTCATCCAATGAGCATTGAATTTCCAGATGTTGTTGTTCTAACCATATCAACACAACAATGGTTGTTATATTTTGATGGCTCTTACACCTAGCATGGATCAAAGGCATGAATCTTGTTTATCTCGCCACAAGGACATACCATTCCCAAGTTCTATAGACTGATGTTTCCTTGCACCAACCACATAGTTGAATACGAAGCATTGGTCATTAGAAGCAAAGTAGCATTCGAGTGGAAGATCACAGAGTTACATGTCTATGGTGATTCACAACTAGTCATTAATTAGGTGAACGATGATTACCAAACAAAAGATGAAAAATTAATGCCATATAAAAGAATGGTTGATGAATTCAAAAATTACCTTGTGGAGATAAAATTTGATCAGATTACTAGAGGTGATAACAAAATTGTGGATGCCATGGCTACCATTGCTTCTCTCTTTCAAATTCCTAAAAAGCAAGCCCATTATGAGTTCATGGTGGAACAAATATTTAACACCACCTATGACAATCCTGAATACCAAGTCATCTACCATTTAGCCAAAGTTGATGCTTCCATCTATAGGAAAATCTACACCTATCTGAAAGACAATACCCTCCCACCCAATTTTTCCCATAACCAAAAACCAAATTTCATCCGACAAGTAGCTCGAGACACCCTAATAGCCAATGTACTTTACCAATGAGGTCTTGATGGTACTCTCCTTCGATGTATTGAACATAACAAAGTTGAAACTACTTTACGTGAGGTCCATGATGGTATTTGTGGTACACATTCAAGTGACCTAACTTTAGCTAAGAAACTCCTATGTTTGGGATACTATTGGCCGAATATGGAGAAGGAGTCTTTTCAATATGTCAAAAGATGCCAAAAATGTCAAATCCATGGGAACCTAATACACACACTAGCATAAGAGTTGCAACCATTCACATCAACATGTCATTTTTGTTAGTGGGGACTGGATCTTGTAGGGAAAATCCATCCGTCTTCATAAAATGGACACAAGTTTATCATTACATCCATGGAGTATTTTACGAAGTGGATTGAAGTTGTTCCCCTCACTACCATCACAGGAAAAAAAAACTCATCATTCATCCTGAACTATATCATCTATTGATATGGCGTCCCTCAATCCATTATCACTGACAATGGCAGGCCTTTCAAGAATCAAGATGTCAAGGAAGTTTGTGAGAGGTTTCACATACAACACTAGTTTTCTACACCATACTACCCTCAAGGAAATGGCCATGTAGAGGCCTCAAAAAAGACTATCCTAAAAATATTGAAGAAAACCATCAACAAGGTTGGACGTGACTGACACATTGAACTAAACCCTCAAAAGTATCCTTCAGAAACAGCTTAGTAAAGATGTCTACAATCTATTCTTTGGTAGGAACATACTCCAATTTGGCTTCTTTCTCATTCACTTTCTCCCTCAAGAAGTGAAACTTGATTGATATATGCTTAGTCTTAGAGAACAACACTGAATTATTTGAAATATTTATTGCACTTGAATTGTCATAGTATATGGCAATAGGTTTCATATACCACCCTGATATCTTTCAACACCTGTTTCATTTATATTACTTGAGTACAATTGTTTGCAACAACAATATATTCTGCTTCAGCAATAGATAGAGAAATGGAATTTTGCTTCTTTCTCAACTAGGATACCATCTTCTTGCCTAGGAAGAAAGCACCACCACTAGTACTTTTCGTGTCATCTACATCTCTAGCCCAATCTGCATCAGTATATGCACTCAAAGTGAGATCATTATCCTTTGGATACCAAAGTCCAAAGTAAATTGTTCCTTTCAGATATCTAAAGATTCTTGATAGCAGTCACATGTGATTCTTTTGGGTCAGCTTGAAATCTATCAACCATACATACAACATTCATAATATCTGGTGTAGTCTGGGTTAAATAAAGCAATCCACCGATCATTAACCTGAATCTAGTTTTATTCGCCTTAGGAGAATCATCATTTTGTGTTAGCTTACATCCAATCACCATGGGAGTACCAATAGGCTTTGATTCTTCCATCCCAAATTTCTTTAGTAGCTCTCTCACATATTTGGACTGAGATATGAAAATTCCCTTGTCTAATTGGGTCACTTGCAATCCTAGAAAGAACTTCATCTCTCCAATCATACTCATCTCAAATTCATCCTTCATCTCATTAGCAAACTTCATACATATATTTGCATCTCGTCCAAAAATGATATCATCAACAAAGACTTCTATAATTAACTCTTTATCATGATCCAATTTGAAATATAAGTTTCTATCAACAGTACCTTTAGTGAATCCAAGCTTCAGTAAGTATTTTTCCAATCTAGCATACTAGGCTCTGGGGACTTGCTTAAGTCCATATAGAGCTTTCTTCAAGCAGCAAACCATATCCCCCTTGTTAGTTAGTTGAAATCCATCTATTGTTCAATGTATACTTCTTCTTCTAGTTCTCCATTGAAAAATGTCAACTTCACATCCATCTGATAGAATTTATAGTTTTTGTATGCAACACAATCAAGAAATAATCTAACAGCTTCGATTCTAGCAACAGGGACAAAAGTTTCTTCAAAATCAACACCTTCCATCTGAGAATACCCTTTACACACCAGTCTTGCTTTATTCCAAACCACTTCACCTTGTTCATTTAGCTTGTTTCAAAACACCCATTTAGTACCAATCACATTTTTGTCTTTAGGTCTAGGAACCAATATCCACGTGTCATTCTTTTCAATTTGTGTCAGCTCTTCCTTCATAGCTTCCATCCAATGTTCATCTTGGCAAGCTTCAGTGAAATTTTTAGGTTCAATATTATAAATCATGCAGTACTCTTCTACAATCTTTCTTCTAGTTTGCACTCCTTTATTCTTATCTCCTATATTTTGACTTTCAGAATGATTTGGCTTTACATACCTTGCAATTTTGGTACTTTCATGAACTTCTAGTTCTTCTAATCTTCCTTCTACATGTGCACTTGTCTATGTATCCTAACTTACTTTATTTACCAGAATGAATTGAGGTTGCTTTACCAGAACATACGGAATAATCTAAAGTAGATTTAGTGTCTGAACATTTTTCCCTTTGTTTGTATTATCTTCATTTGAATCATATCCACAATATATAGATGATTTAGCAGAATCCTCATCAGCTCTGACATTTGCACTCTCAACCATCTTTCTTAGTTTTTTTTTATAGCATCGGTAGGCCTTGCTTTTAGTAGAGTATTCTCCATGAATACTTCTAAATCTAGAGGGACCACAAAGGTCAGTATGTAGCAACTCCAACAAATAATTTGAATGAAACTGTTTGCTCTAGAAGGAGACTCTAGTATGTTTACCCATTTGTAACTCCTTACAAATTGTGTTAGCAAGCTTCACTAACTTAGGTAGATCTCTTACTACTTGAGTGGAACTTACTTTGAAAATTTTGTCAAAATTTACATGACACAGCCTCCTATGCCACAACCAGCTTTCATCTACTTGAGCAATTAAACAAATCCCACTAGCAGTATTCAGGTGAAAAATATTACCTTTTGTCTTTCTACTAGTAGCAATCATATTGCTAGAACTTCCACGTATCTTGCATCTTCCATCTTTGAATTGTAGATCATAGCCTTTGTCCACCATCTGTCCAACACTCAAAATATTGTGCTTCAAGCATTCAACATCAAGAACATCATCAGTGTTATCCTTACCACCAAGACAAATAGAACCTCTGCCACGAATCACACCAACATTGTTGTCTCCAAATCTTACAACACCTCCATCATATTTCTCTAGACTTACAGAATTTTTTTTATCTCCAATCATATGATGTGAGCATCCACTATCAATATCCCACTCATCCTTTCTTCAACTCAGGCTGTAGGAGCTTTCTCATATTTAGTAGATTCATTAGCCATAGGACTATTTTCAACGGTAGCAATGAAAACCCATTCATCTTCATTTTCATTATCTTTATTAGACTCATCATCAGTCACTCCTTCAGCAAAGTAACATTTCTTTTGGAATCTAGACTTGTTAGGCTTAGATCTAGGAACTCTTTCAGGACATCTTGATGCAAAATGACCTATTTTACTACATGAAAAAAATTTAATAGGTAACATTCCTTCATACATACCTTTTCCTCTACCTTCTTTCTTTACAACCAGTGCTTCCAATTCTTCTACTTCTCTTTCTTTATCTTCAAGCTGCTTCATTTCTTCATCATACTTGGATATCTTTCTGGAGAATTCTCCCAGACCATATTTTTTCTTGTTACTTCTGGATACAGTGGCCTTGAATGTTGATTCAGTATTCGGAACAGATTCACCAAATTCACTTAATTCACTTAATTCAAAAGTAGCAAGCTTACCAACCAGCGTGTCTCTTGACATCTTTGTTACTGATTTGAGCTCTTCAATAGCGTGAGCCTTCACTTTGTAGGTGACAGGAAAGGATTTGAGTATCTTAGCCACAATTTCATCCTCATCCAGAGAACCACCGACACATGTAATACCCATCACTATTTCATTTACTCTTTGCATAAAAGAAGTGATATTTTCATCTTCACCAATCTTCAAATTCTCATACTTTCCTTTTAAACTCTGTAGCTTAGCCATCTTCACCTATGCATCTCCTTCATACAAAGTTTCCATCTTTGTCCAAATCTCATGAGTTGTCTATAGTCCTACCACATTTTCCATTTCTTAATCTGTCAAAGCAATCACCAAAGCTTCAATAGCCTTGATATTTTTTTAGCATCTTTGATCTCATCAATAGTAGAGGGACCATTCTAAGGAATAACATATGGATCTTTTGTAATCTTCTAGTAGGCTTCACCAATACACCTTAGGTGACATTGCATCCTGACTTTCCATAGTGAGTAGTTAGTTCCATCAAATCTTGGATTAACCTTCTTGAATGTTTCCATCTCGGATCACCTCAAGCTTTTAGACTTCTTCAGAGGAACCTTCTTTGATACCAATTGTTGGAAAAACAAGGACAGACAACTGAGAGGAGGGGTGAATCAATTGTCATAAAATAATAAACTTTTCTAACTTTACTTCACTTAATCTTAGATCTAATGAATAAACAATTAACTGTAAACAATTAACACATCAGAGAGATAGAGAACGCCAAGATTTTTTATGTACAAACCCTGTTAGGGAAAAAACCATGGTGGATGTTAGTCCAAAATATTATACCTTGTTAAAAGTATAATGAAATCAATCAAGGGGAATGCACATGCATTTAGGCGCATTGCCTATAGCTCATTGCCCAACAATATAGAATAGGATTAAAATCTAGAGGGTATGAACTGAAAAAATAGCTTTTGCACAAGCTTGATTACAGTTCCAATTAAGCACATAAAACACCTTCTCTTTTCACTCAAAATACTTCACACTTCACTCGATCTTCTTCACACTCTACTCTATAATCGAATGATATTCACACATACACACATAGGAGCACATCCAACACACGCAAGCACACTCTCTTATATATCCGCTACATGAGATTTCATCAACAACTTAGTTGGCCAGGAAAATAAAACATATTTGAAATGTTGGCCCAAATTTACAAATAAATTTTTAATACGAATCCACCAAGGTTGGCCACAACATAGTGGAGACCCAAATTGATATCTCCAACACAAAAATACTTCAATTAATTTCACCTCGAAGATCCACAACACACTACCATCATCATGTCGGCCAAGAACATGAAAAACCAAACATGCGCAAGAAAATATATTTGACCACAAGCACACTGATTAATGTGGATGTGCTACAAATATAGAGCATGATCTAGAGACATCCAAAAACACCAAGAAATAATATAGAAACATCTGCAGCAACTGAGATTTCCAGAATCACATAAAATTCACTCAGGAACTCTGACAAAGACCACAAAAACACTGTCAGACCACAACATGATCAAATCAATATGTGGACCTTTGAAACTTCCGGTAGATGATCTAGATACTCTCAAGAATAAACCCTTTAGTCCACAATAGTTAAACTTCAATGTAAAGAACAAGACGCCTTCATGACCTGCACAGTTCCATTGAGAACCTAAAACACTTTCTTTTACAATTTTCTCAATATCCTCAACATATATAGCCTTTGATACAAAAAATGCTAATAGTGTTGACATCAATGACAACCACATATCAGAAACATATCCACAACATCCAATAGTCATGCCTTATCCAAAGAAGAGTTGCTAAATTTCATCTAAGAAGAGTTGTTGAAGTTCATGTCAAAGAAAGTTGCATTATCTATTATTGTTGTTAAAAGAGTTATTTCATAATGATATATTTAGATAAGGATTAGAAGTATGACTAATTATGGAGAGATGTTGTTGAAATTCTATGGTATGTCTTATGCTCTCTCCTAATGTTCTTGATGAATTATATGTTGTTGAAGGGAAGTCCTGGCCTTCACAAGTTGCTTAAGTGTTTCTGGTTTAGGAAGCTACATTGAAGTATGTCTAGGAGAATACTTTTTATTTCTCCATTTTGATGCTTTGGTATTGTAGTTTGGTATTCAATGTCACTTTTCTATGGATGTTGTACTCCTATCTTTTTAGGTCACCTATGTTTCTGAGGAGATCTCTATGAATTGCATAAGGTTGGCAGTATTGTTGGTTGTTCAGACTAGTCTGAGAAATGCTTTGCATTTTTTTGCATTGATGTCTCTGCTCTTGTGGATTAGTGAATGTGATCTCAATGTTCGTGCAGTGTCTTAGTTCCAATCTCACATGTTGAAGTGATCTGCAAGTTGTTCTACTAATGCTACATCATGTAGCTATATATTTTATTCTTCTTGCATAAATTATTTTCTACTTATTTTATCTGTGATGGATATTGATGGCATGACAATATGGAAGAAGTGTATGAAATTATTATTAGATGTTTAGGGAACATCCACATGTGATCCACACACTACTAATTGGCCACTTTGGTGTTGCATTGTCTCTTGAGTTGGCTTTTTGGGATATTTGTGGATATCTAGCCGACAGGGCTTGTTCCCTTACATCGTATGCTTGGGGGGTTGTGCCAACAATGGAAGATATATTATGATAGATTTGGATCCTAACCTATTCTACTTGGAACTATATCAAGTTAATTGAATAATAATTTTTATGGATCAACTGGTTATGTGCTTCAACATTTCATCCACATGTTTCCTTGATGTTGACTTAGGTTGATGTGCATCTGCGTGTAATTTTTTTTGGATCACATTGGAAGAAGTGCTAAGATATTTTTTGGTCCTCTCTATCTTCTGGATAGGACTGCATTATGTTTTGGTGTCTGCCCAGTTGATTTCATTATTTATCCTTTCCTTGGCCAACCTAATTGAATTTTTTAAGTGTTGTGATGAATATAAATGCAATATCATTTCAGATGCAACAAGATGGAGTAGTTTACAAGAGCGAATAAGTGTGCGAATTGTATTGAATATCCAACAATGATAGTGCTAAAGTGAGTGAAAGGAAAGATCAATTGTGTTATAATGCCTCAGTCAGTAGAGTGTTATGTTGACAAGCATTGTAATCTTTATCTAAACCTTTGTATCTTTCTCTAATATAGTGATTCTCATTAGATCCTCTATATCTTTCTCCTAAAGTTGTGTTGCCTTTAGTCCTACAAGTCCTTTTGTATATTGCTCTAAGTTAGTGAGCCTTTTTGCAAGTATTTTTGGTAGTGATCCTTTATATTGTGAGTTAACTCTCAATGTGGTTTTCCCTCATTGGGTTTTCCATGTAAATACGGTGTTCTCCTTGTGCATGTGTGTTTGTCCTTTGTTTCTTTCTCACTATTGCTGATTTGGTTGGAAGTAGAATTGTTATGTTTGCATTACTTAAAGGTTGTTGAAGTTGTTGAGGATTCAAACTACTATATTATTCTTTTTTACTATTATATTTTAAGGTTTTGTTCTAATAAAGAAGGTTGGATTATGCTAAAAGTTTCAAGGTTCAGAAGGGCTTAAGTTTTTGTGTAGATTGATTCACCCCCATCTCAGTCTCTAGGTGTATTCCATAATTGGTATCAGATCCAAGTTCCTCTATAGAAGCTTAACAACTTGAGGAAAATATCCGAGATGTCACATGATGGTTCATACAAGGGTCCTAGGTTTGATGGGATTAATTAGTCCTTCTAGAAAATGAGAATGGAAGGACACCTAAACTCTCTTGGGTTTGGTGTGTGGTAATTAGTCAAAAGTGGTTATATTGCTCCTACCACTCTTACACATCCATCTAAAATCAGACTATATGAATGCAATGACAAAGCCAAGAATGCTATCTTCTGTGGGTTGGCTGATTCGTAAATTTTGAGTTTAAAGGTGACAAACTACAGTTCTACCAAAGATGCTTAAAAAATTTTAGCAGCATCTATGTAGATACTAAAGTGAAGAAAAACAAGATACAAATATTTAAGAGAAAATTTGGGACTCTAAGGATGATAGAGGATGAAGACATTGCAAGCTATATGCTTTGGGTACAAGAAGTTTTCTCTAGAATCTCCGGTCTTGGTGGAGAAGTAAATGAAAGTGAAATTGTGAAGAAGGTTTTGAGATCTCTCCTAAAATCTTACAGTTACAAAGTATCTACCATTGAAGATTTAAAGGATTTGGATTAGTATTCAGTTGATGAAATGTTTGGTACTCTTACTACCTTTGAGATGAGAGAATTTGATAAAGATGTTCTAAAGAAGGGAGTTGCATTCAAAGCCAACAAAAATATTGAAGATGAAATTGTTTATCAAAATGATGACCTTGATGATGTTGAAGAAAAATTTGTGAGAATATTGAAGAAATGAATTGACAAGTACAAAGGTAAGTTACCATTCAAGTTTTTTAATTGTAGAAGAATAGGTCATTTTGCATCTAAATTCCTTTATAAAGAATTAGATGATAGCAATAAATGAGATAAAGTTAAAAAGGGTCTCTATTCCAAATAAAGTAGTGGCTCCTTTGTAGATGAGGAGAATGATTCAAACAATGAAACTCTCTTTATGGTTTTCAATACAACTAACAAAAAGTGTAATATTGAGAAATGCAAGGAATCTAACTCCTTGAGTGGTGAAGATATGTTTTCCTATGATCCCGATTTATAATTTATGGAACCTGAAGGTTGGGACTTCAATTCATATGATTGGGGAATAGAATTTGAAGGAAAAATATAGTATGCTCTTGAAGACCTGAATGAAGCAAGGGGACTAAATCAAAAATATGAAAGCTTGCTTGAAAAATCAAAGGAATAAAATGAAAAATTGAAAATACAAGTTAAAAAAGGAAAAGAATATGAAATCAAACTAAAAGAGGTAGAATGTATGATCTTTGGTTTGAAAATAAGGGTTGAAGAAGGAAAGAGGATTGAAGATTGCTTGAATGTCAAGTTCAATGAAAAAAATGTTAAATGTTTAAAGCTTGAGGAGGAGATTGTCACTCTTAGGAATGCCTTGAAAAGAGAAAAGTGGAAAATAGACAAAGGAGAGAAGTTTGGTCTTGAGGATAGTTCCAAAAAATTTGAAAGGCATAAAACAAAGGAGGGAACATCTTACAATGAAGACTCTAAAAAGAATGGCTCTAGAGATACAAAGACTATTCAAAATGGAAAGAAAGAAAGTGGATCCAATCTTGAGTGGAAGAAAAAAGGAATTAGAAGTCTTCCATCTGAAAAACAACATGCTCCTTCTAGGTTTAATCAATCCTTTCAAGGCTATAGTTTTCCCTACAATATTTTTGGACATAAGATTGTTAATTGTAGAGTTAGAAGAAGGAATGATAGCATGGGTAGAAGATCATTTATTCCTCAAATAAACAATTCTTAAATTTATTTCATGGATATTTCTATGCTGGAAACAACTATAGTCACAAGGTTGATGAGTACAAATCCAAGGTGAAAAGAAACAACTTTGTCCTAGAGAAAAACATTGTGTGCTACAAATGCAATAATATGGGACATAAGGAAAACTACTGTAGAAGTGTCTTTGCTAAGCCACTAGTTTAGAAAGAGGTTGAATCTCCTAATCAAAAAAAGGTCTAGAAAGAAGACCATGAGAAGAAGGACGATACTACTCTTGTGCACTCTACATAGGATTCTAAGACAAACTAAGATAGAGCATTATCTCTGGGGGAGATTTCACTTGAAAAATGTTTTTTCCCCTTGAAAGGAAAAAGGTGTTGAAGATTTCTATATGAAAGCATATTTGAATCAGATTAGTTAATGTTCAAATTTTTTGTGCATAAATGGGCCTTCATTGAAGATCTTGGTGAAGGTAGATGGTGTGTGAATGTTGGTACACTTGTTTTGATTGATGCAATTCTTGTTTAGTATACCACACATAAAGATAAATTCTTAGAAGAATAAGGCATTTGTGGTGCATTCTCTTTGGTGTAGTCAAGGTATTTTGGTCTGCTCCTCTCCATAGAAAAGGGTTTTGTTGTGCAGTCAAGAACTTAATATAATCAAGGTGTGAAGGTATTATATCCAAGCTTTCAAGTATTTATACCTTTTGAAGTAAAAGATACTTATAGTGATAGAGTTCTGAACTAGCATAGTGAAGAAATATTGAAGGCTTGTTGGAATGCTCGGTATTCTTCCAAAAGTAAATTATTGTCCATACAGATCTATGGAGATGTTTAGTGCATGCAATATTGATGTATGATATGTTGTGGTGAGCCACAAAGTTTTATATTTCAAATAACAATGTGCTACAATATATATATGTTCTACAGAACATATGTTTGGGTACCTATGCCAATTGGTGCTTGAACAAATCAATAATATGAGTTGGTGTAGTTTCTAGGTTTTCTCTACAAGTAGTATGTTTGGTTGAGAAATATATCAAAAGAATCTTCAGATACTTGAAGGGTACTCAAGATTATGGCTTATGGTACAAAAAGGATCAAAATTTCTCTTTGAGTTCCTATACCGATGTTGATTGGGAAGGTTGTGTGGATGACTAGAGAAGTGAAAATGGAAGTGCATTCTTTTTGGGAGACAAATTGGTCTCATGCTTCAGTAAAAAGAAGGATTTAGTTTTGTTGTCCATAGTAGACACAAAATATACTATTGTTGCATCTTGTTATACTCAACTACTTTGATGAAGTAGAATTTGAAGGATGTGAAGGTGGTTTATGATGAACCTATTCCTATACTATGTGACAATACAAGTGCAATTAACATTTCCAAGAATCTGGTAATGCACTCAAGGACTAAACACATCTCAATCCAGCATCACTTTTTGAGAGAGAAGGTTGTAGAACATGTATTAGAATAAAGTATGTGCCTACCAAGGACTAGATTGTAGACATGTTCACTAAGGTGCTTTCAAAGGATACTTTTTGGTATCTCTAGAAAAAGTTAGGGGTTATTCCCCTCCTTGTTATAACTAGATGCATAAATGGTGCATTTGTCTAGGGGAAGAAATTCATGTTATATCTTTTTCTTCTGGATTGATGAGTGGTACCTCTTAGAAGGAGTTGGTAGAAAGGGGGAGTCCTAAAGATGTTATGTATTTTTTGTGTTTGTACAATTGGTTGAAGAAGATGTGCTACTGGTCAAAGGGGGAGTGTGTGTTGTTGCTTCAATCGAAGATCCCTTTTCCCTTTGTGTTAGGGTTTAGGAAAATTGGAGCAATAAACATTAACAATTATATGCATATTAAATAACCTAGAAATAACAATGAAGAATAACACAAAATAGATTAACACATAATTTAACATGGTTCACTCAATATGGGATACATCCAAAGAAACTCATCCACCCAATGATTTTATTATCTAGTGCAAAATAGATTACAATCTCACAGAAACTATACCACAACATACATCCCAACCACTTATAACAATCTTTTTGGAACCTTCTAGAATTAGGGTTTTACAAAGGCTTTTTTCATTTGATGTGTTTATGGGAAAACCTTGACGTGTCAACGAGAAAAAATCTTGACGTGTTAGCGGGATAAAAAACTTGACGTGTTAATGGATTCTTTTTTAGGGGCAATGCCTCAAACCCCATTGATACATTACAGGTGTACATTATTTGCATGATTAGTCACCACATACCAACACTTTTTCCTTGAAGTTAGAATAGATGTTGCTTTATACGGACATAAATGGCCCTTTGTCCTTGATGTTGAAGGGGGAGATTGAGCAATGTGTGTTGCCATCAATGCCAAAGGGGGAGATTTTTGGCAGTTGTTGTCATTGATGTCAACACTAAGGAGATTATTGGTAGTTGTTGTCATTGATGTCAACACTAATTGTTGGTTATCATTGATGTCAGCACTTGAGTAGTAAGTTGTTAGTCCTTGGTATTAGTTATCATTGTTATATTCAGTTTGGGCTAACATTGGTGATGAAGTTCATGGTTGGATGGAATGCCTTATCAAATAATAGTTGTTGAAGTTCATGGTTGGATGTCATGCCTTATCAAAGAAGAATTGTTGAAGTTCATGGTTGGATATCATGTCTAATCAAAGAAGAATTGTTGAAGTTCATGGTTGGATTCCATGCCTTATCCAAAGAAGAATTGTTGAACTTTAGGGTTGGATGTCATGCCTTATCCAAAGAAGAGTTGTTGAAATTCATGTCAAATAAAGTTGCATTATGTATTATTGTTGTCAGTAGAGTTGAATTCATAATGATACATTTGGATAAGGATTAGAAGCATTAAGATGAGAATTAGAAGTATGATTGACTATGGAGATATTTCACTAAAGGTCTATAGTATGTCTTATGCTCTCTCTTGATGTTCTTGATGAAGTATGTGTTGCTAAAGGGAAGTCCTTTCCTTCACAAGTTTCTTTAGTGTTCCCGTTCTAGGAAGCTACACTGAAGTTTTTCTAGGAGAATGCTCTGTAATCCTTCATTGTTGATGCTTTGGTCTTGTGGTTTGGTATTCAATGTCAATGTTCTATGGATTTTTTGATCCTTTCTTTTTCAGGTCACCTATGTTGCCAAGGAGATCTCTATGAATTGCAGAAGGTTGCCAATGTTGTTGGTTGTCCAAATGGGTCTGGGAAATTCTTTTCATTTCTCCACATTGATGTCTTTGCTCGTGTGGCTTGGTGAATGTTCTCTTAATGTCTGTGTAGTGTCTCAATTCCAATCTCATGTGTTGAAGTGATTCACAAGTTGTTCTATTAATTCTACATCATCTAGCTATATATTTTGCAGTTCCTGAATAAAGTATTTTGTACCTGTTTGATTTGTGATGGTTGTTGATGGCATGGAAGTATGAAAGAAGTGTATGAAAGTGTTGTTTGATGTTCATGGAACATCCCCATGTGATCCAAATGCTTATAATTGGTCTCTTTGGTGTTGCATTGTGTCTTGAGTTGGATTTCTAGGATATTTGTGGATATTTGGTCAACAGGGCTTGTTTCTTTGCTTACATCATATACTTGGGGGATTGCACTAGCAATGGAAGACATGTTATGATAGATTTGGGTCCTAACCTATCCTTCTTGGGACTACACAAGTTAATTCAATAAGAAGTATGTTTATGGGCCAAATGGTTATGCACTTCAACGTTTCATGCACATATTTCCTTGATGTCAACTTAGGTTGATGTGTGCCTACATGTAAATTATTTTGGATCATATTGGAAGAAGTGTTAAGATTTTTTTTGGTCTTCTCTATCTTCTAGATAGGAACATATTATGTTTTGGTGGATGACCAATTGATTTCATTGTTTATCCTTTTCCTGGCTAACCTAATTGAAGTTTTGAAGTGTTATGGTGTATATAAATGCAAGATCATTTCAGATGCAATAAGATGGAGTAGTGTAAAAGAGAGAAGTATGTGAAAATTGTATTGAATATCCAATAGTGATATTGCTAAAGTGATTGAAAGGAAAGATCAATTTAACGCCTTAGTTAGCAGAGTGTTATGTTGGCAAGCATTGTAATCTTTATCTAAATCTTTATATCTTGCTTTGAGATAGTGAATTTCATCAGGTACTTTGTATCTTTCTCTTGAAGTTGTGTTGGATTCACTCTTGCAAGTCCTTTTGTATCTTTCTCTAAGGTAGTGAGCCTTCTTGCAAGTCTTTTTGGCAGTGAGCCTTTGTATTGTGAGTTAACTCTCACCATGGTTTTTCCCTCACTAGGTTTTCCACATAAATATGGTGTTCTTTGTGTGCATGTGTGTGTCCTTTGTTTCTTTCTCATTGTTGTTGATCTAGTTAGAATTATAATTTTTATATCTTGCATTACTTAAAGGTTGTCGAAGTTGCTAAGGATTCAAATTGCTATATCATTCTTTGTTACTGTTATGTTTTAAGGTTTTGATATAACAAAGAAGGTTGGATTATATGTTAAAAGTTTCAAGGTAAAAAGGGCTTAATTTTTTTGTGTAGACTGATTCACCCCCCCCCCTCTTAGTCTCTAAGTGTGTTCAACAAATTCTTCTCAAACATGCAATTATAATTCTCATTTTTCTAAGGCTAGTGATGTTGACTCACCTTCTACTCTAGAGAAACATTATGGGCTTGGATTTTAAATTATTTTTAAGCATGGATACAAAGGAAATGGTCTTAGGCACACGAAATAAGGATTTAATATCTATGTGGAATAAACATTGTACTTTTCTATAGTGGGTTTAGCTTACCAACCTTCTCTTATGCCTACATACCCTCCATTATCAGATATCTCTATGACTTCTTCTTTTAAGAAACTAAACCCTTCTCCATAAGAGAAAGGGTTGCTTCCTACTACTCCCCTATCTAAGAAAGACCATATCTTGTTGAGGCTTCTCAAATCCTACTTGATCACTCTTACTCCTACACATAAGAATTTTCCTCAAAATGTTCAAACAAAAAAATCTTTTTGTGCATATCATCAAGTTCTCAATCATTCCACCAACAAATGTCAATCCTTGCAAGATAAAATCAACAACTTCTCGAATCAGGTGTTTTTTCTCTTCCATCTATTAATGCACCTATTTCTTCTTTGCATGATAACTGACATTGTGGTTCACCTTTGTTTGGTTCATTCTATGTGATAAAAAATATTCTTCCTCTATTATGGCATTGAAATTACCTTTTCATAATATTCTCAAATTAGGCCTTTACACCTCCCTTCTATTGTGTTGCTACCCGCTATGTGGCACTTGTAGCTTTATTTGTTTCCTCATAGCCATTCATGGTGGTACAATCTCATGTGCAACCATACTTCCTCTTTGGTAACAATAAAATATTATTTATCATGGTTATCCTCACCAATATTATGAGGGGCAAGGAAAACTTGTTTTGGAGGTGCACATCCTTCCTAAGGATCCCCTCTCTTGTTTATTCTCCTTAAAAGTATAATTTAAGGAGGCACACATATTATATTAACTTATCCATCCTTACATTCACCTTGTCTATTTTTTCCCTTTGTGATGTTTATTTTATCTCCCTATGGTGTTTATTCTTACTCTCCTCGTAGCGTTGGTAGCATATGAACCAAATAGAAAATACAACTTGCTAGCCTATGGGCCTTCATTTGTCCTACCTAGGTAATCTATGAGCCACCTAGCTTAATGCAACTTGCTAGAATGTGTGCTCCATATGACTAACCTTTTACATTCATGGTCAGCTAACATAATATAACTTGTTATACTGTGACCCATTTTTTATATTATGATTTATATGACCCCTAACAATAGAATAAGCTAGTGTCTAAGTCATGCGCTCTCATTCACATTGATTGCTTCCCTACCTTTTGTATGCATTATCTCTTTGAATCAATCAATCAACTCACAACTTTATTCATATCATTTAAGAATTTTTCTTTGTGTTGTTTCTTTTATTTTTGTTGTGTTTTAGGGACGAGGCATAGCATTGATACAACCTCCCAGATTGAGGTCTCTTCCATTTTGCCGACTCAAAAAATTCTTGTGTTTGTTGCTATTTGTTATTCTCCTTTTTGTATTTGTCATTTATGCTTTTATATTTATTCCTATGAAATTATGATGTTCTAACTAAATGGTTTTGTATGTTTTTTTCTCTATCTTATATTATACAATTTTTTCTTGCTTAATGTTTTTGTTTTGTAGGTTCTTAGCCTAGGGGTGTGGTTCCTCCACTTGAAGATCTTTCATCATCCTTTACAATATACCTATTAGTGTTGTGATGTTATTTATTTCTAGCATTCTCTTCCTTTTACTTTATTATGTATATTCATATAGGTTCATAAAACCAACTAAAGTGGAGGTAAAATATAGTGTCATAAATTGTATAACCTTGCAATTTCACCTATATTTTGTGTCCACTTTGGTGTCCATTCTCTTAGTATTTCTGTAGGCTCATTTCAACCCTTGCATCAACATTTCTCCTTCTCAGGTTGCTTAGGCCTCCTTTAAAATGATCACTTTTTCATGTCACCTGTGTGTTTCCCCTATATTTTTATATTCTCTCATCATTTTTTAGCATAAATTGTCTAGACACTAGCCTTTAGCATAGAAATTTGTGTATCACACTACTATCCTATGAAAATTTGTCACTTGAAGGTTGTTTCTAAACATTTTTTAATTTTTCACCTTCCCAAGTCAATGGAAATGGCTTGAGATGAATCTAAACAGTTCATCAACCTCTTCCTCTTCCCTCCTCTTTCTCTTTTTAAAGCTAACAATCATTATTGGACTCTCTCTTGGCTCTTTTGCACTCTCAAGCTCATATACAACTCTCTACATCACTCTCAATATTTTACAACATTCTCTCAAGCTCTATATCTTGGTTTCCTCAAGCCTCTCAAAAAATATTATTCTTTTTCTTGCATACATTCTTAGGTTAAGCAACGTTACACTACTTTGAGTTTTCCATAAGTGACTTAAGTATTTCGCATTGCACATTTAATTAATAACATAAAGATAAACATTGCATAATAATAAATTTTTTATTCATGTTAACATAATAAAGTACAAACATGTTTTTCCATACATTGCATTTGATATGATATTACAATACTCATCCAACTTGATGAGGTAGTTCAAATAATAGTTACAATTACAATTACATTGTTCACCTCTTATACATTTGAGGGATGTTTTCAAATACAAGTTTAAAATATACAATGTTGAAATAACATAAGTATCTGATCACGAGCTCTCCATCCATGAAGCTCTTGATGCCATGAACACAAACTGGGGACCCAACGGAGTAAGGTGCACGTTCCACCCAACCATGTGGTACCCGTAGGTCCACCCCCCATGCTAGGAGATAGTAATAAGGTTACCTAGACCTAATCTACTAACCCTAGACACTGGTACTTAACAACCTAATGGTTACATTGCTTACAGATTTTGACAATTGGATAAATCACAAATACAAGGTTGACTGTTATTCTAGGTGGAGTGTCATCACAACGATGCAATGGTTACCCTGGTGTTTCTTCCTAGGTTCCGGCCCCCAATCCTTGGGTTACCCTGGTAACCTCTTATAAAACCCGACCCCTATTGCATACTATTGCAGAATCGAATGTCTTTTAAAGGAACAAGACATTGAATTTTCCATTCTAAGCCTTCTCATCTTATACTCATGACTGAAGAAGCTCAAGAGTCATAAGAGAGGCATAAGCATCTTGTTAAGTGTTTTATTCTATCTACGGTGTCATTTAGTTTTCACTGAGTTACTAACTACTTGTAAGTTACCCTGACACCACTTTGTGTGTCGGCCCTTACAAATAGCCACTCCTCTAAACATAACATGGGAATCTATGTTCTATGTCTAAGGTTTACAAGTGTACACATAACCAAAATCAATATAAAAGACTAAACACGTTACAATAAACAACAATCAATGTTCATAACTCAGGTGTCAAACCACCAAACATAGCCATGTACACAAACTTAGATAACCCAAGATATTTAACTTATCAATCACCATCCCCATTTAACGATTGGTCTGGAAGACTTGAAAAGAAAACTACAAACTCTCCCAATTCACCCCAATCAAATATACAACTGAACAAATAAGAAATTAGCATCTACCATTCGGATTTATTAAATCCATTCATTCAAGGATTATGCAAGAAATTATAACCACAAAGAAAATAGTATGATTTAATTCTAGCTTTTACTTTCATAACTTCACAAAACAATATCCACCAATTTTCTATTATAACTTCTCAATTATAAATCTATTTTCTATTTTTTTTAAAATAACACCCTCTCTTTTCAGACAAACTAAATTCAAAATAACTTAATTCAAAATAATAATATATATATATATATATATACATATATATACACACACACATATATATATACATATATATACACACACACATATATATATATACATATATATACACATATATATATACATACATAAATATATATATATATATATATATTTATATATATAATTATTATTTTTAATATATTTAAAAACCCTAATCGAAATTTCCATGCGGATTTTGGCACTGAGAAATATTTCCACAGCCGCAGCTGTTTAACACCGCCACGGTTGTTAGTAATGGCCGACAGCCTTCCCCAAATGGGGAAGCGGCTGTGTGGCAGCCACCGCTGCCTGTGAGGGCAGCGTCGGCTGCCTCCACAACCGTCACCCCATTTGGGGGTGGCTGTGGGTGTAGCCCCGCGGCCCCCTCCAAACACAGTATATAAAAACTTTGATATTTATACCAAAAATTTATGATAATAAACTGCGAATTTTATAATTTTGCTTAAACGAAATTTCATACGAATTTCGTACGGCGATTAAAATTCGTTTAATCATTATTATTTGTAACCAGTAATCTTTTATATATGTATTTATATATGTATGTATATATATTTGATACAGATATATATACATATATATATATACATAATTCATGAAAACTACAATTAATTACAGAAACTGGACAATATCATCCAACAGGAAATTAAAATTAAAATTTACAAACCCTTCAAATAATTTAACCATTTTGCCTTTGTAACATAAATCCCTGTTTAACCCTTTTTAGTTTCTTTATAGTTTCTTGTATTCACAGTTTTCACAGAGATTTGAAATATAACAACAGAAAATTCTTCTTTTCAATCTCAATAAAAAATTCATCACAAATCCTTTCTACTATTTTAATAAAATTTTACCAAATTTCCAAGAAGAACACAAGAAATACAAAGTAAATCTTTTTTTTTTAAATCAAACCAAACAAGAAAAATACCTGTAAAATAAAAGCTTCCTGTAGAAGAAATTCTTTCTGCCTGTTGCACACAATAATTCCAAAAGCTTTTCCAACCAACACAAAAGATCCTCCTCTAAGGGAACTTCCACAAATATACAACCTCAGAGGAAATTCAAATCCTCTCAGAAAATAAATTTTTACACAGCAATAATTTTTTTGCAAAAGCTTTGATAATTTCCCGTGAGGAAATTCAACATCCTCTATAATTTCCCGAGAACCAAAATATCCTCTCCGTAACAAATTTTCAACAACCCCAATGCAATAATTGCACTGGCACACATGTCGAGAAGTGGTTATGAAAATATCCTCTCCACTTCTCGGCAATCTTGCCAATTCAATTTGCATGCAAGTTGATTAATTTATTTTAATTTAATTTAAAACTAAATTATCAACTCACATGCATTTATTTATTTATTTTTCAAATACACTATTTACTCACTTAATATTTTAATTTAACTAATTAATTTATTTAATTTAATAAGTTTGATTTTTTATAATCAAACCATTTAACCAAGTAAGCTAATTAATTAATTAAATAATCAAGTAAGTAATTTCTTTAATAGTTAAAATTAATTTGAATAACAATAATTTAAAACACAATATTCCAACATTAAAATTAACCAATATTTAATTTTCAACAATTTCTCAAACAGAAAATAACGATACAAACCTATGACTCTGAACTTAAAATAGACAAAGTACTAAGACTAGGGTTAAAGACTAGACTAGGGTAAACCAGACTACTATCTCCCGATCAACGTTTCCGTTGAGTCTTGACACGCTCAAACCTGATTACACAGGTGGAGTCGGTGTCATGTACCTGCAAATCCTGCAACCAAGCAAATAACATGCATACAAATATATATATATATATATAAAGCATTAAACAGACACACCATGCAGAGAAAATCACAGATATCACAGGGCACTCGCAAGCGAGAGATGCGATTTTGTTCTCCAAACCAATACACTTCACAACAAACTAACAAAATAAATGTTGTTAGTCCATCATAAGCATGTACATATCAATAAAAAACTGAAAGTAAACATCTACGCTAAATCCAATCATGTATGAAATCAATAATCATGAAATAAGTATCATCATGTCACAAAATAATCCACTATCGCTCAAAACTAGTGATCAAAATATCCAACAAAGCATCATAGGTCTAACAACATAAAAACATAGCAACAGAAAGCATAAGCATAAACGGAGGGGTACTACATCCTCCCCCTAGGATCAGGCTTGCTCCTGAAAGCCTCCGAACAGATAGGGATAAAGTTCCCTCATGCGTGTTGCATCCTCCTAGGTAGCCGAAGCCTCATAACTAGGATCCCATTGGACCCTCACCTGATCAACATCTTGACCCCTGAGACCGAGCATCCGGTGCTGAAGAATGGCCATGGGCTCTAAAGCCAGCTGCCCGTCCTCTACCTGTAACGCATTCCAATCAAGTACATGAGATATGTCGGGATGATATGGTCTAAGTACTGATACATGAAAAACATCATGAATACGAGACAAACTGGGTGGTAAGGCGAGTCGATACGCCACGGAACCAATTCTCTCTAAGATCTCGAATGGTCCAATGAAACGAGGCGCAAGCTTAGAGCCTTTTCCATAACCGATTGGACTCTTTCGTGGTCGCACTCGGAGAAACACTCTATCACCAACAACGAACTGTCGATCGATCCTATGCACATCGGCATATTTCTTTTGCCTATCCTGAGCTGCTATTAAATGCTCTCTAATACGGTCAACCTATTGCTCCATGTCACGAAGCATCTCAGGTCCAAGTAACACTCTATCCTCAAGTTGATCCCAACTCAGTGGAGTTCGATAAGGACGATTATATAATGCCTGAAATGGTGGCATACCTATGGAACTCTGATATCCATTGTTGTAAGCGAATTCTACTAAGTACAAATATTCCTCCCAACGTGATTGTTGGTCCATTACGTACATCCTAAGCATATCCTCTAATATTTGGTTAACTCTTTCAGTTTGTCCATTAGTTTGAGGATGATATGCTGAACTAAAGTTCAACTGTGTACCTAAAGCACGTTGTAACAAAGTCCATAAGGCTGAAGTAAATACAGGATCTCTATCCGATATAATCCTACGAGGAATCCCATGTAATCTAACGATGTCCTCCATGAATATCCTAGCTACAGATGAAGCATTGTATGATGATCGTATATGTGAAAAGTGAGCTACTTTAGTCAAATGGTCAACAGTTACCATAATGGCATCGTGTCGACGTGACGACGTAGGTAACCCTACAATAAAATCAATGGATACAATATCCCATTTCCACTCCGGAATGAGTTGTGGCTGCAATAATCTAGCAGGATGATGATGCTCAGCTTTAACTTGCTAGAACTCAAGACATCTCGATACGTAATCAGCAATATCACGTTTCATACCAGGCCAGAAATACAACTGCCGAAGATCGGCATGCATTTTCTTAACTCCTGGATGAGCTGAATACGGAGCTCGATGAGCTTCAGTCATGATTAATGTATGAAGAATCTCAACATGTGGTACATAAATGCGACCTAAATGCCGTAATATACCATCTGATTCTAAAACATAACCTGCAAATCGACCTTCTAAAGTCTACCTGATTCATTTTCCGACTTCACTTTCTGATATAATCTATCAGTAGGAAGTGCAACTACTATTTGACCTCTCAAATCTACTTCAAGAGTAGTAGCAGAGATCTCATGTCAACGTCGGCTAAGAGCGTCAGCCACTACGTTCTCTTTGCCTTGCACATATTTTACTTCAAAATCATACTAACACAAGAACTCCATCCACCGTCTTTTCCTTGCATTTAAGTTAGGTTGCGTAAAGATGTATTGCAAACTACGGTGATCAGTATGAAGTTCAAAACGATGACCTAATAGAAAATGTCTCCAACGAACTAATGCATGTACTACCGCAGCTAGTTCTAGGTCATGAGTAGGATAGTTTAATTCGTGGTCCTTGAGTTTGCGAGACTCATAAGCAACCACACGCCCATCTTGCATCAAAACTGCTCCCAAACCCTCTAAAGATGCATCCACACAAACTATGAAATCCTTAGTAGGATCAGGAACAATCAATATAGGCGCATTAGTTAACTTTTCTTTAAGTGTCTAAAAGGCCAACTGACACTGTTCTGTCCAAACAAACTTCTTCCCTTTCCTCTGAAGAGAAGTCATAGGATGACCTATTCTAGAAAATCCCTCTACAAACCGCCTATAATAGCCAGCTAGACCCATGAAACTATGAACTTCACCTACATTAGTAGGTGCGGGCCAATCCACAATAGCTTGGATCTTTGAAGGATCCACAGCGATACCTTTTCCAGATATCACGTGTCCAAGGTATTTTATTTCAGGTTGAAAGAAGTCACACTTCTTCAGGTTTGCATACAATTGATTTTCCCTTAAACATTGCAATACTGTCTCAAGTGTTCTTCATGTTCCTTCATGTTTCTCGAATAAATCAAAATATCATTGAGAAATACCAGGACAAAGCGATCCAGGTATACGAAAAACACCATTCATTAAACTCATGAATACTGATGGTGCATTCGTTAACCCAAATGGTACTACTGTGAATTCGTAGTGCCCATAACGAGTTCAAAAATAAGTTTTATGAATGTCTGCTTCAGCTATACACAATTGATGATAACCAGATTTCAAATCGATTTTAGAGAACACATTAGCTCCCTTAATTTGATAAAAAAGATCATCGATTCTAGGCAAAGGATAACGATTCTTAATCGTAACCTTGTTCAATTGACGATAGTCAATACACAGCCTAAGAGATCCGTCCTTCTTTACGAAGATAATAGGTGCTCCCCAAGGGGAAACACTAGGACGAATGAATCCCTTTTCTAAAAGTTCCTCTAACTGAATACGAAGTTCCTCTAACTCCTGAGTTGTCATTCTATAAGGAGCTCTAGATATAGGCTCAGCTCTAGGAATTAGGTCAACTCTAAAGTCGATATCCCTCTTCGGTGGCATTCCAAGAATGTCATCGGGAAACACATCTGTGAATTCCCTAAGAATAGGATGATCATCAAGAGATACCTCTCGACTCTCACCCTCTTCCAAATCAGTAACTGTTGTTGCAAACAGTTGACATCCTTGATGAAGACATCTCTTTAATTGCATAGCAGATATCATCCGCAAAGAGATAGGTCTTTGAATACCCATGATTTCTACTTTTGCACCCAAATCATCAATGCAACTAACTGTCTTAAGTCGACAGTCAATTACAGCATGATAAGATGCTAACCAATCCATGCCTAGCACTATGTCGTACGATCCTAAGGGTGTAACATATAAATCTACTAAGGTAGTTAACGTACCAATTTTAAGTTCACAGTTATGTACTAAGTTATCTACTGCTACTTTCACCCTTGAGGCGAATTCAACTTGCCACTTACCACCTTGTTTTACTGCCACAAGACCACAACGGTCAACAATGGTCGGTGAAATAAAGGAGTCAGTGGCTCCAGAATCAAAAAGAATAGACACATTAATACCATGTAACTTACCTGAAGTCTCGACCACCGTATTTTGGTGATCAGCTTGGCGGTCATTAACCGCTGCATAAACTATATGTGCACATCCTACATCACCCACTGTAGGCTCTGAAACTGTAGGTCGAGACTCATAACCAGAAGGACCTCTCATCAGACACTGCCTAGCTATGTGTCCCTGCTGCCCACACGAATAACACCCTGTGCCTATGCCTCTACCAAATCCTCTGCCACCCGAAGGTGCATTGGACTGCTGATAACTACCCCTACTGATGGTAGACTGAGCACTCTGTGCAGGCTGATCCTACCTATTGCACTTGTTGCGCCACCAGTTACGACCCTTTCCTGTTTGAGGACTGTTTTGTTGTTGAGGTTGAGGGTTATTGTTCTTTTGAGGTGTTCTTTGTTGTTGTTGTTGCCCACCCTTTGTGGGTGTCTATTGGTTCTTAGAAGAACCACCTGTTTGTGCCTATCCACCTCGTGGACTAAAACCTGCTGCAGACTAAAACCTGCTACAGGAGCACTGCCAATCTGCACTCCTATGTGCCCACCTAAAGCCATAATAAGGTTCTCCTCTACTATGCGAGCCTTCTCCACCGCGACTTCCATAGTCTTTGGCTCAAAGACTCGGACACCACCACTGATGCGGGCATTTAAACCCCTAATAAAGTGTTGTACTAGCATAGGCTCATCATCGCCAACACCAGCATACTGCTTGAGTTCATAGAACCTATGTTCATATTGCTCTACAGAAAGAGCTAACTGACGTAGATCGTGGAACTCGTCAGCCCTACACTGCCTCCAGTGTTTCGAAAGGAACTGAGCTCTAAACCTCTCAAGAAACATCTCCCAAGACACAGAACCAATATCTATATGGAGCTTCTGCTCCTCTAGGAACCACCATGTAGAGGCGAATCCTCTCAGGTGCATAATAGCGCATCTGGCACGGGTATTGCTACCGTAAGGGTGCATGGCAAAGCATCTGCCCAAATCAAGTAGCCAGGTCTCAGCCTCTAATCCTCCTCCTGAACCATCAAAGGTAGGAGGGCGTGCTCTTAGTAAATCCCTCATATGACCTGCGATGATAGCATCCTGATGTGTTGTATCCTCTACTCTCCTAGGGGATCTATCCCTCTCTCTCACAACCTCCTGCTCATCTACCTGTCTAGGTCCAAGACGAGCTAGGACCTCCTCTAATAATGGATGTATCTGAGAACCCTCTACTACTGACTGTACAGGATTTTGTCCCTCATCTCTCTGACCCATCCGTTCTGCCTGATCACTGTGGTGAGGGCTAGGAGGGGGAGTAACCTGAGGGATTGGCCCTCGGCCTCCACCTCTACCTCTACCATGACCTCTTCCTCCTCGCCTAGGCATGTTCCTACACATAACAATTACGAGTCTTAGATACTATTCAACCAAGGTTATCAGTTGCGACACTACGTAGTAGGTCAACCTAATGGGCTCGTGATTACCCAGAGCGTCCAGTGTTTGTAAACCTTGGCTCTGATACCAATCTGTAATGCCCCGTCTTAATAACCTAAGAATGTTGCAAATGAGTTATAAAAGTGTAATAATTTTTTTTAAAATATTAATACTAAGTTAATTAATTGCATACAGGTTAAGCGACGTTACACTACTTTGAGTTTTCCATAAGTGACTTAAGTATTTCGCATTGCACATTTAATTAATAACATAAAGATAAACATTGCATAATAATAAATTTTTTATTCATGTTAACATGATAAAGTACAAACATGTTTTTCCATACATTGCATTTGATATGATATTACAATACTCATCCAACTTGATGAGGTAGTTCAAATAATAGTTACAATTACAATTACATTGTTCACCTCTTATACATTTGAGGGATGTTTTCAAATACAAGTTTAAAATATACAATGTTGAAATAACGTAAGTATCCGATCACGAGCTCTCCATCCATGAAGCTCTCGATGCCATGAACACAAACTGGGGACCCAACGGAGTAAGGTGCACGTTCCACCCAACCATGTGGTACCTGTAGGTCCACCCCCGTGCTAGGAGATAGTAATAAGGTTACCTAGACCTAATCTACTAACCCTAGACACTGGTACTTAACAACCTAATGGTTACATTGCTTCCAGATTTTGACAATTGGATAAATCACAAATACAAGGTTGACTGTTATTCTAGGTGGAGTGTCATCACAACGATGCAATGGTTACCCTGGTGTTTCTTCCTAGGTTCCGGCCCCCAATCCTTGGGTTACCCTGGTAACCTCTTACAAAACCCGGCCCCTATTGCATACTGTTGCGGAATCGAATGTCTTTTAAAGGAACAAGACATTGAATTTTCCATTCCAGGCCTTCTCATCTTATACTCATGACTGAAGAAGCTCAAGAGTCATAAGAGAGGCATAAGCATCTTGTTAAGTGTTTTATTCTATCTACGGTGTCATTTAGTTTTCACTGAGTTACTAACTACTTGTAAGTTACCCTGACGCCACTTTGTGTGTCGACCCTTACAAATAGCCACTCCCCTAAACATAACAAGGGAATCTATGTTCTATGTCTAAGGTTTACAAGTGTACACATAACCAAAATCAATATAAAAGACTAAACACGTTACAATAAACAACAATCAATGTTCATAACTCAGGTGTCAAACCACCAAACATAGCCATGTACACAAACTTAGATAACCCAAGATATTTAACTTATCAATCACCATCCCCATTTAACGGTTGGTCTAGAAGACTTGAAAAGAAAACTACAAACTCTCCCAATTTACCCCAATCAAATATACAACTGAACAAATAAGAAATTAGCATCTACCATTTGGATTTATTAAATCCATTCATTCAAGGATTATGCAAGAAATTATAACCACATAAAGAAAATAGTATGATTTAATTCTAGCTTTTACTTTCATAACTTCACAAAACAATATCCACCAATTTTCTATTATAACTTCTCAATTATAAATCTATTATCTATTTTTTTTAAATAACACCCTCTCTTTTCAAACAAACTAAATTCAAAATAACTTAATTAAAAATAATAATATATATAAAAACCCCAATCAAAATTTCCATGCGGATTTTAGCACTGAGAAATATTTCCACGGCCGCAGCTGTTTAACACTGCCACAGCTGTTAGTAATGGCCGACAACCTTCCCCAAATGGGGAAGCGGCTATGTGGTAGTCGCCGCTGCCTATGAGGCAGCGTCGGCTACCTCCACAGCCATCGCCCCATTTGGGGGTGGCTGTGGGGGTAGCCCCGCGGCCCCCTCCAAACACATTATATAAAAACTTTGATATTTATACCAAAAATTTATGATAATAAACTGTGAATTTTATAATTTTGCTTAAACAAATTTTCATACGAATTTTGTACGGTGATTAAAATTTGTTTAATCATTATTATTTGTAACCAGTAATCTTTTATATATGTATTTATATATGTATGTATATATATTTGATACAGATATATATACATATATATATATACATAATTCATGAAAACTACAATTAATTACAGAAACTGGACAATATCATCCAACAGGAAATTAAAATTAAAATTTACAAACCCTTCAAATAATTTAACCATTTTGCCTTTGTAACATAAATCCCTGTTTAACCCTTTTTAGTTTCTTTATAGTTTCTTGTATTCACAGTTTTCACAGAGATTTGAAATATAACAACAGAAAATTCTTCTTTTCAATCTCAATAAAAAATTCATCACAAATCCTTTCTACTATTTTAATAAAATTTTACCAAATTTCCAAGAAGAACACAAGAAATACAAAGTAAATCTTTTTTTTTTAAATCAAACCAAACAAGAAAAATACCTGTAAAATAAAAGCTTCCTGTAGAAGAAATTCTTTCTGCCTGTTGCACACAATAATTCCAAAAGCTTTTCCAACCAACACAAAAGATCCTCCTCTAAGGGAACTTCCACAAATATACAACCTCAGAGGAAATTCAAATCCTCTCAGAAAATAAATTTTTACACAGCAATAATTTTTTTGCAAAAGCTTTGATAATTTCCCGTGAGGAAATTCAACATCCTCTATAATTTCCCGAGAACCAAAATATCCTCTCCGTAACAAATTTTCAACAACCCCAATGCAATAATTGCACTGGCACACATGTCGAGAAGTGGTTATGAAAATATCCTCTCCACTTCTCGACAATCTTGCCAATTCAATTTGCATGCAAGTTGATTAATTTATTTTAATTTAAATTAAAACTAAATTATCAACTCACATGCATTTATTTATTTATTTTTCAAATACACTATTTACTCACTTAATATTTTAATTTAACTAATTTATTTATTTAATTAAATAAGTTTGATCTTTTATAATCAAACCATTTAACCAAGTAAGCTAATTAATTAATTAAATAATCAAGTAAGTAATTTCTTTAATATTTAAAATTAATTTGAATAACAATAATTTAAAACACAATATTCCAACATTAAAATTAACCAATATTTAATTTTCAACAATTTATTCAAACAGAAAATAACGATACAAACCTATGACTCTGAACTTAAAACAGACAAAGTACTAAGACTAGGGTTAAAGACTAGACTAGGGTAAACCAGACTACTATCTCCCGATCAATGTTTCCGTTGAGTCTTGACACGCTCAGACCTGATTACACAGGTGGAGTCGGTGTCATGTACCTGTGAATCCTGCAACCAAGCAAATAACATGCATACAAATATATATATATATATATAAAGCATTAAACAGACACACCGTGCGGAGAAAATTACAGATATCACAGGGCACTCGCAAGCGAGAGATGCGATTCTGTTCTCCACACCAATACACTTCACAACAAACTGACGAAATAAATGTTGTTAGTCCATCATAAGCATGTACATATCAATAAACAACTGAAAGTAAACATCTACGCTAAATCCAATCATGTCTGAAATCAATAATCATCAAATAAGTATCATCATGTCACAAAATAATCCACTATCGCTCAAAACCAGCGATCAAAATATCCAACAAAGCATCATAGGTCTAACAACATAAAAACATAGCAACAGAAAGCATAAGCATAAACAGAGGGGTACTACATGATGCTCTAAAGTCTTGACCAATGAATTCCTCCTTCAAACTCCAAATTCTTCAATATCTATATTTTCCATTTTTATTCTTAGAAAATTATTTTTATTCATTTGTTTTTAAATATTTTCACCGGTCTATTACCAGTCTATTTTCTTTAAGCATTTATTTTATTTTCTATTATTTTCATTTATAGACTCTTTCTACAAAAGGTATAATCAATGCAATTTTTAGTAGGCTTAAAGTTGTTGATTCATCCTAATGTGAAAGGTAAGGAAAACCATTTGGCTAATAAATCTTAGTCAAATTGTCACTTTTTCTCTTTTACATGCATTTGAGCTTGAGCTTGGTACAAGAGAATTGTATAGTAGCTTTTGGAAAGTTTAATATGGCCTCACTTGATCTTATTACAAGCAAAATTGGGCATTATCTTTCACATCAATTGCACATGCACACAAATATATCTCAATTATATTTTTTCTACTTAATTTATTTCAACCATCGTACTCAATTTCTTTTCACATCATGCTCAGTTTTCAATCACAATATTAATATTTCATCTTCTTTCCTCCTTGATTTGTGGGAACTCCTTCATAGTACACACAATTCAAAGGGGACATATTATCACTAATTCTATTTCTAGTTGGTGCATAGTTTTTGCAAGTTAGTTATTTTCTTTAAATGGTATGATTAGGGCAATGAGTGTGCGTTGTACATTTGGGACAAAGAGGGCACATATTGATTCCAATGGCTCAAATTTCTAGGTTTTGAAAAACCCATATCCTTTTTACAAGTATTATTTATTATGTCATACTTTCATATTTGGAGTTACACACACCCCAAAGTGTCGAAAAAACATAGAGATAATGCATACCTTGCCATTTTCCTCTCTCATTTTATATTTATTTACATGGATAATGTAGATGCACAATTTAGGACCCAAATTGTCACTTTTGTTATGCTAAATCCTTCAATTCAAAATAGTGATCATCTATTTCTTCAAATTTCCACCTCTTTAAAATAAATTATGCATGTGATATCATCCTCTAATTTGAAATTCAAAATATGTCAACTAGGTTGGCAATGTCAAAATATTATTGTTACCCATCTACTCACACATCCAAAAGTTTTGAATTGTGTGTTAAGGGTTGTGTATTTAAGGACATCATCCAATGTTATTTTCATAAGGAGCTAGAATCAAATGTTGAGAAATAGGATGAAACTATTACACTAAAATCTTCAAGTGTATGCAAATCTAAAACTTTTTTCTTTCAGGATTACCATAAGATTACTTAAGTGACTATACAAATCAACAATAAGAAATAAATTAGCAAACTGTGTCAACGCATTATTTACATGAAGAAACCCCTTCGATAAAATCTCCAAACAAGAAAGATGACAAATATGTATTCATCTTCAAGAATTAGATACATCCAACACACTAGCATTCTCTTCACTCCAACATCACTCTTAACAACACCTATGTGCTTGTAAAACAATCTCATATGAAACTACTATCTCCTACTCTCAATATATAAGCATGTACAAATGACAAAACTACAAATGGCTTACCAAAACCATAGTAACATCCAAACACCCCATTGGAGACCATCTTTCGAGAATGGAAAATACATCAGTGACTTCACATGGACATCACATGGCTATAAACAATTGGCCCCCAAAATAGAAAACATAACCACAAAGGCATTGTTGGTGTTATATCTCCCAATGGCTCAAATACCCCAATATACTGCTCCAAAATGGAGTGGCCAACTCATGCGGATCTCATCTATCACACAATATTCTCTAGTCATTAATTCTAGTGCTTAGAATTGGGAAAGAACAATAAGTGAGTCAAAATTCAACCATAAACACCGTTGTTGTGCTCCACCTCCTTTATGAATACATATAACTAATGTTGAAATTCCTAGGGTATCTAAATTACAATTTAATTTCCAATTACACCCTACACATCCAAAGACATTTCCAAGAGTGTTGGAGACATGAATTATACGTATGATTCCTAGATAAATGCCACCTTAATCCTAACATCAAATATCAATGGAAAGCATTCACATTTGATAATCCAACCGCAACTTACTCAACATCTAACACTCTTTGTTTCAATTTTGTTAGATCAACATCACGATCTAATTGTCATCAATGAAGTCAAACACTCTTCCCTCTATACTTAGCAAGCCCACAAAAGTGTGTTATTAACACCACCATTCCACAAAAGTGTGTTATTAACACCACCATTCCACAAAAGTGTGTTATTAACACTACCAATCCTTAGAAGTGGGTACACTCAATAATGCATAAATTTTGTAGTGGACTAAATTATGCTAAGGAAACTATCTTAGTATTTGGAAAGCTCAAAATTCATTCTTTATTAGGCTTCAACCACAAACCAATTTCTCAATTTTAATTTCTAGATTTCTATCAAAACATCACAAGTAGTCAAAATGATCAAAATCAGCCTTACCAATTTCTAAATGAACCCTAATTTCCATCTCAATTATTTCTATCAAAAATTACTCAAACTATCTCTATTTACATTAATTTAATGTCTAATTAAATCAAATGCTTATTACTCAATTTAAACTTATAAATTAATTATAAAATACATTTTATTTCCCTACATTTATAAATTAATAATTACAAACTAACCAAAACTAATAATATTAATATAAATTTTCCAATTGATTCTCACTTAAGAGATCCAATCCATTTTTGCGGGGAGTGACTCAAGCTCAAGTTCTTGTCTCTATTCAAATGGTTAGGGTGTTACCTAATTTCTATGGCCTCTTTTAATCTTATTTTGTAAAAATAGTCCTGATGTGCATCTTTTGCCTCTCGTAAGATACACTATAAGTGTTTTAACTATATCAATTTTGGATTTGTAATAATGCTATCAAGATTGAACCGTATAGTTTTAGGAGTCAATTTTAAATTTTATTAATAACCTATTTAAATAAATAACTAATATAAATTAAAAACAGCAGGATACAAAATCAAGTTCCGAAGTCCAAAATAGCCCACTGAGAAAACTGAGATTTATAGTCTTCACGATAGAGCCTTCTGAAGAAGTAAAGACACCCCGAAAAAACCAATTCAAAGAGAATAAACAAATAGAAGCAAATAGCAATTGCCTGCACTAAATTAAAATTATAAATCCGTTTGCTAATAGATTCAATCGATCAGAGAGAATTTCGTTTCTCTCTGCCTCTATACAATCAAAAAATGGTGTAACCGTGCAAGGGGCTCAAGTAAGTTGGTTTCAACTAAAGTTAAAGGTTCTTAAGCTGTCCATGTTGGACCAGGGGGCACAGCGGTTGGCTTGAAACAGCAGGATTTAAATAGGTTAAGCAAAGTAAAAATAAAATAAAATGTTGGCAACAAATTCGCTCACGAATAATTAGTGTCAATGAACAAGGCCCCTCTCTGGTTGTCCGTGGATCAAAAGTGCAAAATTATCCACCAGCCGCTGCCTGCTTCCAGTTCAAAATTGCAGCATGTCCAATGGGTTGGTGAAGATTTCAACAAGAAAAACCTTTCTATAATTTGGAATGTCCAGTGTAGGTATATAAATTGGGGAAAACATCCATCATCCATTTACTCCGAGCTATAAGAGGATTATAGCTGTTCAAACTGGTCATGTGATAACAGCTTCCTGAGCTTGAAAATGACAATCCATCACGTCTCTGCTTTTGAACCTCCAGCGGGAAGTCAAGACTAAGCGATCAAGTTTTGTTAGGTGAAGAATCGATATAAGTAGAATGTGGCTTATCTGCATGAGTAAATGAGGAGCCAGGAAGTTTTGAATTGTCAAGATACTCCTGTATTTGACACAACAGTGCCTGTTGTTCAGACATCCCCAATGGTTTCAATAGGCCCGGCTTAATGCCTACACCTGCACATACTTGATTAGCAATGTTGATATTTCCATTGCTTGTATGGTATGGAATACCAATATTGGTATTCATAACCTGTGATGGAAAAGTAGCGGGGCTAGTACTTGACATAGCAGTCCCGAGCATGTTATTGTCTAATCCAGCCATGTTTGTATGTACTCCTGAGTTGGAGGAATTCATAAAATTACCATTTTGATCTATTTTAGGCTGAAATGACATGCCTGCGCCAACTTTTGAAGGTGAAGCTTGCGAAGATGGCAGGTCAACACTGAATGTTCCCCATTTTATGTAATTGCCTATAGCTTGAAGGTCGTAAGAATTATGTATCACAGGGAGTTGGCTTTTTACTTTTAGCTTCTTTTTTGAATCTGTCACGTTCATTTTCAATGTTGAAAATTTATGTCTTGCTTCCACTGCCTCATCTCTTTTATCTGCTGTAGAAGGAACAGGTGGAACAGGAAGATGTTGCTGAGTATTCTGTGCTATTGGTTTCAGCACATGCTTCATACCAGCAAACTGGTTCGCAACTGAAGACAGCTCTTGTGAAGAAAGATTACTATCTGGACTTGTGTGATTGTCCATAGCACATGTCTCAGTTTGTATGGAATGAAACTGCATTTCGAGTTTCCTGTTGGTTTTTGTTGCCTCTATTTCTGGTTTGTTTACATACTTTTCGCTTAAAACAGACCCATCTGCATGCCTATTATTTTTCGGACATGCAGAATCCAATAATTTGTTATTTCTCACTGTTATCTTCAAACGAGAATTTACTTTTTCTTTTCGTGAATTTGTCTGAAAAGGAGCAATAGCAGCTGGTTCTGAGGACTCACTTTCTATTTGAGCCTGTTTACCTTTGCTGATCTTCCGCCTTTTTGGAATCTCTTTATCCGGGTTCTCCAAAATAGTGTTCATAGTTTCTCCTGGAAAAATAGATTGATGGTATGTATGGCCATGGCTCCCTTCTACTACCATTTCCCTTCTACAACTTTGTTCATCTGAAATCTTCATTACTGTTTCCAGAGCATTAGATTGAAAAAGAGGTGGTACAATTGGCAGAGCTGTGCTACTGTCTGGTTGATCCTGCTTAACTTCTTTATTTTGTGTAAAACGTCTGTCTGCACTCAATGCAAGCACAACGATTTTCTGCCTATCCCCAACTTTCCTTTTCTTTGTCAGATTATCTTTCAAGCCTACATGTTCAAATAGGTTCTTATTTGTGCCACAGAATTTGGGATCCTGGGAAGCAGCAATCTGGAAGTCTTCATCCTGAGGGCGTTTTTCAGCCTTCTGAATTGCAATACTTTTAAGAGCTTTACTGGAACTGTAATGTTGAATTCTCTTTTCTATGTATGACTGGAGTTCAAACTTGCTCTGATCAAAGCACTCTCGAGATAGTGTAGTCTGTGTATCTAACTTGTTTCCTGCAAGGGTAGACATCGAAAATTTTGGTTTCATGATCAGATACATATTATTTGATTGCATTAGAAGCAAATTTTGGAGCTAGATAATATTTATGTTTGAGAATGCAAATCTAATCCAGTTTAGTTCACTTGCTTTGCATTTTACCTTGAGCAAAGCTTAAAATAACTGGTGATCTTAGAGGTTCTTGCTTGTCAGCATTAGTCATTAGGTCTGCACCCAAACACTCTCGAGATAGTGTAGTCTGTGTATCTAATTTGTTTCCTGCAAGGGTAGACATTGAAAATTTTGGTTTCATGATCAGATACATATTGTTTGATTGCATTAGAAGCAAATTTTGGAGCTAGATAATATTTATGTTTGAGAATGCAAATCTAATCCAGTTTAGTTCACTTACTTTGCATTTTACCTTGAGCAAAGCTTAAAATAACTGGTGATCTTAGAGGCTCTTGCTCGTCAGCATTAGTCATTGGGTCTGCACCCAAACTTGAAGTATTCATGGTATTGCATGGCAGGTTGCAATCAAAAGAAGGTTGAAAGCCAATTTTGTTTGATGGCTTATGTTCCATAGAAAAATCTGCAACAATGTTTTAAAATTGGATAAGTTGAACAACAAACAAGAAGAAACCTCCAAATTCCAATTTCTCAATATGACCCATTTTAAAACACGGTGCTATTCATATATCCTGAGTTCTATGATTACTTTTACAAGGAAAACCATTCAGAAATTTCAGTGGTTGCTGTCCATTACCACTAAATACTGGAAAGGTTTTAAAAGGCTGTGCCACACAAGTTCCCTGTTTTTGGCAGACCTGTGAAGAAGTAAATACTTTCCCATGTTAGATGTTGCTTAAATAATGGCTTCTTTGAGTGGCCAATATAATTGGCTGAACTGAAATATTACTCCAATATTTTTTGCAAAGATTAATTGGAATGGTATTTTGTTATCTTCCTAATGCAAATTCTAAATTAAGAATTGGTGAATGGGTGAAATTCAGAGTATTCCGATTCAGTTCAATTCAAATTAAGGTCAATATAACTGATAAGATGAATAAGAGTGTGGGCAAAGCTTAGTTGTTTCTACCAAATTTACCAATTACATCTTACAAAGTTCTTTTACCAATCGGAAAACAATGGATCGAAGATATTATCCTGATTTGCCAGAGATTGGAAAGTGGCCTTTATTCAAACTTTTATCCAATTGCTTACCTGGTGCTTTCTTTGTTTCACAATTCCTGTCGAACCCTCAAACATGAATTCCCTTTCAGTTGAGCTCAATGAAAGGTTAGTAATGAAGTTCTCCCCCATAGTTGGCTGAGGCCCAGTTAACAGTGGATTGTATCCTGCAGAAAATGAAGTATAATCTCTGTTCCCTTTTAGATAGCTCTCTGTTTGGTACAATTGAGATGCTTTTAAATCTGAATTTGTTGAATTTTCAAAATCTGTAATCAGATTTGGATTTATCAGCCTGCTTTGACAATGAAGAGACAAATCAGGTTGGACCGATATAGCTGCATTTATTTGGGCAGTTAAAGAAGTGGTTACTGCAACAGTTTTATATGTGTTTAAAGAAGTGTCTTTGCATGCACTCTTGGGCACAGAGTGTTCCGAGTCAATGTTCTGACTGTGGAGAGTGTCTTTGCAAGAATTGGAGGGGGCAGATTGATCCAAGCCGTTGTCATAACACTCACCAGTAGCTGAAAAGCCATGAATTGAAGCATCCAAAGAAGCATTACTTTTCTCAATAATAGACTGTTGATTGCGATTTGATTTGGATGCCTCTCCCAGAACATTAGACTGAAAAAGTGGCAGCACAATTTGTGCAGATGTGCTACTATCTGGTTGGACCTGCTTAACATCCTTATGTTGTGCACAATCCTTGCCTATACCTAATGCAAGCACAGCAATTCTCTTCCTGTCCCCAACTGCTTTTTTTTTCACTTCAACAGTTTGGGAAATGTTTAAAGAAGTTCCTTTGCATTTACTTGTGGGCGCAGCCTGTTCTGAGCAATTGCTATGATCATGGAGATCATTGTTGTGACAATTGGAGGGTACAGATTCAGCCAAGCCATCATCATTTCTTTCTAAACTAGTAGCTGAAAAGCCATGAATTGAAGCATCCAAAGAAACATTACTTTGCTCAATAATAGATGGTTGATCATGATTTGATTTAGGTGGATTACCAAGAGCATCAAATTGAAAAAGAGGTGGTACACTTGGTGGAACTGTGCTACCATCCAGTTGGACCTGCTTGACTTCTTTATTTGGTGTACAATGTCTGCGTGTACCCAATGCAAAAACAGTGATTCTGTGCCTGTCCCCAACTTTCCTTTTCTTTGTCATTGCAACTGTTTGCAAAGTGTTTAAAGAGGTATCTTTGCATGGACTCTTGGGCACAGGGTTCTCTGAACCATTGTTACGACTTTGAATATCACCTTTGCAAGAATTGAAAGGTACCAATTCATCCAAGCCATTGTCATAACCCTCAAAACTAGTAGCTGAAAGGCCATGAATTGCAGCATCCAAAGAAGCACTACATTGCTCAATATTAGGCAGTTGATTGTGATTTGATTTAAGGGGCTTTCCTAGATGCTCAATTGATTGCTTTTTAAAAAAACAGGAGCCACTGTTTCTCTGAGCTTTTATCCTGACATTGTTATCAATGCTGCCTTTATCACAGACTGACTGATCACTTGAATCTATTTTCATGTTTCTATCAACTGCTACTGTGTTCTGGCAAGTATGTTGATCTGAGCTTGAAGAAATACCAATGACAGTACCTAAACCTGCATGTGCTTCCTTATCTTGTCCTGACGTCTTCTGTTTCTCATGCTTACCAGACTGTTGTACTTGATTAATGTTTTTGCCGTCTTCTACGAGAACATGAATTTCACTATCCACTGTGACACACTTAGCTGAATCATCATGATTTGATTGAAAGAGCTTTCCTAGATGCTCAATTGATTTTGTTTGAAGAGTACAGATGCCATTGTTTCTCTGATCTTTTATCATGTCATTATTACCAATGGTGTCTTTATCACCGACTGACTGATCACTTGCATCTCTTTTCAGGTTTTTATCGACTTTCTCGGTATTCTTGCAGCCCTGATGATTTAAACTTGAAGAAATACAAACAACAGTATCCAAATTCACATCTGTTTCCACAGTTTGTCCTGATGTCTCCTGTTTATCATGCTTACCAGACTCTTGGATTGTGTTAATCTTCTTGCAATCTTCTATACGAAGATGAACTTCACCATCCACTACAGCATGTTTTGTTGAAGTGTCTGTCCCCTTAACCAACTTATCCTTCAAACACTGATTGTTATGAAACTGAATTGGATCACCAGATTTATGATCCAATGAATCCTTGAGAAACTGAATTTTTTTACGATTGTGAGATCTTGGTGCTGTTGCATATCGTTCAAATTGATTTTTAGCCATAAAATGTGCCAAATCATTCAATAAATCGTCTTCTGGATGTGATACTTCTTGTTTCTCTAATCCATTCTCTGCAAGCTCTTCCACAGGTACTTTCCTTTTCAAAGACTTCGAAATCAGTTCCTTTTGAGGGCTCCCAAGATTTTTTGAGCCAAAAAGTCTTTTGACTGCTCTTATTTCTTCCTACATAAATGACAACAAAAGCATGCTTTCGGATTTCAGGATTTGAATACATCTCCCAAACATTATAATAAAATATTTTTCATCCATATGTTCTGTAGATATTTCTAATTAAACAGCACCTCTTTTTCTATTGTTTAGTGTGTGGAAAAGTTATCTTTCTAATAGAACTCTTAGAATCTATAAAGCTAACTTGATCCTAAATATAAATTGTAAACAGATGTTACCATTTTTTTCTAACAGTAAATTTATAAACCATAAAGTAATATTTCCACTACTAATAAAACTACGAAGTTAGCAATGAATTGGAGCCCAAGGAACCAGCAATAGCCACAGATGTGACTTCCCTAATATCAAAAGTAAACAAAACTGGCAGACAAAAGAAGAATTTATTGAGCTTCAATTCATGTAGAAAAAGAAACAGATTTAAGTTTTCCTAGTAATTGGACAAAGCATCACCTCTCCTTCATATGATCTTATATTGACGAAGAAGCATAGCTCTTATTTTAACATAACTTACAAGATAATATCTGTGACATCTGAGATACCTATCAAATGCCAAAAGTCGGTCATTCCTTGTGGTTGTTGGTACAGTAATATTCTATTTATTGAGAAAATGTGAGGAGTGGATCTTGCATAATTGTCAAGAGGATTCAATGTTCAATCACTTTGCAAGAGACCTGAATCCATGTCTATGACATCAGGGATACTCGTTACAAAATGGTTGATCTATCTTGTAATACATTTAAAGATTTTAGCCTTGGGACAATCAAAGCAAAGAAAGCTCAAAAGAAATAAGGTTCACAGGATAACCATAAAGATACATACTTTTACAGACTTCTCTGGTGGTAAAGATTGAGATGAAAAGCCTTGGCACTGTAGTTTCGTCTTATCATCCACAGATTCGAGGTTTGGTTTAGCTTGAGCCTTGACCTTTTGTGAGCTGTATATTGAAACTTTTGAGACCCTCTGCATCTCAATCTTTCCTCTCCTTGACATATGCTTCAATTTAAATTTCCAATTTTCTTCGTTGCATCTCAGATCATTTGGGACAACAGCAATAAGATCTGATATTAAGCGCTTTTTCAGTATTTTCACTTTACCCTTTTGTTTTTTAGAACTGTATTTCTTTACAATAGGAGGGATACCATCAGTATCCACCTTAGTAATACAACCTTCCTCATCAAAATTGGCCACAATGGATGATGCTAATGTATTATCTCCTTGAATCTTGCTTATCAATGCCTCCATTGCCTCCTCTGCAGTTGTATTTTCAATATTTTCTTGGAAAATGGCATTTTCATCTAACTCATACATAGCTGCTTTGTTCACCGTGCAATGCATATATTTAATCTGGTCTTCCTTCTCTGTAAAAATCGAGGTATATGTTTCAGCTCTTAATTGACTTGTGCAATTGGAAAGAATTTGATCATCATTCTTTCCAGATAAGCTTTGTTTTGCACTAGAAGTCTCTTCAGAGTCTGTTGGCCACACAGTTGCATTACAGGCAATAATTTCATAATTAGAATACAAATTATCACCATCTGCTACATTCTTTGAAGTCAACTCAACTGCGCCATGTGATGTAACTCTTTCTTCACTTTGATGAATTTCTTTATGATTTTCAACAAGGGTATCTCCTGATCTTTCATCTATTTCCATGCACTGTGCCGCTTCAATTACTGCTTCCTCTTCCTCTAAACCATTACCTGCCTTTTCCCCCAGATGATGATTCTTCATGCCATTGCCTGAATCTTCATGTTCATTTTGAGATAGTTCAATTGGAAAATTTGCATCACCATTTATAGGCATGACATTCATCAAGTTATCTAGCTGCTCCTGCTCATTATTTATCTCATTTAAGCTATCCAAGTTAAATTCACTAACAAGACAATCTATGCATTCCCAATATCTGAATGTAGGAACTTCAAGTGGGGGAAGTAAAGCAACTCTGTTTTTACTCATTCTTCTTTGCAGTAAATGCAGAGGAAAAGGCCAGCATTTACTTATCTCTGTTTCTCGAATGTTTGCCACATAACCTCTGCAAGAGACAATTACACGTACCTTGAGAACATGAAAATAGTCTGAAACTATCAAGAAGAAAATCCTTTAATTTGAATCAATCAAGGACAGATTTAGGTTTTTAAAATAGAAAATAAACTCAAGCAATCAAGTTAGTACAGGGTTCTGTGCAATGTTTTTTTTAGTTACCACAAAAAAGACGTTATTTAGGGCACAAGCACTAATCTATATATAAAAACATGCCAAAACATTAAATTGGCATATTCCCATGTCATTTTTTTCCTGTTTCAGCCTATATGCATGAACAATCTTTGTTTTCCTGACATCGTATTTCAGTGGGGTAGAGAGGCATATCCAAAATTACAGAGAGATAAGTTACACAATCTCCAATTTTCCCATGGTAATAGAATTTCATTACTTTCAGGCTTACAATAGGTCCTAAATTATCGTCCAAAAATGAAGCATCTAATGTTCAAATGCATACCTTAATAAAAATATAACTTTGAATTAGTTAGCATATGATGCAGAGGGCATGGATTAAAGAAAGGGATGAGTATGAGATCATGATGAATCAAACAGTGGCAATGGGAAAAAAATCATGTGAAAGTGTTAGCCAAAATTTCAAAACTTCTTTTAGCTCCAATTTTCAAGTTTGTTTTTGTTTGATAAGTCAAAACAAATACCCATTTTTTATCCATTTCTATTTAGATTTCCCTCAATAATTGTCTTAGAATTGCATTGGAATTAGGCTGGGAAGTATCCATAGACTTCCCTAGACTTCCCCTTTGATGTTGATGGATGTACCAATTTTTAATACAAAGTTGATAAGACCAAAAAGATATAAGTGAAAAACTCTCAAAATTCTAAAAATATAATATATGCCTCATTATAATTTTCAATTGTTAACTATTATTAAACTTCTACATGCACTATGTTTGAAATCTGATAGATATACATATTGAGAAATGTCATAACTTTCAAATCTAAAAATTGATTTTAAAAAAAAAAATTTAACAAATTTGGTGGCTAGAAATCTTTTTCTTATCTTTTTATTATTTAATAAGTTGCAGTAAAAGTTTCAAAAATTATCATTTATTTACCAAAATAATCATAAAAGTGCTATGTTTCACAACATTTTGGGGACAAAGATGCATTTCAGAGGCAGCAAACCAAGGGGCCATTTTTGGAGACAGCAGGAGGTGGGCAGCAATGATACTCAAATTTCTACAAGTTTAACTATACATAACATAAAAATTAAGACTGATAACAGCTATCATTAAGATAGTGACAGCTGTATATATCTTCCAGCCCTATATTTTTGTATGCATTGCTCCTCAACTGAAAGTGGGAAAGTGTGTACCATTTTATGGAGTTCATTCCAACGTGAAAAAGGAATTTCAGCAGAAAGTCTCCTCTTTCATGTGAACTACAAACACGAAGTAAACACATCTAGATCAGGTTCTGATAGCATTTTTATAACCAAGTGCAGTGCTCCCTCAATATAGGCATGGCCCAAAAGGTCAACCATGCATATACTATCTTTTATTGTAGGAAAATTGCAATGGGAGATACAATTCAATTTAAGTATTTGCAGCTATCATCTACTAGAATTGCAAGGTTAATTTCAAATAAGCACAACCGAACTGAAAGTCAAACATACATATGTATTGATTGATTACAAGGATTGTCCAATAAGAATCATTCAAAGAATTAAAGTATTTATAGTCATCATCTACTAGACCTGCATGCTTAGGATTCCTTTTAAAACCTTATTCTCATTAATTCAAGTAATTTTTTAAAAACATACAAAATTCCCCTTTTCCATTGAAGGTGCTTGGACATCCCCAAGACAATCAAGCAAAATCTTAGACATCCCTGGCCACCCCTAGGATGTCCGTACATCTCACAATGTTTCATAATGTTATGTTACTTATGTACCATTTCGGGGACATTTCAAAGTTCTAGAAAAAGTTGGGAATGGCTGAGGATGTTTCTTTCCATCCTAGCATCTTGGAAATGTAATGGGGGATGAGGGTGCTGGTTTTAGGGTTGGGGACATGTTTCCATGGAAAATAGCAAAAATATGCATCACATCTACTTATGTTCCTTTATTTATATCCAAAGTTTTAAGGTTTTTTAGATCAATTGACCAAACTGACACCTACTTGAAATATCCTATTTTCACCAAATTAATTTGATATATTTCCAAAAAAATAGTAGTACATAAAGTACATTCAATTTCCTTCAACTCTTATTACTACCTTCTTTTTTCCAGATTGTGTAAAGAATCCATTCAATTTTTCACATAAAATTACTTAAATCTTTGTTTTAGAAGATTAATTGCCACTTAAGAGTCTTGTTTCACCCATCATGATCTCACACTCACCCAACAATAGATTTTAATAATTGGATAACATCTCTATGGAAAAGACCTAACCCCCACTTGTAGAACCCATAAAAAAAACCACATTCATAGGTTTAGATTACATAAGCACCCCAAATGGGAAATTCTTTCAATAGGATCAACTTCTTTGATCATTAGAACCCATACTGAACTCAAGATGATAATATATACAGAATTTTATTCCTTTACAAGGATTAGAAGTCAGAAAACTCCTTAGTTTATAAATTGATACCACACAACAGCTATTCTCAAAAAAAGTGCCTCTAAAAGATTCGTGGCAATCATATATGAGTGAATATTATAGAAACTTCTTTTAAGTCATGACCAAGCCAAGGAAAAATTGCTTTGAGGAAGCCCAAGAGGGGAACTCTTTCCATTTAGCTATTATAACGTTCAAATTTTGTACTCGGAATTTTCAAACTTCTGACAGAACTTGAGAATAATCTATACCTTCTCAATTCACCTACATATGATATATAACAAGAATTTAACACTTCTACCACAATTTGGGAAGGTAGTAACTACTAAAAACTGAGGCTAATTTTCCGTTGTCAGTTAAGAGCAGTTTTTCAGTGGCCAGTGCTTCCCCAAGTTGTAGTTGAATTCTTAAGTCCTTAAAGAAAGAGAAGTTAATCCAAACAAACAAATTTCAAGTCTAAGGTCCGCCGCTGTATTTTATATATAACGAGTAACTTGGGGAGACATTTTCACTTCCCTCACATCCTCAACTAAATATACTAATTTCAAATTTGGCTCTGAACACCCAACTACGACCGTTTACTGAAGTTATGATTTCCACTAAAGAAACTATGATGGGAAGAAAATAATGATAAACGGTTGAATCAAAAAATACAACAAACTAATTGATTCATTCATTCATTCTTACCTGATACAAAAAGCCTTGCAAGATGAACTTATAACTGGAACTTCTTCTTGCTCTTGGGATGATATACATTTTCCGTTTTCACTTTCAATATCGATCTGCCCAAGATGAGGATTACTTGCATCCCCATTAACGGATACCCCTAAAGTGTGGCTCATGGATAGCTGCTGCCTACAACGAATCTCCGTTTGTTCTAGCCTGGACTTCCCAACTTCAAGCTCCTCCTGCAATATATTTTGTCTGTATAATTCTAGCACCTGAATAGAAGACATTATACCAGACCCGCTCTCGATAACCAAAAAATAATTTTCACAGATCCTTTCGCTGATGATGAGCCCAGCAGTGTGATTCAAAACATCTGAGTTGAGAATTACATACCCAGTCGTTTCCAGAAGATCAACTATCAAACATACTTCCTTTCCAACAAAAATCCACCACTAAATTGTGTTCATCAATAACAATCATATATTCTTATGAAGATATTTCCTCCTCCTGTGCCTTCTTCTTTGTAACTTAGGCCTTAACGTTCTAGACATTTACGCTTAGGAGGTCGAAGGATACCACCTGTAACAATAATAACAACAGATGAGCACTCCGCAAAGGTTAAAACTTATCCTACAAATTTCTCTTTCTCCAGCTACAAATAATATAAAACTGAAAAGAATCACTTTTATTCTCGTCCTAATAACAATCCTCCATGAAACCCAATCTTCTGTTATTTTACGTTTCCCCACATACCAATTGAAATTCACCTGATTAACGTTCCCATCGAAAAGAATATTAATCTCGGCCCAATTCTACGCACAAGTTGTCATACCATACTTCAAGTCCCTCATGAACAACCAAAGCTATTATCCAGATTATACCAACCATAGAAGAAATTCCCATCAGTTGAGAGTGTTCATTGTAGCCCAGTTCGATCTGTGCAAATTCTAGCTCTTATTCTTAATCCAAACCCTAAAAACTTACATTCACAATTTCCCTCTAGATTCTTCTGTGCACAGATCCGAATTGCAAACGCGTTTGGAAAAATAAAAATAAGCATTCCAGTAACAAGGACGAACAGAATTGAGATCAAATGCTCTCAACGGTTAAATAAATGAATAAAATGAAACCCTAGCTTTAGAAACCCTAAGAAAAAAAGCAATATATCTTCCAACGTATACTTTGATAAGTCCAACAACAATGCACCACGTATAAAACAGGAGAATAATGTTTCTCTTTCGATATCTTCGTGAGTTGAACAGTAGAAGTACGTGTGTCAACTAAGAAAAAGGTTCGAGAAGAGGCTTTTTAAACGGTCAGATTGTCTCTCGTTTTTCGAAAATTTTATGCAAATCATCTGTTTTTCGAATATCTCATTTTTTAAGTTAGTCGTTGGCTTTGGTTGAAACGCCGTTTTACCCATTTTTTTTTTAAAAGTTGTGATAGCCCACCATTATTTTTCTTTGGATAATACATTGCATATATCGTTATATGCAAAAACCAGCAGAATTTTGTCCTGATTTCTGTGTTTTAAACCATGGAAAAGGAAATGTTTATGTTTTTCCTTTTATTTATTTTATTTCAAATTATGTAATTATTTATTGCGATTTACATGTATTTTGTTTCTTTTGGAGGAATCAATAATTGGTGGGAGTTAGAATTGGGATTTATATGTTGAGTTTAATTTATTTTTTCTAGATGCATATTTTACGAGTAGTTGTTTACAATATTGTCTATTAGATTGCACACAAAAACTTTTGAATTTGGCACATTGGATATCAAATCTAAAAATAAGTAATGTGGGCACTAATCATGAATCCATTCAAGTAATTAAAAGAATTGATAGATAACATCATTTAAGCATTAGAGCATTAGATCACAATGCATTCTACACTTGCGTCAGATACTACATTAAGCATATTCCATATTGCATGTTTGATGCATTTTGGTAATATTGTAGACAATAACAAAAAAGGGTCGAAATAAGGTACAAAGAAGTTTTAAACTTCAATGCTAACACACCAAACACCAACAAGTGTTCATTAGCACTAAAGTCACATCTAAATATAAGTCCTTGCACACTAACCATGAATCCATTCAAGTAATTAAAAGAACTGGTAGATAACATCATTTAAGCATTAGAGAATTAGATCATAATGCATTCTACACTTGCATCAAATGATACTACATTAGGCATATTCCATATTGCGTGTTTGATTTTTGTTTGTAATATTGTAGACAATAACAAAAAAGGGTATAAATAAGGTACAAGGAAGTTTTAAACTTCAATGGTAACACACCAAACACCAAAAGGTGTTCATTAGCACTAAGGTCACTACCTTAGTGTTAATTCAAATATGACAATAAGAGTA
>VDFB02047230.1:304354326-304392388 GCA_007258455.2 Sequoia sempervirens
ACTTTCTTTTAACCTCTCTTTTGAATACTCTTTTTTGTTCTTTGCTTCTATGTTTCCTTGTTTTGACTCTACTTTCTTTAAAATGTGACCTTTTTCTTAAATACCTCAAATGATTTTTTGTTAACTCATCTTGATGAATATTATACATATCATAAACATCTTCATCTTGCTAATATGACACATCATTAGTTGCATCAAAATATATATTTAAAGTAAATAACTAGCATACGAAATTGAAGGAAAGTTAAGAAGACCAAATACATCATAATAGATTAAGTCCAATATTGTATACAATTTATGAGAACTAGAGGGAAACTAAATATTGTTCTATTTTTCATATACACAATACCCATAAAAATCAAATTCAAGATTGCAATCTTTAAACCCCTCAAAAAGGTTTTTATTTTTAAGGGAACTTGGACCCTTCTCACCAATGTGTCACATACTTTAGTTACATTACATTCCCTTTTCCATTGGTAGCTTAGTCTCCAAAGCATGAGCATAGGTTAGATAACCAAAAGGTATGACCATTAGAAGTCAATGAAATACTCCTCTTTGTTGTTGGCTCAACGGTGAAGGTATAGATTTTGTATATATCTTCAATAAAGGAATAAAAGAGCTTTTGTAAGGAGCAATCCTTGCATCTAGGTAAAATATAATTTCTATGCCAATACCATTAGAATTTTTCATAGTCCCTCTCACTAATGTGCACCCTCCACTCAAGAAAATTATCTACATATCTAAATTATTAATTTTAATCATATAAAGTAGGATACATTCAAAACTAGGGATCTAATATTACATCATTGATGTCCTTCACTAATTCGTTAGGAAATTGAATCAAGACTCTTACATAGATAACAATCTTCAAATCATAGTCATCTCTAAGTTAAATCTTTTCGCCATCATTTCCTTCATATTTTTGTGAGCCAACCATGATGTGAGGTCATGTGGAAAGAGGATCCTAGTATATCAACCAAACATGCTCTAATGTACATGTATCCAAGGATATAACAAAATAATCACTATAATCTTAAGAGGAATTTGCAAGCTCGTCATTAAAATAAATCGTATTATTATTTTCCTCCTCGAAATCTCTTCTAAAATGGCTTGAGTTGTTACATACTTCTAACATTTTACATTGGTTTTACTAAGAGATGGATATCCCATACATTTTGGATATAAATGTGTCTCACTTCTTATCCTTATTCTTTCCTTTCTTTTTTTGTCTTCAAAAATTGGATAGGGCCTCCTTAGTACACTCACAAGTCTTCTTCACAACTCTTAAAAAATTATTATTGCCCCCACCCGATATTGGTCCCAATACCTATAACAAGGTGTTTTCATTAATCTTAAAAAGAACATAACAAATTAATATATTGGTACTCCTCCTCCATCTTCACTCTAATTGATTGCAATTGGGAGACTATCATATTGAAAGCACTTAGATTTTTAGACATATAACCACTATCCCCCATCCCAAGAGTGTACAAATTCATTCTCAATCATTTATTTGACCTCATTAACCTCACATAACTTATTTGAAAGGTTCATTGTAGTATTCTCTTCATACACATTAAAAAATAATTAATTATCCAAACAAAGACTAATTATTTGCTTAGATTTTCAATCCAATATTTATGAGTCCTCTTGTTTGATTACAGTAGGTTTGGTTCCAAATACTACAGACCATATCTTTATTCCATTATATATATATATATATATCCTCCATCTTGAGATACAAAATATCAAAGTTTATACTTGATAATTTCAACATCTCTATCATTGATGTGCTTTGCATTTTTATTCCAACAAAATATTTTTATGCAAGATCCCACTCAATCTAAGATTAATACAAAAACCCTTATCTCAACATCAATAGAAAGGAAGTAGAGGTGCAAAATATGCTTCCTACACTAATCCATGAGATGAAGTCTATGCAAAAATTAAACGAATATAGATATAAGAAAATAAATACAAAAGAATTATACCATAATACATTGATTTATGTGGAGTAAAACCCTTCAAAAAGAACCCCACACTAGAAATGCATTCAATGTATTATTCAAGAATGAAAGGTTACAATACTTTTATAGAATGTAATCCTTTATAGTCTAGTATCACTAGCTAGAGATCTATAGTTATTCTCATAGAATAATAGTACCTAAAAAATCACTATCAAAACCTCCATCTCAAGCACCCAATCAATAGGAAAATAAATACATGAAACCATCAAATGATAATTAGGAAACCATGAATTGAAACAACCCAAAAATATAGTACTCATATCCTTAGTTAAAAGTCCAACACCCCAAGGTGAGTCTATATGGTAAAAGTACCACGTTCCTTCCATGTACGTTTGTCATAATCCACTTGGGTAAAATTACAAAGTTGAGTCAAAATTTTATAAAGAAAATAGCCAATTCAACTTTTAAACTTGAATCACTAAAAAGTGGCATATATTTTAAATTTTAAAATTATGTAAACAAATAAAATGTGTATTTTTAGTATATTTTAATATACATTTGTATTTTTTTAAAATATATATATATATATTTGGATATGGTTTTTTATAAATTGACACTATAATTTAGTTGTTGATAAAATGTTGAAAAATAAAGTAACATGAGACGTCACTCTTTATATAGTAATTTTATTCTTCAAATTTTTTGTGTGTATTTATAACTTGAAACTTTAGTATATGGATTTTTTTTCTAATTTTGATAAAAAAGTTTAAATAATTATTAAAATGTGTATATTAAAACATAGTTGTTTCCATTTGACATAAACTTTATATTAATATTTATCTAAAATAGAAAAATTATACCATTTTTTATATAAAAAAACTATCTAGTGCACCATATTTTTTCAATTTTTTAATAAGTTATAGTATTTTCTATTTTTGCATAAGTCTAGTCATCACTAAATTGTATAATCCTTATGGCTATCCCTATGAATTGAGCTTTGTAAAGCTCATATCTTTTGTAAGCTTTTATACTATATTTCAATATAATAGTTCAATTCTTTAGTCTTTTACCTAAAAATAAAATTATTTTCATAAAACATATAGTTTTAAAGATTTAATAACTATTGTCACGATGTTAGTTACAACTAAATGAGTAAAAAAAGGATAATAAATCATCATTTTATAGGCATTCCTTCAACTATTTTATAGTTAATAAATGACCATTTTCCTTTAGTACATCCAAATCCATCAAGGATTCTATCTTGGTCCCTCTATGAGTTTCATTAAATTGATAAGTTAAGTTCTATATTGAAATATTGAACACCATCATTGAAACATGCATCTTGATCCCTAACTAACAATACTAGAAGCTAATTTTTCTTTAAATCATTAACATACATCTAGATGAAGATAAGAAGAGTGACTCTACATGATATTTTACCTATTTCTAGTTTGACAAATATATTTTATGTAGTTTTTATTTGAGACTGTAGGAATCAGTTGGGTATCTGTCCCCCTATAAACTGCAATGCACCTAGTACACTTTTTTCACGTGACCAGTGGCGTTGGAACGACACACCCTTTGGTACCACGGGGATGGTGGGGAGACTAGACCTTGTGACCATTTTCCTGCAACAAGATGCTTTACCCAATTGAGCTAGGCCCACCACCCCTATATTTCATGTAGTTAAATTATAGTTTTTTGTCTTAATTTTTTTATTTTATTTGAGTATTACACAACTAGGGTATTTTCCATGTCTTTTTAATGACTCTCATCACTACATCATAGTCAATTCATCCCGCCACTATCAAAAAAATATCCCAAGTTTTCAACAATATTGTACATTCCTATATAAACCACATAGTTTTCTTGAAATGAATGATAATAGATAACACTTTCACAATGCTAGAATACAAAATATAAATATTTTTAAACAACATATTTATAGATAGAGAAATAAAATAAATTAATATTAATATATGGAAATCTATCTATTCATCTTGTAATTGAATATTTACAACAAATATATAATCTTTCTTATAGCTTTAAAGGTTGTTTCAATGAAAACAAAAACATTAATTATAAATAACATACATATTGAAAAAAAATGAAAGTCTATTGATTAAAAATAGTAGATAGAGGAATGATAGACTAATAAATTATAGATTAAGTAGGGAAATACCTAAAAATTACAAACATACTAATAAAAACTAATAAAAATACACCAAACACTATCTATTACATTCATGGATCAATGGTTTTCTCATTCTCTACCTTTTTTATCAATAGGCTAATTCCCACCTTTTCCTTTGGAATGTTTTTGTAAATGCATCAATAACATCTTGAGATACACAAAATTGTAACCTCACTTTCCCACCTTGAACCAAATTTCAAATTAAATGATATTGGATATCTATGTGTTTTGGTCTAGCATGAAATATGGAGTTATTTCTTGTTACAATGGTGCTACTATTGTCATAATAAATAGTAGTTTGGTGCTCTTGTAACAAGTTGGAGGGAGCCCCATTGAATGATCAGTGTGATTCCCCCTTGGGGTCTTTCTCGATGAAATCTGTTTATACCAAATTGGAGGGAGACCCCTCAATTGATCAAAGTTTCATTTGGAACTTAATCTAGAATGCCAAACTCATCCCAAAAGTCAACTACTTTTGGTGGGCTGTTATTCATGGGAGAATCCTCACCGTTGATGTTCTCAATAAGAGGGGATTTCAATTTGTGAATAGATGTGTTCTATGCCTCTTGGCAGAGGAGACTGTCAACCACCTTCTAATCCACTATCCTTTCTCTAGGGATGTTTGGTCCTTGGCCCTGAATAATCTTAGTTCTAATCAAGTGTTTCCCAAGGACTTGAAAGAGCTTGTGAATCAATGGAGCATGAGCCCCTTTTCTCATCCTATAACTAAGGAGATATGGAAACAGGTTCCCCCCTCGGTTTTTTGGCATCTTTGGAATGAGCGAAACAATAGAATCCTCAAGGAAAAGTAGAGGAGTAGTGGTGAGGTGTTCTATTGTGCAAAGCAAAAAATTGTTGAGAACCTAAATTTGAAAGCCTTTGGACTCTCAAAAACTATTCCCAACTATTATGACATTGGAATCAAATATATTTGAGGTGTTAACAGGACTTGACCAAGGTCAACTTGGCCAACATCATTACTAGGAAACTATCTCTTTGGAGGCCCCCCCTGAAGATTGGGTTAAACTAAATTTTGATGGATACTCTAAAGGAAATCTGAGGTTGGTGAGTTTCGGAGGCCTAATAAGAGACCATAATGGGAGGTACATCAAAGCCTATACTAAATTCAAATTGGTCATGCTTCCAATGTGGAGGTGGAGGCATCAGCAGCCTAGAGAGGTATCACTTGAGGTAAGAGAACTTGGATTTCACAAAGTGTTAATTGAAGGAGATTCAAAATTGATTGTGAATTGCCTTAATGGCCTAGTTGTGCCCCCCTGGAAAATCAATAGCCTTATTCAGGACTCCAAATGTGTGTTGTCCTCTATGGAAGGTTTTCTTGTGTCTCGTATTTTTAGTGAAGGAAACAATGTTGGGGATGCAATCTCTAATATGGGGCTCTATTTTTCCTAGTGCTAGTTTTGGAAATTTGAGCATATTTCAAGTCAAATTAAGGAGTGGTTGTCTAAGGACCAACTTCATGGGGTCTATCCTAATAGACGATGATGTATTTTTTCTCTCTAGTTGTCAGGTTGTGTATTTTTCTTAGGGAAGGGTTGGTTGTCTCCCGCCTCTTTTTGAATTTGAATTTGAACTATAATGTTCATTTGTTGATGTGCCATAAAAGACAAGATCTAGCTCAGATGGTGATGTGTATCAATTGTAATGGTGAGGTGGAGTACTGGGTGGATCATATGATGTCAGCTCACCCTAGTATTTCTACCATATTTGTTTTTATGTGTTGGCAGGGATCTAATCATGAACTGAAATTGATATGAGATCTTAAGGGAAAGTCTCCCGTGATGTGGGATAAATTTAATAATAATGAAAAGGTGAGTGCCATCTTGACTTATATGCTTTTATATTTATTTCCCTCGAGGTTAATTATTTAACCTTTGGAAATTATCATGAGGGGGATTTTATTATGTCTGAGGCTCTTTTTCCTCCTAATGCTAAGGATTAGAGGGTTATTTTAATAATGATTTCTAAGCTATGGATCTCTTTTTTAAGGAATACTTGCATATTTCATATGCTCTCAATGGTCAGTTGTCTTTTCAATGTTTGCTCAGGTTGCAAATGGATTTTACTATCTATTATTATCAAATGTGGTGACTTTATCCACACAAACTATGGGTACTGGAACAAGTTCAATGAAATCTAGTGGATGATTTTTCAGACTCCCATTTCTGAAATGACTTATGCTAAAGACATATATATAGACCCTTTCAAAAATTTAGCGACTTCAACATCTTTCTAAAGGATGTTTGGGCCACTATTTTTTTGCTAAACTCTAGCCATGACTATATTATTGTGAGTTCTATTTGTTTTTTCCCGCTGTAACTATTGTGGTGTTGGGTAAAAATTTATTCCTTTGACATTGTTACTGTATCACTATTGGGGGTCCCATAAAGCAATCTTAGTCACTTTATTGTTTTTCATTGAGGTAGAATATGGATCTTTGGAGGCTTTTTGAAGATGTAGGAATGAAACCTTTATTCATGGACATGAGAGGGTTCAACCATGACATAACTACTAAATTCTACAATTCATAGAGAGGTGACAAAGTCCAAATTGAAGGTATTGGGTTCAGGGTGTCCCCTTGGTTGATTGTTGTGGAAATTGGGTTATAGTATAGTGGTTTGAGGGTGTCTAAAATCAATAATGGCAACTACCAAAGGTTTATTGATAGTTTTCTTGAAGGGGATGAGAAGATTGAAAGGTTCCAGAATGGTTATGACAAGGAATGGCTTTTGACCCCTTATAGGCTGGCCTGTGTGCATATCATGAATTATTTCACCTTGGAGGGAAAGTACACTACAATTCATGGGTACCACTTTCCCTTTCCTTTCCATATTCATAGGAATGAAAAGATTACTATACCTTTCTTTATGTTATCTTAGACTCTTAAACAATGTAAAGCTAAGGGAACCTCACCTCCCCTTCACCAAGGGTTTTTTTTTTTCCTCTATAATTATGCCCCTCTCGGGCCCCTCTTCTAGTAACAACCCTAATACTAATGTCACTCCTAAGAATCAATTGGAACCCCTCCCTTCACATGTCAATTCTCACGGTGGGGGTACTTCCTCTTACCTCCCCAAATAAACCCCCATATCGTGCCCTCTATTTTGAAACAGTCCTCTATTAAAGGTCTCCTCACCAAAGGGGGTCTTGTTGTCTAGAATGTGAAAGGTAAGGAGAGTTGCTCTAACCCTCTGAGCATCCTCTTGGGAGCTAAAAGAAAGGGTTTTGATAGTTTTGAACCCAATAGTACCAAAAAAATTACTATTGAGATTAGAGATAAGGAGGAACATGGAAAAATAGATGACTCTAGCAATGGGAAGGATGGTAGAAGGTCTGCAAGACTTGCGGGCCAATCGACCAAGGGAAAAAATTGAGCTTTGAAGAACCCAATGATGGCCCTAAAGAAGAGGCTCCAACCACTATTAATTTGAGAAAAAATGACCTATCTTTGGTTATGGGTGAAGACCTTTCAAAGGACTCTACTAGCAGTGAAGATGATGAAGAGTTTGAAGGTGCTGACCAATAGGTGGTTGAGGACTCTGAGGACAATGATGATGAAAGGGCTAAGGAAATTGAGAAGGAAATTGAGGAATTGGTGATGAAATCCATGAAGGATGTAGGAGAGAAGGCCATGATGGACATGGAAGAGGATGTGCAAGGGAAAGATAGGCATCTATAGTTTTATCTCACCCAATTCTAGAATTTGCAAGATAAAGTGAATAATATGGAAATTGTTAGGATATGGTGTTGTACACTATTGTATAAAATGATTTATTATAATTTTGTAATTAAATAATTATTTAGTTGTGATGCACCTAGGTGGTGTGGTTATTCACACTAGGTAATTATTTGGGGGCCACTTGTATGATGTATTTTAACATTGTATTATTATTTAATATGGGAGACATGTGATAATAATTTAATATTGGGGAAATATTAAATAAAGTGAAGTTTTAGTACCCAATATTAAATAAGGGGTTAGTGGTTTTGTATTCACATGATTTTTTGGTACATTATTTTATACTACCACTAGTTGTATTTGTGTGAGCTTGAGTCTATAAAAGAAAGAACATGTTTAGTGGTTTAAGGTTGGCTGAGTGGTTTGGTTGTCATTATTGAGTCTTTTTTAGGAGTGCATATGTGAAGCATGGAATGGGATGTGTGGATTCATGCTTGGACACATGAGGATTCATTGAGAGGCTTGATGCTTTGAATAGAGGTATTCATTGTAAATTTTGTATTTCTTTATTATTCAATAATATGATGGAGTATGGATGCTTTTGAAGGTTAGGTATTTCCCTCTTGAGGGTTTTCCTAGGGTATATCTTGTGTTATCTTATGGCTTGTCTATTTGATCTATGCATTATGGTTACTTATATGCATGTTTATCTCTCATGGTTTATGTAGGAAATGAATAATGATATAAAATTTGACCTATTTTGGAAAAGTTGAAAAAAAGGCAAAAAAAATTAGTCGTACGACCATTTTTGTAGTCTAGTTTAGCTTGTCACAAAAAATTTTAAAAATTATATATAAATCATATTGGGGGATTTACAGACCCCCTAGTCTATACCAAGAGGTACCTACAGCTTGCAATTGTTGTACATTCATGGCAGGACTATCAGCCCATGATGGCTAATAGTACCACCACTGGCAGGGCTTAGTCCTTGGCTCGCGGTGACCGACGGTCACGTGGGGATCGACTACAAGCATCGTGGGAAGTTAAACATTTTTAAAATATTTTTAATTTGAAAAATCAAATTTTTCATTTGAAAAAAATGTTGTTGGATAAAAAACAGGAAGTAAACCATATTTAAAAGGATGTCAGGTATGTGTGAGAAGGGTGGAGGAATTTTTGATCTTGGAAAATTAAATTATTTTTAAATGTGTTTTAGAATTTACTGCCCACCCACCATCAGTGCACTACCTGGGGTGTCGCCACCACTGGTGGCTCCGCCCGGGGACCATTGGCTAGATTGCTCTACATGGCCAAATAGGGATTTTTTTTCAAACTTGCATAACTTTTTCATAGTATGTTCATTTTTTGACTTCTTGTAGTTGACAAAAAAGTATTTCTATTCTCTTCATTGTGGAGTTGGTTTGGTTCCCTTAATTTTCAATTTTGACATGTTTTTGGGGCCTAGAAGTCATATTTTCTTAGTTGCATAGTTTTGAGCATAACTTTTGCATATGGAATCAGATTTTTGATTTTGAAGAAGCATTAGAGAGAATTTACAGTCTACTGCACAATAGTTCAGATTATTTATCAATACGAGTAGGGTGATTTTGGTACTCATTTGATCACTTGTAGTAGCTTGAGATTTGGGATGTGATTATGTGAGCATCTGGATGAGTCAAGAGGTGAAACCTTGAGGGAGTACATTTTTTTATATGATATTTATGATGGTATATTTGATTATTAGTTTGGTGCTTCATGGTATAGGTTTATAGGTGTTTTTTAGAGTTGGACTTTGATGGTGACAGGTACATAGGTTTTCTTCAATTTTGAGGACATGAGACATGGTTTGAGACTTGGATTCTTGTATGGGTGATAGTTAAGTGTAGGTACAGTGATGGTTATGGTTATGGTGTCATGGATATTTAGGTACATTGGATGCATTGGCACAACATGATTATGTATGTGGTTGTTTAGTGGTGATATGGTTTGGTTTTAGGAGATTATTCTTATCTTCTTGATGTTTTTTTAGTTCCTTGACTATGATTATTCATTTGTGGACATGGTTGGAAAATCAAATCTATGGTTGATTCATTGTTTGAGTCTCGATGTCTATAGGATTATCTTATTTGATATCTCAGTTTGTAGGTTGCTAATGTGATGATGAGCTTGCATGTTTCAGTGGTTGGATCTATGAGTAATGCAGGTGTGTGGGTTGGCCACTCATTCATTTGCAATGGGATGACTCGAATTTGGACTGTCTATATCCACCAGGTTTGATTCATTGTTGTTGCAAGTTTCATTAGTTGGCCTTTCCTGTGGTCATTTGTACATTGATATGTTTCTTTTGGATTGAGATGATGGATGGTTATATTATTTAATTAGTTAAGTGATGGGACTTGTAGCATGTGGTTTGATCATGATGTCATGATAACTTGGTGCATTCATTGGTTGTATACTTTCAATGGAATATTTTGACAATGATGACATGGCAGTGATTGGATTGGTTTGTGATGTTTTGATGGCAATTGTATGTATCTTCTTGGCTTGGAGATCTTGGTTTCACTTGTATGTTACTGACATTTTAGTTGAGTGTGTGTAGACCTATATGATCTTCATGGAGGAGGTAGTAGTTAGGATTCCATGTATAGCTTGGTATCACGGTTCAATGGGAGTTGTTGGCAATGGTGTTGATGCAAAATTGGTAATGGTTATCGTCATGTGATTGGAGATATGGTTTCTTGGTTTAGAGTTTTTGATATTATGTCATGGTTTACTCTTGATACTATTTTAGAGTTTTGCAATCATAGATGTATTCTCTTTATACCAATATGTATGCATTGATGCATGTCATCTCCTAGGAGGAGATGGTTAGATCATGTTGTCATGATAGGTTCTTGATTCTGCAATTGGAGCATTGACATTGATCTTGGTAGTTCTCTTTGTATTGAGTACTGTATATGTCTAAAAATGGTCATGATTAAGCTTGTTAATTAATTAAATATGATTTATTTAATTAATTCCTCTAAAGTCATCTACATATAAATAAATTTAATTATTTATTTATATTGTTCATCTTCTGAATTCTCCTACCTTAAATTAAATAAATAATTTTATTTAATTACTAACATTTCTACTCTCCGCTTAATTAAATTAAATAAATTGGTATAATTTATTTATATTTAATTATCATTTTGGTTCTAAAGTTTAAATATTTTGAATATTTAAATAATGGAATATTCTCCATCCCATATTCGAATTTAAAATATTAAATATTTTATTTAATATTTTCCACCTCACTCTAATTTCATTTTTAAACATAATTAAATATGAATTATTTAATTATGTGGGTTTCCATTTCCATCTTCACTCCTAAATTAAATAAATTTTAATTTATTTAATTCTAACTCATGCTAACTCACCTTTCCAAATTCTAACTCGCTTTTCGAAATGGAAATTTCTCTTCGAAACTCAATGAAGAAAAAGGGAAACCTTCCATCCTCTTCTCCACTTTCGAAAAATCTTCCACCGTCCGATCGAACAAGCTTAATCAGGACCGTCGATCGATTCAACCAATCAAATCCATTCGAAAACTCTATAAATTCTGGCACAAATCCAAGCTTTTGGTTACACTACACAAAATCATCCACAATCATCCACAATCATCCACAATAATCCACAATCACCCACATTCACACGCATATGCATACTCCCATTCAGGCAATCAGCGTTATGCATTCACATCATTTTTAGCATCACATTCCCACTTTCACGTTAGCATAGATTTGCATTTTTGCATGTCATGCATTTTAAATCTCGTTCTTCATGCTGTCATTTTGTTGAGCTCTACCTGCTAATCTGAGAGCCATTCGAAGCAACAAAATGGTGAAGATAGAGGGGGATAAAATGATTTCGAGAGGTTGTTATTACGGTTTGCACACTTTGTTTTCTTTCTTTCAGCTTTTTGATTTAATGTTTTATTAACATGTGTTTGAATTTAATTTAAATTTGATCATATTTTCTCACACACATTTAAAATGGCGCCCACCGTGGGGCTAGAACCCACGAATTTAACATTTTCTGTAAGTTCGTTTTGACAGTTTCGGCTTTTTGGAATAGGCTTTTCGGAAAAATATGACGTTTCAGCGCATTCAAAAATTCCTGACGCGCATACAGAGTTTTTAACTTTTTGGTTTTGCAGAATTTCGACGCGCATCCCGTGACTGTTACAGCGCATCCCGTGACTGTTATGGCGCATCCCGTGACTGTTACGGCGCATTCGTGGTCGTTAAAGCGCATATAGTGACTGTTAAAGCGCATTTAGTTTTCGTACATGCACAGTAAATTAGACATTTTTTCTTATGGTGCATCCAGTTTCTGTTTAGGTGCTTATAGTATCTGTTAGGGCGCATTTTGTTTATGTTTTGGCACATTTTGTGTCTGTTCTGGCGCATCTGTGTTTCAGCGCATACAGCCTCTGTTCCGGCGCATCTGTGTTTCGGCGCATACAACCTCTGTTCCGACGCATATGTGTTTCGGCGCATACAGCCTCTGTTTAGGTGCATATAGACTGTAACAAAAATCATAGAATTCTGGGTTTGACACATTCCGTAGACAGAATTCTATTTCTTTTCTAAAGTTTTAAAATGAAGCAATCCTAGGGTAGCCACATCTGGATAAAAAGAAGCAATCTAGGATAGTCACCAAACATTCGAATCTTGCGGTTAAAATGAACAATCTATTTTTGGTGAAGCAATATCTTCACCTAGATTAGCTCATTGTTATTTGGGTTTTAAAAAGAACATTTGCTTGTTGTGATTGTGGCAATAGGTCTATGCTCTCCCCTTAACTGGGTGATCAAAATACCAGACTTTCCTTTTAATTTCATGTAATGTTTGTTTTTCAATTACATCCTTTAGAGAGCCTGCCGTAGTGGGAAAAAGTACTCACCCTACGGGAATGACTCAAGTGGGTTCAAGCCAAAGCCAAGCTATTCCGCCCCACTATAAAATTTAAAGCGAATTTGGGGAAACCCTCTTTTTCCGGTAGTGTGCAAGATAACCATCCCTAAATCCTTTGTTCTAAAGGTTGGGAGGTCTCCTGAGGGAGTTTATTATTGCTGCACCGAACGGAAATCCTTACTACGAACCTAGTGTAGTGGCCAGCCGAGTCAGTTGCCAAACATTCTGATAATCACAATGCAAGAGGAGGGAAGAATCTGCCCCCAAGATACTCACCATATAACTGCCAAGGACCGTTTGCTCAGGGGATCCAGTATCCACCTCTGTAACTCTGAGTACGCGCCTGGAAAAGACAAAAACACGGGCGCCCCTTTGGGGGTGACACGGCTGTGTGAGTCAACGCAGTTCTAGAATGACCTACTTGAGCACTTAAGAGTGAGTCTGTCTGAACTATCTTTCATGTGAAAAACCGATAAAAAGATTTGATGAAAAACATTTCTTGAATCAAACACTTCATGTTAGTATAGGGCTTTTAGAACAATTGTTTTCAAAATGTTTGTTGTGTCTTCCATTACATTAATTCAGATAAAGAAATCATCCAAATGAAACATGAAGAACAACAACTGAAAGCCACTTAGGAATTTTGTCATATCATTGTTTTGAAAACATTTCCCAATACCTTTCTTTCATGCTTAGGGATTGGAAGTCAACAAAGTTTCCCAAGAAATCAATTTCCAAGAGAATCAGAAAACCTAAGAAACTATTAGGATACAAGAAAACACTGCAAAAGAGGAAATTCTTGTACAAAAGTAGACAAGTTTTGCTTCACTATCGAGGATTCCTCCATAGATATCAGGACTTTGTTAGAGGATTCACTGATGAATATGTTGTAGATCCCTTAGATTCCTGAGCTTATTATCAAAGAAGAGCTCTATCACAACGACATAATCATAACCAACCTCTTGAATTTGACAACATACCCCAACCTTCCATAGAATATCCTTCACACCCAAACCATATTCTTCAAAGATCTTGAGAGAATCTCCTTGAAAACAAAGATCAAACTCTTTTAGAGTGCACTCTTCAAAACATCTTTTTAATTTTTGGGCTCAAGTTTCCCCAACAGGATTCTGAAATCCTTTATCATCTTGGAAGCTACAACCCATAAGTTAGGAGTGTTCTTGATCATATCATAAGATTACCTATCTTATCGGATCAAGATATCATCACCTTTGCACTTGTCAAAAACCGTGATCTAAGTTTAGAGGAAATTTTCAAAAACATATGCCTATCTCCACAAGATCTCAACACAATAAATTGAAGGATACAATCCAAAAAGAAAGTCATATTCAGAACATTCAAGAAGAAGAAGAAAGTAGTAATCCCATTTTTAGCATAAATCAGAATCCAATTTTCAACAACAACATGGACAATAGAGAAGAGGATCCTCTCCATCAAGTGGATAGTGATGAAGAAAAAGAAGAAGAACGTCTTAGAGAGGCCGAACAAGATCCAAAATTCCATAAAGCCATTGAGAAGGTCTTGCAGCGAGATAAGGAAAATATTTTCGCTATCTAGCCGAACAAGGGGCTAAATTACCTCATGACTTTGACACTAAAAATTTGAAAAACAAACCTGAAGAGACACCCCTTTCAGATCTTAGTGCTTTGACCCAACAAATCAAAGCACTTCAAGGACAAGTTAGAGAATTACAAGGGGGAACAACCACAAAGAAATACACTTTGGATGACATATGTCCTTATCCTTTTGACAGAAGTTTAAACATGATTCCTTTTCCCAAGCATTGTGAAATACCAAAATTTGATCGCTATAATGGGAAAACGGATCCAATTGATCACATTAGAGACTTCAGAAACATGACATTGGAGTTTTCTTACGAGGATACTTACTTGATGCGATTATTTCCTAGGAGTCTGGGAGTGCACTCTATGGAATGGTTATCCAAAATCTCACCTCCCGTAAGGACATTTGAAGAGTTGATCAATTTATTCATATTACAATACACCTACAACATACAACCTCAGATCACCATGATAGATCTTTGTAAAATGGCACAGAAACCTTGTGAACCTTTCATTACGTTTCTCCAGAGATGGAGAAGGATGTTTGCCAGATACCCACGTCCTGTTCCAGAGAAAGAAAAGATGGTTACTTTCATCAATAGTTTAAACTCAGAAATGAGCTATCACTTGAATTTACATTGTCCTTCTTCTTTTGACAAGATGATTGAAGATGCCTTAACCATTGAAAGTGCTTTGGTCAAGAAAAGCATAATAAAACATGACAAAGAAAACCCTAGCTCATCCAACCACCATAATCAGGACAAATCCAAATTTTGGACCCGCAACAAAAATGTGGTGAATGATGGTGTTGTGGATGCAAATCATGCTTCAACCAAACCATTCATCCTCACTACCCCAAACACTCGCAACAATAATGTCAACTCAATTGCAAATCATGGAAATAATCCTCCTCCTCAGAGGAACAATACAAGTCAGCACTCCACTTCCCATCAAGGGACTTCAAACAATAACCAGGGTTACCGAGGAAACAATAACAATCACAATTCTTTAGGGAACACCTCAAATTAAAATCCACAAAGATTTTCATTCTTCTCCAATAGGATAACTTTCACTCCATTGAGTCAATCCCTAGAATCCGCATTCAAAGAGTTGATGGCCAAAAATGTTATTACTTTACCGCCTCAACGAAATTATGAACCCACTGTAAAGCCTCCATCATGGAATGAGGCATACTATTGTGATTATCATCGATGTAAAGGTCACTGCACCAACAACTGCCAAGCCTTGAAAAATTCCATTCAAGACTTGATTGATAATGACATCATCACAGTAGAAGGAAATCAACAAACCAATGCAAACCACCAAGCATTTCGCAATCCTTTACCTAATTATCAAAAAGGTGAGTCTTCTGACAAAAAAGTGAATCACATCAATGATGATCATATAATCAACCATCTCTACATAGACGATGAGCGGGTAAATGTCATAAAAATCAAAAAGAGGGAGGAATAGAGAGAAGTCAACGCAACAACAAGAGCACAAGAAAAAGTTGTCCTAAAAGGCGCTTCTTCAAAATCCGCTGAACCCCCACCTCACATCAATATGATTTGGTCAATCAACTTCGAAAAACTCCCGCTCAAATTTCTATTTTTGAACTATTAAAGATTTCTCCAGCCCATAAAGAAATTCTTGAAAAGGCCCTTATTGAAACCAACGTATCTATTGATTTGGATGTGAATCAATTTCAAACCATGGTAGGGAATTTTTCCTCATCTACTTGTCTTTCATTTTTTGATAAAGATGACGTTTCCGTAACTCATCCTCATAACTCCTCTTTGTATTTAGAAGTCATGGTTCATAAATTTCACATCAGACGAGTTCTAATAGATGGAGGTGTTGGTTTGAACATATGTACCTTGAAGTTGGTCAAAGCTTTAGGATTTTCTGAGGACTCTATTGATTTCAGAAGAAAGATCACCATAAAAGCTTATGATGATGAAGAAAGAGCATCCAAAGGTCTAATCATGCTGCCAATCAGAGTGGGCCCTGTTATAAAGAATAATTTTTGTCAAGTACTAGATCGTGATCTAGCATATAACATCTTGTTGGGTCATCCTTGGATCCATGAAATGCAAGCTGTACCATCAACTTGCCATCAATGTCTCAAGTTTCCTTATGATGGACAAGAAATCACAATACCTGCTGATAATTCCAACATTCAAAATTGTGACAACATAAAATCCAGTCAAGATACTTTGGTCCCTACTAATCGAGAAGCTCATACTGGTACTTCTCTAAAAATGGACACACAAATCAGTCAATTGACCAATAGTTTTGATAAAAAGATGAAATTCAAGGATCATGGAGTTGGAGAATACTCTCTTTGTCTTGTCAATTTACCTACATCACCTCGATCACATGGACAGCCATCTATTAGAGAACATCAAATATCAGCAGCATCAACATCAAAGAAAATGCCAACAGAGCCAACTACAAAATTTAATGGGCAATTCATCAAAGAAAGATTCCCCATGGAAAACCCTGAGGATACTGAAATTCTAAATTGGCTCTATAAAGATGAAGATGAAGTAGTTTCTAATGTCAAATTACCCACAGACAAATATGGAAAAGGATATTTAATCATGCAAAAGATGGGTTATGATGAAGGACCTATTGGAAAAAGGAAGGAAGGAGTAGTTGAACCCATTCACCTCTGTGGACTTGCTGCAAAAGAGAAAACTGGATTGGGTTATGATACTAACTCTCAAGAAAGAAAATCCAAACACGGCAATGTTTTCACATTGCAAGAAGGCTCAAATTCACAAGAGGCATGTTTGACAACAATTCAGAATTTCCTAGACAACAATTCTGACACAGACTCTGCTGAATATGAATGGGACACCATTTACAATGATGAGTTCTGGAGAGACAAAGAGGTTGATGTAATACACCAATATGTCCCAACTCTAATAGAAGGACAAGGTTCAGGGTCCCAACCGCGAGAATCTGAACCACAAGTTGACTATGACTCTAGTGATATTGAATCAAATCTAAACGAACAAGACTATCATGAGGACAGTATCATCATTGATCGACCTCATACCTCGGATCCTACAAACCACTCTGTCATGAGCTTAACCATAGCCGATCTCACACAGCCTGATGACCCGATACCTTTACTCCATCCTGACCTTATTGATTGGGATTTTACGGAATCTATTAACATACCTATGTTTCTAAGTGATGAAGCTATCATAAACTTCCTTTCCACAGAAGATGCGAATGATTGTTCCACCAGTGATTTCTGACATAGAGTTTTTGACCAGGAGAGTGTCAAGTCTCCTAGCTGCAAAAATAAAAACAAAAAAGAAAGATCTAATGGTGAAAACCAGAATATGGCAGTATTAGATCAAACAAAAGATAAAATAAAGAGCGTATCAGATGGTGAAAACCTCTTTGAGGCGCCAGATGATGGGACTCTTGACACTCTCCCAGAGCATTATCATGAGCGATCGCCTATTCTGATTGAACCTACAAATGTTGTCGATCTCAAAACTTCTGACAAACCAAGAATTTTACAGTTGGCCGCATCTATGACAGAGAAAGAAATACCAGAGTTTATGAAATTCCTGAAAGGCAATCAAGTCAATTTTGCATGGTCTTACGCCGACATGCCTAGTCTTGATCCTGATCTTATCATGCATCATTTATCTATCAAACCAGGTGTCAAACTGGTAAAACAAAAACTCAAAAAGATGCACCCTCATGTTGCATTATTAGTTAAAGAAGAACTGAGAAAAATTATTGATGTGGGCTTCATCAGACCAGTCGACTATGCAGAATGGATCTTGAACATTGTACTTGTATCCAAGCTAGATAAAACTATCAGAATATGCATAGATTTCAGAGATCTTAATAAAGCGTGTCCTAAGGATGACTTTCCATTACCAAATATTGACACCATAGTTGATCTGACAGCTGGCCATGCCATGTATTCATTAATGGATGGTTTTTCTGGATATAACCAAATCAAGATTGCACCTGAAGATCAAGAGAAAACATCTTTCACGTGTCCATGGGGAACTTATTGTTGGAACGTCATGCCTTTTGGTCTGAAAAATGCTGGGGCTACCTACCAAAGAGCCATGACTACAATATTTCATGACATGATGCATATCTTCATGGAAGATTATGTGGATGATATACTGGAAAAATCATACACCAGAGAAGGACATCTTGAAATATTGTCCAAAATATTTGCAAGATTAGAGAAATTCAAAGTTCATCTTAACCCTAAGAAATGTGTTTTTGGGGTCAAGTTTGGAAAACTTTTGGGGTACATTGTTTCAGAAAAAGGAATTGAAGTAGATCCTACAAAAGTTCAAGCAATTATGGAAATGCCCCCACCAAAGAACATCAGTCAACTAAGATCACTACAAGGACGACTTCAATCTATACGGAGGTTCATCGCACAATTGGCTGACAAGAGTTTACCATTCACACATCTACTGCATAAGAATGTTCCTTTCAAGTGGGCTGACAAATGTGAATTGGCCTTTCAAAAAATCAAAGAATATCTAATGACTCCACTGGTTCTCATATCACCAGATCCAGACATACCACTCATCTTGTACATTGTTGCAATAGAGACATCTCTGGGGGCACTACTAGCACAAGAAGACTCTACAGGAAAGGAACACGCAATCTACTACATCAGTAGAACATTAACAAGTCATGAGCTCAACTACACTTCTATTGAGAAGGCTTGTCTAGCAGTAGTCTTCGCTTCACAAAAGTTTTGACATTACATGCTGACCCATACAGTCAATTTGGTTTCGAAGATTGATCCACTCAAGTATTTATTGAGCAAGGCATCATTGACAGGACGGTTAGCCAAGTGGGTAATGATTCTTAGTGAGTTTGATATCCATTATGTTGATCGTAAGGCAATCAAAGGACAAGTTATCGCCGATCAACTAGCTGAAGCACCATTACAAGTAGATCATCCCCTGCACATTGAGTTTCCAGATGTTGATGTCTTCACTGCAGAATCTAAACAAACATGGGCCTTATATTTTGATGGTTCTTTCACGCAACATGGATCGGGAGCAGGCATACTTTTTGTCACCCCTCAAGGACACACCATTCCTCATTCATATCGGCTAATGTTCCCATGCACCAACAACATAGTTGAATATGAGGCATTAATCACTGGACTCAAGATAGCAATGGAATGGAGAATAACAGAGTTACAGGTATATGGTGACTCACAATTGGTCATTTGTCAGATCAATGATGACTACCAAACCAAAGATGAAAAACTATTACCTTATAAAAAAATGGTGGATGACTTTAAGAAGTATTTTGTGGACATCAAATTTACACAGATTCCAAGGCTTAATAATAAAGCAGCTGACGCTATGGCTACGATCGCATCATTGTTACAACTCCCAGAAACTCAGCATCGTTACCAATTTCTGGTAGAACAATCATTCACACCTGCATATGATACCCCTGAAAGCCAAATCATTTGTCACTTGGTAGGATCCGATTCACCTTGGTACGGAAAAATTTATACTTATCTCAAAGACAACATCTTACCACCCGATCTATCCCGTAACCAAAAATGCAACTTTATCCGCCAATCCACTCGCTATACCCTCATCGCTGACACCCTTTATCGTCGTGGTCTTGATGGTACTTTACTCTGATGTCTTGAATGTGAAGAATCTGACAAAGCTTTACAAGAAGTTCATGGTGGCATCTGTGGTACTCATTCAAGTGGACTGACCTTATCCAAGAAACTGATTAGAATGGGTTACTACTGGCCTACAATGGAGAGGGAATCATTCACATTTGTGAAAACATGTTCAAAATGTCAGATCCAAGGGAATCTCATTCATGCTCCTGCACAAGAACTCCAACCATTTTCACCAACCTGGCCATTTTCTCAATGGGGATTAGATCTAGTGGGCAAGATTCATCCTTCTTCATCAAATGGGCATAAATTTATCATCACAGCAATAGAGTATTTTACTAAGTGGATTGATGCAGTCCCTCTTACCAAAGTTACCGGCAAACAAATATCATCATTCATACTCAACTATATCATTTGTCGGTATGGCATTCCCAACTCCATTATTACAGATAATGGCCGACCATTCAAAAATCAGGATGTTGATGAACTTTGTGAAAGATTCCACATACAGCATAGATATTCAACACCTTACTATCCACAAGGGAATGGCCAAGCAGAGGCCTCAAATAAAACTATATTGAAAATCTTGAAAAATACTGTGAATGCATCAGGGAAGGATTGGCATGTTCAACTCAATCCTGCTCTATGGGCCTACAGAACCAGTGTCTGCATGCCAACAGGAGAAACACCATTCACCCTTGTTTATGGAGCAGAAGCCATATTTCCCTTAGAAGTGGAGATTCCCTCACTCAGAGTATCATTGAAAGGCTTAACAATAGATGATGAATACAGAGTTTCCCGACTCCAAGAGCTTAAATTTCTAGATGAGAAGAGACAAAGAGTAGCTAATCATTTGAAAGCTTATCAACAGATGATATCTCGCAGTTACAACCATAAAGTAAAACCACGTACCTTTCAGGTGGGTGATCTTGTTTTAAAAGAGAATCCACGCAATCAACAAGACAATGGTTCAGGAGCCTACAAGCTATCAATGCCAGAAGGGAACCTGTTTGACGAGCCGATCAACAGCATGCATCTGAAGAAGTATTATGTCTAAGACGATCATCATCATCAGAAAAAGTCCTGAAGAAATATAAAAAAAAATCAGAAAAAGTCCTGAAGAAATATCAAAAAAATCAGAAAAAGACTTGAAGAAATATCAAAAAAATCAGAAAAAGTCCTAAAAAAAAAAAGCACTCATAGGGTGAAAACCTGGCAAACAGGCAGTCTATTGACAATAAAAATGCAATAAAAGCAAATAGTGAAAATCTGGAAAATAAACGCTATTTGTAGCTCTCCATCTATTAGTTCATGTTCTGCGCTTAACTTTTCAGTCTTCATTTTCATGCATCTTTTCCATTATCTTAGGGTTACACCAGCACCATGCCATCATCATTTGCCTTGAGTGATAATGTCTTACCATGGCTTGATTATTGTACATATTCATTTCAACAAGTTGTGTTGATACCAAGGGCAAATCTCGGAACACTAGGGGCAATCAACTTTCAGATCTTCCCGAAAACAGTAAGACAATGACATCGAAGTCAATCACGCGCAAAAAAAAAATCAAATTAAACCAAAACATCCAACCATTGATCCATATCACAGTAGCTTTCAACTGTGTACCTTATCATGACTCATATCTGGATGATCTCTAAATCTGAATTAATATTTGGAATCACAGTATTCTATTTTTGGAATAATGGTTGTTTAATTTTTGATATCATTTCTCTGGAGCACACTCAATGATGTACTGAACTAGAGTGGCAAGGAAAGAGGATTATTTTTCTTTGTCTACTATCTGGAGGTTAATCATTTATCTGTTGCAAATATGTCGCGAGACATGATTTTCATTGATGACAGCTCCAAATTGGCATCAGATGGTGGTTAGTCTTTGTCTGTTTATGCAAGAAATGCTCAGGTCATCTCGGTTCAATTATACCTAGATGCTTGTGTTCACTTGCTATATTAAAAACCATGAAAGTTGTACTCAGGTCATCATTGGTGCTAATTTCCCCTCTGATGCTTGTACATACTTCCAACATGTTAAAACGCTCTATGATGATTTAAACAGGCTCACTAAAAGGCTCAACAAAATGATCGGCTTCATTTAGTTGCATTTCATTTTAGGTCATTGTACATAACTGCATCTTGGGTTTGACATCTTGAGTTTTTGAAGGGTCAATGGCTGACATCTTTTGGACTATTTAAACATTTGTATCACCACCATCACATTTCATCATCAGTAGCATTATCATTTCATCATTTCAAAATTGGTATCATCTTATTAGGTGCATTCCATATCATTTCATATTAGTTTCCTTATTGCATCCACCAGCATCTCATGTTATTTGCATCTCCATTATCGTTTTGATCAATATTTTGGGTCACAATTTATTTCATCCTTATTATCATTTCATTTAACATTGCATTTATTATTACCATTTAATTATCATTTCTTTTCATTTTTATATCACTTTATCATCCTTGCATTTTCATTGTTTTAGTTTCATTGTTGCATCCATTATCATTCCATCATTTCATATTTCATTATCAATCTATCAGTTCATTATTATCATTTTAACGACATATTACCATTATCTCATTCATTTCACTTTGTATTATCATTATTTTTTTATCTCATGGTAGTTTCATATACGTTTTCTTACCATTTCATTTCATTCACTTATCCCTCTTTCCATCCATTCGTTAGTATTATATGGTCATCTTTTCATTATTTCCTTATTTTTATCATTTATTGCATTACCACCTCATTATCACCTCATTTCACTATTCATCACATAACTATCATTCTATTATTATATTCCTTCATTGCATTTCATATCATTTACCATTTTCCTTTCATTTCATTTCATATTATTTTCGTATCATTTTATTTCATGTCATTTATCATTTACCATTTCCTTTCATTTCATATTATCATATCATTCCATTTTCATAACATTTTTCATATCATTTCATTTCACATCATATCATTTTATTTTATATCATTCATCATTTCATTCCATGTCATTTATCATTTATCAGGTCATTTCATTTATCATTTCATTACAGTTCATTTCATTCCATCTCATTCACATCATACCATTTATCATTTTTCATGTCATTTCATTTCATTTTATCTCATTTCATTATCATATTCATTTCATTAGCATATTCATTTCATTTCATTTCATCTCATTTCATTATCATATTCATTTCATTAGCATATTCATTTTATTTCATCTCATTTCATTATCATATACATTTCATTAGCATATTCATTTCATTTCATTTCATCTCATTTCATTATCATATACATTTCATTAGCATATTCATTTCATTTCATTCCATCTCATTTCATTAGCATATTCATTTCATCTCATTTCATTAGCATATTCATTTCATTTCATCTCATCTCATTTCATTATCATATACATTTCATTAGCATATTCATTTCATTTCATTAGCATTTCACCTCATCTCATTTCATTATCATATTCATTTTCACATCTCATTATATTATTTCACAATAACATTTCATAGCATATCACTTAACATTTCCATTTCATATCATATCATTTAACATTTTCATTTCATCTAAATTTCACATTTCATACCATTTCATTTTATCATTTCATTCACTCATACCATTTTCCATCCCATCATAATCCGAAGCACAACATTCATATTTCATTTTTTTTTATCTACACTACAAAATTTACAAATACACATCATAGGCAATTCATCTGCATGACATTGTTAGTACACATCATCAGATAATCATAATCATAATAAAACATCAAAATCAAACCATCCTACATATCATGTTAGTCATCAAATCATTTACATGCATAACAACATCCATAAACATATAAACATCAATGCATATCATATCATCACATCATCATCAAAATAATTCATCACCGCTGCATAGCATCGCTCATCAAAAATGATACAAATGTCCAAATGTCCAATGAAACTACAATGTCCAATACATCAAACATGATCAAAAATGGCATATACGTGCTCTGCACTACAAAGTCTAGCTGGTGGATGCTCCTGATGGTGCTGGTCCGGAGGGAGGTGGTCTGCCACTGGTGCCTGCATCTGGGTCCTGTCGTGGCCCTGTCACTCCCCTACTCTGGGTATGTGTCTGTGATCTGCTCCGGGTCCTACTGTGGGATCTCAGGTATGGCTCTCTACGCTCTGGAGGGCATAGCTCCTCGTATCTGACCCTGTAATACTCTGCCTCCCTAGCCATCTCCATGCCCTCTGCAATGGCCTCTCACAGTGATGCACTCTCTACTGTGCCCATCAATCTCTGCGCCACGCCCTCAGCCTCTACTGCTCATCGCCTGAATGCATCCCTCTTAGTAATCACCTAAGCCAACTGTGGGTCTGAGGCAGGTGCCTATACCTGTGCCTGTTCCTGTACCTGCGCCTGTGCCTGTGCCTGAGCAAGCTGTGTCTGTAATTGCAGAATAATAGCCTATGCCTGTGATAGCTGACCCTGCTGCCCCTGCAATGTCTGCACCTGAGCCTGTAGAGTGGCTATCTGCCCCTGCTGTGAGGAAGAGGTTAGCCAGATCACTGTCCGCCTCCCTATCCCTGTCCTCGGACGCTGCATAATCTGCACACCCCTCAGGATATCTAGCCCCCCTGGTGCAGGTCCTCCCATCCCCCCATCATCCCCACCATCATCATCATCACCATCTGAGCCCTCCTCCTCTCCGCTCTCCTCCTCTCCTCCAACAGCTCCCTACTCACCACCGGCCACATCTTCCTGTCCACCCACCCCAGGCGGTGGTACTCTCACAATAGGCGCTGGCTCATCCGGACTGGTAAATCGTGGAAAGGGATGTGTGTGAAAATAGGCAGCATACTCATCAGACATCCCGACATCCACTACGTCTCGTTTGTCCACCCATGCCTCAGGTGCTAAGGCCATGTACTCTGTATAGGCGGCTTGGTACACTATGCATGGCCCCCATCCAGCCTCATCTCTGCTCCAGGCGTAGTGTGCAATACCCTGCGGCATCCCCTGTGTGAATCCGAACTACCTCTGCACCCGCAATGCCAAAAATCTCTCCAAAATAAAGGGAGTCCTCCCTATCAGAAACCGTGACATACAGGCATAAGGCATCTCAATATCATCGATCGCCCATGGCTCACAATCTAAATATAGTCGCCATATGACCGTATCGATGTCATCCAGAAGTCGTCTCTAGTAGTCTACCTTGCCCAACTTGGGCTGGGTAAGGAACTCAAAATATGTATAAATGTATGGCCTGCCTCGTGCCCTCACTCTGGGGCATGCTGGCCTCGTCACAGCAAAATGCTCCCAGGCCCAAATCTGTAACAATGTAACTCCGCAGGATAGACTGGTGGATCCCCTATAAACCACCTGGTGCAAATCGTGATAAAGGTGAGCTAACATGAAGCTCCCCCACGCATACCTCCTCGGCTGTAGTATCATCTGCTCGAGAATCCTACCCCAGCCCACTGACAACCCCTTTCCCCGGTGATCCAGACAAAGGAGACCTCCGATGAAAGCACCTAAAACCGCTGGCAAGGCTGGATATCCATGAAATTCTGCCCATGGTACCCAGTACCCAGCTATCCTCGCATCTCCATACACTCTCCTCAGAGCATCTATGCCTCCAATCTCCTTGTGATCATAATACACAAGGGCGCCAACAACTGGAATGCCTAGGATCCTATATACATCCTCGGGAGTCACTGTCACCTCACCGGTTGGCATGTGAAAGGTGTTGTACTTCGAGTGCCATCTCTCTGCTAGTGCGGTCAACAAACCTCTGTTGACCCTAATTGGCGGCATCACCAATAAGGGTCTCAAGCCGCAAGCATCAATCATTTCTCTGTCAGCGGGGGTCAACTCAGGGATCCGATCCCATCCCGCTGAATGTCACTCCCTAATCTGGAGGTTTTTGAAAACCTCCTATTTTTTTTTCATCACAGCGATCATCCATCATAATCATATCAAACATTTCAAACCAAATCAAAATCAGATTCATATCTATCAGTAACCTATATCAATGAACTATATCAGACTCATATCAATGCATCAAATCAATGACCCATATCACACATCAGTCCTATCACTCAAATCACATTTATCAAGCTAGATATCATATCACATCTATCCTATCATCAATTACTATTTGTTTTCTATCGCAGGAAGCAAATTTATCAGAAGTCATATCAGTTTCATCTACTCCTTGTTTTCTATCCTAGGAAGCAGGGTTATCAATCAATCATCCAATTTTCCTATCATCTTTATCCATATTAGCATGATGACATGACAATTTACCTATCTATTGACTAAAGAAGCCATACAAAATCATCATTTTTATCACAACAGTCATTCGGGCTATTACTGGATGCGCCATTCTTTTTACGGAATGCGCGTTTTCCCATATGCGCCGTAGTTTTTACCATATGCACTAAAACAGTCACCGTATGCGCGTTTTCCCGTATGCGCCACTTCATTGACCATATGCACCGCTATTTTTGCTAGATGCGTGCTTTCCCATATGCACTTCTATTTTTCCTAAATGCGCTCTATCCCTAAATTTTTGAATCTACCCTATATGCGCACTAGTTTCTACGGGATGCGCTAAACTGGTTTTTCAACAAAATTTAAAAATTAAACCCTATGCGCGTTTGTTTCTACTATATGCGCGCCTATTTTTTTTGAAAGTGCCTAAATTTTCCTATATGCGCGCAAACGTAAATTTTAAAACTGAAACTGCAGAAATTCATGAAAATTTTGATTCAAACAAGAAAATTCAAAAGCAAAGGGGGTTAGATCAACTCACCGGTGGTTCGTACGCTGCTGGCCTCTGATATCGGCACGATCTCTCGAATCTATGACGATGATACGGAATCTCCATCTCGCAATGTCACTCTCAGAGCTATAGTTTCACCACAGTCAAAAGTGCAAATGACTTGTCTCTTTCAACCTTTTTACCTTTTAAAGGTCAACCAAGGGTAAAATGTGACTTCATTTTCAAAATGAACATTTATTTTTCTGTCGTGAGCTAAACCATTTCACCTCTCCTCCGTGATTTACCTCCCGAGGGGGCATCATCAGCAAGAACATCGAAAGCATATCCAGGGCAAAAAATTTATTTTTCTTTGAAGCAATGTGTTTTACACATCACTTCAAAGAGGGGCAAAATGTATATGTCTAAAAATGGTCATGATTAAGCTTGTTAATTAATTAAATATGATTTATTTAATTAATTCCTCTAATGTCATCTACATATAAATAAATTTAATTATTTATTTATATCGTTCATCTTCTGAATTCTCCTACCTTAAATTAAATAAATAATTTTATTTAATTACTAACATTTCTACTCTCCATTTAATTAAATTAAATAAATTGGTATAATTTATTTATATTTAATTATCATTTTGGTTCTAAAGTTTAAATATTTTGAATATTTAAATAATGGAATATTCTCCATCCCATATTCGAATTTAAAATATTAAATATTTTATTTAATATTTTCCACCTCACTCTAATTTCATTTTTAAACATAATTAAATATGAATTATTTAATTATGTGGGTTTCCATTTCCATCTTCACTCCTAAATTAAATAAATTTTAATTTATTTAATTCTAACTCATGCTAACTCACCTTTCCAAATTCTCACTCGCTTTTCGAAATGGAAATTTCTCTTCGAAACTCAATGAAGAAAAAGGGAAACCTTCCATCCTCTTCTCCACTTTCGAAAAATCCTCCACCGTCCGATCGAACAAGCTTAATCAGGACCGTCGATCGATTCAGCCAATCAAATCCATTCGAAAACTCTATAAATTCTAGCACAAATCCAAGCTTTTGGTTACACTACACAAAATCATCCACAATCATCCACAATCATCCACAATCACCCACATTCACACGCATATGCATACTCCTGTTCAGGCAATCAGCGTTATGCATTCACATCATTTTCAGCATCACATTCTCACTTTCATGTTAGCATATATTTGCATTTTTGCATGTCATGCATTTTAAATCTCGTTCTTCATGCTATCATTTTGTTGAGCTCTACCTGCTGATCTGAGAGCCATTCGAAGCAACAAAATGGTGAAGATAGAGGGGGATAAAATTATTTCGAGAGGTTGTTATTACGGTTTGCACACTTTGTTTTCTTTCTTTCAGCTTTTCGATTTAATGTTTTATTAACATGTGTTTGAATTTAATTTAAATTTGATCATATTTTCTCACACACAAGTACATTAATCATTTTCTTGATTACTTTGTGATGGTTTTATGTTGCATTTGGATTTTGGCATGTATTGATCAGTTACAGGTGCTCATGGATACTTGGAGACATAGGTGATAGTTGGAGTTCTCTTGTTATTAGAGACATTTTCTTGAGATGGTTACTCTTTGGAGGTTTCAATAGGAAGTCTAAGGAGCATACACCTTGGTTGGACATGAGTTGAACATGCACTGATAGAGGAGATTGTTCTTGTAGTGATTCATGATGGATTGGTTATCCTAGAGGAGCATTACCATTCCCCACTCTTGGTCTACTTGATAGTTTATCATTTGAGAGATATGGATCTTGAGCTATGGTTAGTTAGTTCTAGAGGATTCATTTTGAGGGATGCTTAGCAAGGTTATCTCCTTGTTCATTTGAGTTTATGATATCATTCTTTGACAAGGATTGTTAGGAGATGGTTTATGGGCTGATTTCCAAAACTTGGAATGGTTACATTGAGTTTTATCTTCTTGATTTGAGAGGCTTACATCCATGTTGGTATTATTACATTGATTCATATGTTGTACTTGATCTATGAGATTGAGTGTTATGGATGTTGTTGAGGCTTTTCATTTGGGGTTTTTAGGAGATCATAATTGACAAAACATTGCACTTCTGAGGCATTGGTAGGAGGACACTATGTTTTATAGGTTTTCTCTCTTCATCTAGATGTTCATGTTTTGGGAGGATGGTGGCAGCATGTTGTGAGAGATTATGCAGCTCTTTGGGTTGTATATGTGGATCATTTTTATTGTTCTTGGTACTTCATGCTTTGATTTAATTATCACACATTGATATAGTGTTGATTGGTAGACTTGATATGCTTTGAGATTACCTATGAATTAGGAGTTCATGGATATGTATGCTCTTCATTGACAGGTTTGATATAGGGAGCTTGATTGTAGTTTATGGGTTTTATATGTTCTTGGCATGAGTTTATTAATGTATTGATACCTTGGAGGTATGGATGGTTGGATGTATTATCATGTGTTGTGGATTCTATTTCTGATATGAATGTGGGTTTTTTCTTCATGACAGCAGCTTGTTTTTGTAAACAAAGATTTTGGTAACCCTATTGGACACTTACCCTTCTAGGATCTTTCACCTAAAAGGGAAGGAATAGGGTTAAAAATCTATGTAAACACTCAAATATTAATGTTAATGAGATGTAATTATGTCTAATTAAGATGTAATAATGCAATAATCTGAAATTGAAGTAATCTAATGATGCAAAACTATGAAAATGTAAAGTGTTGGAAAACAACATCAATATGCAAACATGAACTAAATGACCTAGAAATGCAAATAAAACTAAATAGAAAGTTATGAAATAGAATGTATGCACCTAGAGACTGAAAATGGATGGCATGAAGGTTTCAAATCCTGATAAAATTGACTAAAATGTTGACCGGAACACTTAGGGACCAATCTAGGCGACTTAGTCCCAATTTCGAAAAAATTGCCTAGAAACCAGTTTCTGCCAAATGGGTATCTGGATCTTAAAAAATAATTGAAAATTAGGTCCATTGGGACTAAGTCACCCAAGGTGGTGACTTAGTCCACTTTTGAATCTCTAAAAAATTCAGAAGTAGAAACGGATGCCCTAGGTTTGCAATTCGGTTTCCTACAGGTGTTCGCTTATGAAACTCTAATTTATGAACCTGAAAATGACTTTTAGGTGATATTTGACTTGTTGAATGAAGATAAGACTTGAGAAACCTTGAAAATTTATCTCCAGTGATTTCCAAGCTTCTAAGAGTCCTAAATCTGCAAACACACATGAAGAGAAGAAGAAATTTTGATTGTTAGGGAATGGGGTTTACCTTGGTCAAACCCCTTTTAGTTAATTATTAAACCAAAAGGATGAAAGAATGGAATGATACATGCAATAATGGAGTTTATTACCTTGCCATAATTTTGATCTTTATTTTCTACAACAAATAATGAATCATCTGCCCTTGAATGTCTTAGGAAGTTATCTTGATGACTTGCAATTTGATAAAACCCTAGCTTGCTTGACTTGAGAAAGAAGATAATTGATGAATAAGTTGTGAAAATGAGTTAATGAATGAATGGGGGTTGAAATGACAAGAAAAACAATTATTTATACATAATTATTCCTAAATTATCAAAAATACCTCATCACAGGCTGACCTTAGGTCTTAAAGAATAAAAACCTGAAAGAAATTTGAATTAATTTTGATTTTTGTGCCACATGGGACTAAGTCGCCCTAGCTGGTGACTTAGTCCACCTAGGAAATTTTGAGTGGATTTCATAGATTAAAATGTATTAAATTTTTTTTATTGGGTTCTTCTTCAACAAGACATTTAATTAAGGCCTGTAAGTGCATAAAGGGGCCATTTAAAAAATAAGAAAGGTGTAAATATTGATGACAAGCCTAGGAAAGTGTGAGAGTTTGTTACAAGTCTTTATAACACTTTGAAATAGGTCTTGGTAGGGTTATTTAGGTGAATTATAACATTATGGTCCTAGAAAAGTGTGAATATATATTACAACACCTTTGCAAGACATCAATAAATGTATTTTATTCAATTTGCAAGGGTTCAAGACTTAGTGTGGATGTGTAAACACCTCAAAACACCAAATCAAGGCCTCATTAAGTTCATTTTGTCATCAATTATTCTCATATCAAGCAAAGTATACACTTGTTGGAAACATATTAATCCCCCACTTTAGTGAGAGGATGAACTTGCTTCACACACAAGCTAAAGTAGCCATTCAAGAGGATTCCAATCATACCAATGCAGATGACAAAGAATGACAAAGATCAAAGGAGGTTGTGAAATCCCCCAGGATCAAAGATCCTAAGTCAAGCCAACATAAGCATGAAAGGAGACATGCAGGGTGAATGATTTGGAACAAGACAATATACATGATCATACAATGGCAAGAACTAGAAGGAAATGAAAATGAGGTGGATCAAGCTTTGATCATTTGTCCAACTAGTTGTGGATTAGATCTAGGCTTGTTTGTCCAAAAGAAACTACATACTCACTTTGGGGCGACGGAACTCTTGGCTATCTGTCAGGTGAGAAATCCCAAAAGGGTGAAGTACATACACTTAGTTGGTATGCACTCACACACACACAGGTGGCTATGGGGAAAGTCATGCCACTGGTTGGGATTCCTGCTTAACCATATTAAAGTTATACCTCCTGATAACTTTAATAAGGCACCATAAAGGAAAATAATTTTTGAGCTCTATGAAGTAAGCAAAACTTCATATGCTTGACACTCATAAACAGGATGGCACCACAGGCATGCAAGCTATATTATGCAAGGTGGCCATATAGTAAAATAGTGCAAGGAATGTTCAAAGGGATTTTTCTCAGTTCGTGCAAGGTCTCATCTTAGGGGACATTGTGCTTGATGTCTCCAAGAGAGGATAAGTACAAGAGAGGTATCATGCTCTTAGAGGGAATCAATCCCAATGACACCACTAAGAATAGGACGCATCGCAAGAAGAAAGAAATTGCACAATGAAATATGAGTGTCAGTGTATTCCCCCACTTTAAAGTGGTTGCAAGCACCAGTACTATGAGCAATTACTTTAAAGTAGAAGAAGGAAGCCCTATGCCAAGTCATATGTTTCCAATAAGCTATGTCATGAAAAAGGTAGTATGTCACATGCGAACCAACTTAAGGAATGTCATCCACATCCCAAGATTTCTCTTATATGTTCATGAAAGGTTAATGACTAACCAAAGGAGGCAACCACAAGTGAAATACAAGGACAAGGCTATTGAACCCCCTTACCCCCACTTAGTGTAGGACAAGGGTGAGCTGAAATGGTGCATACTAGAGTGAAAATCAGTATCAAGTAGAGGAATGAGGTCCCCCCACAGAGGGAAGCATACCAAACTCCTAAAAATGTTGTATTTTATGACTCAAGGCTTTACATTCATTAGTGGAGTGACCATGAACTCTATGATAGGCACAGAATGAAATCTTGTAATAGAATTTATTTTGAGTTCTTGGAAGAAGGGTGATCAAGTGATCTTGGAGGATTCATGACAAGATTCCCTCTTGATCAATGGGAGACGGTGGTCTTGTAGTTTTTTTCAAAGATACATCTTACTTAGTATTATTTGGCATACCTTAAGACTCTTTAAATTGTGAGATTTTTTTCTCTCCCTTTTAGGAGGGTGTAAAATCTAACGAATTCAATTCATTAGTGTTTTGCATGATGATATTGACATTGAGCAAAGATGTGTTGATGTTGATTGAAGGCTTGGCAATTTCTATCAAAGGACAATAACCAAGGCCATGTGTTGTGTTTTGTGTAATAGGATCTATAGGGTTGCAAATGCCTTGTTTGTGAGCACCACATCCTTGTCCACTATAGCCAAGTTTATGCATAAGTTCATAACCTTTTCCACAAAGCTTTTTCATTGCTTTTGAATTGGGTGGTTGTTTGTTATTGTGTTCATCAAAGGTTGTTGTGTAATTGGTTATGTTTTGGTCTAAAGTGGTTGAGGTGGATGCTTTCGAAGGGCCATCCATGAGTGGTGGTGTGAAGTCTAAGGAACCCCAATCATTGTCTAATTGTTGTTGGTTATCTTTTTGTTGCACAGGTTTCACTTGTGTGATTAGTGTTAAGGTGTTCAAGGGGTTCTCTTTGTTTTTCTCAAGATGCAAGACACTATCAAGCTCATGATCAGCATCAATTGTACACATTTTGTTGTTGTAGATGTATTTCATTTTTCAATGAAGAGTGGAAGGCACACCATTCATTTCATGAATCCACGGCCTGCCTAGAAGAAGGTTATATGAAAGAGCATGAGGCATAACCTAGATTGGTGTATTCAATGTGACTTCTCCAACTATAATAGGTAAAGTGATCACACCGAGCAGTTTATTTTCTACATTTTCAAAGCCCTTAATAGATAAAGAATCAGGTTGAATATTTAATTTATCCACACAAAGCCTATCCAAGAGGTTTACGCTACACACATTAAGGGTTGAGTCATTGTCAATAAGGTTTCACTTTATCCATATCGTATTGTATTGAGCAATGATCATGAAAGCTTCATTTTTTTTTGCACTTCCAAAGGGGGGAGTTCACTCTAGTGGAAAACAATGTCAGCATTCAATCCTTGAATTATGTTTGCTATGTCATTCATTTGCGTATTAGAAGGGATAGGAACTTGTTGTAAGGATGTTTGAAGCATAGTGTGATAGGTAGGTGAATTTTGGAGTAAATCCCATGGGGATATCTTTGCAAGAGTATTCTTAATTTGTTCAACAAGATCATACTCCCTAATGTGTGAATTTAATCGAGGAGCACTAGGCAATACGGGATTAGGAAAAGGTAATGGTGTTGGGGTGGGTTGTTAAGGTGATGGATTGTTTCTAATGTAGTGTGTGTGAGCAACAACATCATGATTAGGTGGGTAAAGGGTAAACTCGAGTTTAGGTGGAGGTGGAGGTTGATGTGATAGTGGGTAAAGGATAAGTTTAGGTTTGCATTGAGTTTGGTGATTGTGTGAAGCTAGGTAGAGAATTGGAGGGTTCTTAGTATGTCGCATGGGGTATGTATGAGGTCCATTGATTGAGGGGACTCTAATGGAAACTTGCACATTCATAACCTTAGCGGTCTTGGTTTGATGTATCTCTAATGAAGGGAAATCTAGAGTCACCTTTTTATCTAAGGAAGACACATTATAATTGTTGTTGTTTTCTAACACCATGATATTCTCCTTAGGAGGAGAGTTTTTAGGAGAACTACAAGCCAAATATTTGTGGCATTCATGGGTTGGTTCTTCTAAAATGATGTCATTGCAAGTAAGGGAATGATCAATGGTTGAATGTTCGTGCTCAAGAAGATTTTTGCTAGGTGAAGGGGGACAACGAAGATATTCATGACCTTCATTGATTGTGTTTTCTAACAGCAAAGTATCTTCTTCACAACTAAGAGAGATACTAGGAGAAGAAAAAATGTTAGTGTCATGATTACCTATGGGTGTATTGTCTTGTGTAAGAATAATTTTTTGAAGTGAAGGGGGACAACTAAGATTCTCATGATGTTCACAAAATAGGTCTTCTAACATCAAGTATCATCTTCACAACAAGGAGAGATACTAGGAGAAAAATAAATTGGAATGTCATGATCATCTAAGGTTGTGTTATGTTTGTTGTGAATGTTTTGTCCACTAAGAGAGGTAAAAGGAGAGAAAAAACTAGCATTCTCAAAATGCTCATTAATTGATTCCTCTACTAAAATATCTTCGTCGGCAAGAGGAGAGATATTATGAGAATAACACATATGATCGTTAGGAATGGCCCAAGTTGTAGTCTCTTTCACTAAAACACTCTCATAGGGAGGGGATAGGAAAGTTTTCTTAATATGTTGACATATGTAAGGTACTAGGATTGTTTGAATAAGAATGAAAGTACATGTAACCATTTCATGCAATTTTTCAGCAATATGAACAATGTATAGGGTATGTGCAGGATCATGGTGGGCCAAAAAGTGGCAATGAGGAAAAAAAATGTCTTTCATTGACCAAAAAATGCGAAAAATACCGTGTTGACTTTTTTTAGGCTCGGGTGTTAGTACACACCACCATAGCAAACACCAAACCTAGTTTTACAAATTGGATATCTGATTTGGATCGGATATCCGATTTGTAAAAAGCATATATATAAAAACTATGTCACTGTTTTAAAGTTATTTCACAGTTAACAACCCGCAGGCACACAGTGAATTGATTCTTCGCGTAACGGATATCCGATTTGGCAAAAATCCGATTTGAAAAGGTAAGTTTATTTATTTTTATTCGATTTGATTCAATTTTGAATTAGATTTGAATAATTTCAAATAGTTTTTTGTGGATATTTTTTTTAAATAGGGTTTTTGATTGAATTTTTATGAAAAATTTGAGTTTAGAATGGATTTTGATAAAAAAAAATGAATCTTTTTTGTGGATTTTTTCAAAATAGGGTTTTGATTGAATTTTTATGAAAAAATAAATTTAGAATGGATTTGATTAAAAAATGAATGTTTTTGTGGATTTTTCAAAATAGGGTTTTTGATTGAATTTTTATGAAACAATTGAGTTTAGAATGGATTTTGATAAAAAAAAATGAATGTTTTTTATGGATTTTGATTTACAAATAGTGTTTCTTATGTATTTGTATTAAAAATTAGAGAAATTTATAGATTTTTGTTAAAAAGTAGGGTTTTTTTTGGATTTTTTTTAAAACTAGGGTATTTTTATAATATTTTCATTTATATTGTCTAATTTTAGTTAGATTAATTATTTTTTAACTTTAATCAGGCATTATGGCTGTCGAGAATGAGAATGCACAAATTCCACCAGTTGAGAATGAAAATCCACCGGTGAGAATCAAAAGCAGAAATGCCAAATGCTCCACCACCTCATGACCATCAATTGAAGACTTAATTCATGAAAAATTGGAGCAATTAAGGGGCATTTCTGATGTTTATAAGAAAATCCCTCGATTATCTTGTATGTCAACCACATTGACAGGAATAATTACAAATGTAGAAACCCTCTCCACCCAACATAATGCCTTTCATTCGTGGTGAGAAACTATGAGGGAATATTATGCATGTGGATTGTCTTATGATGATGTGAAAGATCTCCAAATAAAAAAATCCCAAATAGCCTCTTTATTTATTAACCCCAGCACTGGTTTTCTAGTTAATGTTAACAAACCAAAACTTTCTATAAAATGGTGCATGCATAGGGGCATAGTAGATAACTTTTGGGATCGTTGGTGTATGGTTTTTGATAAACCACCCAACAATAATCTTGATGTACCTTTTTACTTTATTAAAAAATTATATGCTAAGTTTTTGTTAGGGCATCATGTCAATTACTTTGACATTAAACCCTTCCAGGACGTTGGTGGAGGTATGCCCCAGGATAGGCCAGCGGCAGCTAGAGTAGTCAGGCGCCCACATGTTCTCCATCCTCCCCTTCCTCTGCCACCTCCAGTACAACATCCAGATATTACAGAGGATGCAGCCACACAAACTATCCAGGCCATTCACTCTTTGAGTGGTCTTTTGGTTTCCCATGCTTCTTTAGTAGCTCAACCACAGTCTGGTGATCTTGGTGATGGATCCAGTGTTGTTGCATCATCCTCCTTGGTTCCACATATTTGTGTGCCACATATTTGCAATACGTTCCAACAAATATGCTTGGGTCCTATTGTATAGCCCCCTGAGCAGCCATTAAACACTTCTAATTTTACATCTAGGATGTGGAGATTATAGCAGATCACACGCAGGGGAGTGGAGCACACCCTACAGAGTCCTCTCCTGCTAGAGAGGTGGACATTGGAGTAGTTACACAGGTAACATTTAAGGTGTAAATTCATAACTTTCATTTTTGTTAAACGAATATTAATAAGAGATAGTATCAAGTACTAATATTTATTTATATGGTCTATTTAACAGTTAATTTCTGAGGAGGATCTCACACGGGTGACTGATAGCACCCTTAGGGCCATTTCATTTGGCCTTGAGACACATACAGTATGTATTTTCGCACTCACTCATTTACATTTTTTTACTATATACTTGTTTGTCATTTGAATTGTCATTAATGAAATTATATATTAACTTATATGTTTATCTTATTCTCTGCTTGTAGGAAACACCTAGTCCGAGTGAGGTGTGATGCTCTCCAGACTATGGAGGCACAATGTTAGATAAGGGAAAGGTAATTGAACTCAAATTTGATTGAATTAAGATTTATAAGATCTTTTATTGATTATGCATACATTGACATAGATTCATAGTTTCATATGTACTTGTCATTTTTATGTACAGGCGGTTGTGAGCTATACATCATTGTTGATAAGTGCCACAACACTGAAGGAGTAGGTATTAGACACACGAAGGAGGAGGTGTTGGAAACACCTAAGGGAATCTGAAGATCGACCTAAGAGGGTATGTGTTTTATTTTTATTTTGTGCTTGGTAAATATGTTCTTATTCTGCAGACAATTACATGCTAACTTGGATCAATTTCATGTTTTGTTCACATATATAGATTGACATTCAAAATTTGGTTTGGTTAGTTCTTTGAGAGGGGTATATTCTAGGACTCCTGAACCTTCAAAGAGACGTATATTTTAGGTAATCAAGATTTCAATTTTAGAGTTCAATTATAATTCAATGTGTATTGATTTTTATGTTAATTATTCAATTTTAAATTATATAGTATAACTAATCTTAATTGTGGTTTGACTTTTTCTTGTGCAACTACCTTCAGAGCCAACGAGTGCTTCAAAGAGGCTCCATTTTGATGATCCACCAATAGTTTATGATGAGATAGACATTTTGGCATGTAAATTTTGAATAGATACCAAGATGGCATATGCCACATATTGTAAAACTTTGTTTGAGTTGGCGTTGATTCCATTTTTTTATATGGACATACACTTGATTATTGGATAATTTGATATATATAGAAGTTGACAATTAAAATTTAATTTCCTCCTCATGTGCATGATTAAACTCTTTGAAAATTTAATCAAGTGAGCAATGGTTAAATATCAATGTACAATAGCATAAAAAGAATGGTTAAATATTATGTAGTTTATATTCATATTGTTGATTACATTGCATTGCACATCTTTCAAACTCAAAGCATTACTTCACATTGCATAAATAACAACTAGATACTGATAGATGAAAAA
>VDFB02047230.1:304392488-304414621 GCA_007258455.2 Sequoia sempervirens
GAAACCCTAAACCCTTATAACCCTCTACCATAAACCATTAACCCTTAAACCCTCTACCATATACCATAAACCCTAAACCTTTAACCCTTTAACCCTCTACCATCTACCATTAACCCTTAGGTCTATGTGTACACAAATCAGATATCCGATTTGTAGAAATAAAATCACACCGTTACAAAACATCACAATTTTTTTTCAAATGAATCGAATATCAGATTATAACAGATATTGGATTTGTGGGCCATAGAAAAGCCCCATGTGGGTAGTTTTGTGCATTCCAATGGACCCTACATTCTGTTTGTAGGTGACACACACGCGGTTTCAGACAAGAAGAGACAAAGATCAAATTTTTGTGGCATCTTCTATTGAAATTTGTCATAAGCAATGATTTTTTAGCATCTTTTATGAGGTATAATGGGGAGCAGCATTCATCAGAAGCAAAAACGTAAGAGAAAGCTTACAAAAGAAGAAATTGAAGCATATAGATAAAGAGATAGAGAAAGTCATAGGAAGAGTAGACAAGGTATGTTAAATATTGGCGAACCTAACCCCTATGGTCTTTCAAGTGAAGAGGAAATTGAAGATGTTCAAGGTGAAAATATTCAAGGTGAAAATGTTGGAATTGAATATGTTGAACATGATATTCAAATTAGGAATGAAATTATTGAAATTGATAATGAAAATTTTCAAGGTGAAAATGTTGGATTTGAAGATGTTGAACATGATATTGAAATTGCGAATGAAAATATTGAAATTGATAATGAAAATTTTCAAGGTGAAAATGTTGGATTTGAAGATTTTGAACACGATATTGAAATTGGGAATGAAATTAAATTCAAATTGATATTGAAAATGTTCAAGGTGAAAATGTTGGAAATGAAAATTTTGAACATAATATTGAAGCAAGTGTAAGTTATGTCTCACCAAATTACATGAGAAATGAAGAACCTTGTATGGAAGAAAGATATATTCCAATTTCAAGACCTTCAAGAACCCCTAAATGGTTACTTGAATTTGATGAGAACATTATAAACATCCAATATCCAGCTGCTACAATAGCCAGCTCTGATCCTTTCAAAGAGGTATGCATCTTTTATAGTTTGAATCACCAACTCATCATCATTCAAGTTGTTTAGATTAATATAGATATGTTAGTCTAAGCATATTTTCTATTGTGACAATATAAATTTCTCATTTTCCCACTTTTGTGATATTCTTGGCACGATTGATCATGGACCTGCTGTAACAATAGCCAGCTTTGATCCTTTCAAAGAGGTATGTGTCTTTTATAGTTTGCATCACCAACTCATCATCATTCAGGTTGTTTATATTAATATAGATATGTTAGTCTAAGCATCTTTTCTATTGTGACAATATAGATTTCTCATTTTCCCACTTTTGTGATATTCCTGGCATGATTGATCATGGAACTACTACAACAATAGCCAGCTCTGATCCTTTCGAAGAGGTATGCATATTTTATAGTTTTCATCACCAACTCATCATCATTTAGGTTGTTTAGATTAATATAGATATGTTAGTCTAAGCATCTTTTCTATTGTGACAATATAGATTTCTCATTTTCCCACTTTTATGAGTATTCCTGCATGATTGATCATGGACTTGCTCCAACAAAAGCTAAACTCGGACCTTTTCTCAAGAGGTATGCATCTTTTATAGTTTGCATCACCAACTCATCATCATTCAAGTTACTTAGATTAATATAGATTATGTTAGTTCAAGTATTTTTTCTATTGTGACAATATAGATTTCTCATTTTCCACTTTTACATATATTCTCGCACGCATTGATCATGAACCTCGCTGTAAACAATAGCCAACTCGATCCTTTCAAAGAAGTATGAATCTTTATAGTTTGCATCACCAACTCATCATCATTTAGGTTGTTTAATAATATAGATATGTTAGTCTAAGCATTTTTTCTATTGTGACAATATAGATTTCTCATTTTCCCACTTTTGCGATATTCCTGGCACGATTGATCATGGACTTGTTGCAACAATATCTAGCTTTGATCCTTTCAGAGAGGTATGCAACAAATTACAACAATATAGATTGGTTATTCTAAGCATCTTTTATAGTTTTCATTACCATCTCATCATATTTTGTGTCATTTAGAATAATATAGATTGGTTATTCTAAGCTACCTTGATGATTTGTATAGGTGCTTGTAAGTCCAGAACATGAACATACTACTATTGTTGAAGACTGTGCCCTGAATGCCTCTAATAGGAAAATTTTGTAAAATTTGAATTCTCAAATTGGAAACAATGTAAAACGGTCATAATTGTGTATGGGCATAATCTATACCTAGTGATGTTTTTTGAAATATGGGTCAAATTTCTGGCATTATATAAAGGGTATGTTTAAAATATAAACGGGTCTGTATTTTGGAAACTCAGGTTTTGTAAAGGGGTCTATTTTTGTACTTAATCGAGCTACAACCAAAGGTTTTCTTCCTGGTTCTTTCCTGTCGGTATGCTTATTTGAACTAGGTTTGGTAATACTATCTAGTCCTCTCCCCTACTATCTCTTACTCTATCTCTTACTCAAAGAGTAAGGAGAGAGCTTAACCCATCTATGTTTTTTGAAGAGATATACATATACTAGCAATCACACGTGAAGATGTAATGGGCACATTGATAGGTGCAATATGAAATTATGTATGCTAAAATTTAAGTAATTGCAAGAAGTCTTGTTATGGTGAAATTTTTATTAGAGAATACATAATCATGTTTTCTTAAAGAATAAGTATTGATAGGCATTAATTTTGAAGTAAATTTATAACATATGCAAAGCATTTGTAAATCAATATGTGTGTAATTGTAACCGTAAAATTTGTGCATACCATGTCATTTCCCACACAATTTTGTGTCTATTTTGAAGAAATGTCTTGATACATGTACGTAGTGACTCAACATGTAAATTCAAGCTCATCTCTCTAGCCTTTTATCAATTTTCATACTTAAATCACTATACAATTAGCCCTATCCTATTCTTATTCACACACATCTATACATTTACCTTATTTTCCCATTTATCACATTCACCAATGGGTATGCCCTCATTTATCCATTAGCCACCTAGAATTGATTGTTAGCCACTTAGATTTAACTATTAACCCATTCTAGGACACTTCTTCAATTGCAAGGGTGACCTCATGGTCACAAACCTATTCCCTTTCATTTTAAAATTCAAAATTCAAACTTTTGGCTAAGTGGCATCATTCACCCACTTTGAGTTGACTAAACACATGTTTGGCATAATTTGATGATATATGCTAGCATTAATAACATACAATATATTCATTATAATCATGAAAACATTCATTTATCTTATATCATTGGAGCAATTAATAGTGAGACATTTTGATTCATTGCAATAAAAATGAGTAACAAATTTGAACATCTAGAGTGCTTGCCAACTATTTTTAATCTTGTTTCACTTTTTGGGGATTGATCTAGGAGAACTTGCCTCCCCATGAGAAATCAAAAATCCTTATGATATTTCTAAATACCACCAAGTCCCTAGATATTCAAGAGTAGATCAAAGATAAACATTCATACCCTTATCAACGCTTAATTATCCAATACCCCTATCAACCCTTAATTATGTTAGGTTGATTGTGTTTGATTGATTGCATTTACTTAATTATCCTAGGTTAACTTCATAAATAATCTTTTTTTTTTCTTTATATTTTGTTGAGCCCAACCAATCCTACACTTGATCCAACCTTCATTTTAGGGTTTTACATTATTAAGGTTTTCAAATCTACAGTTTTCTAAGTTTACATTCTATTTTCAAATTTGAACTTTCTTATACATCCTTGTACGTCATTGATACATTTTTCTATTAGGTTTTTCATTTTTTATGTTAAGATATAGTAAATTATATTCACTTGCAATTTGATGTGTAAATCTCTTGTATTGTTAGAATGAGTACTTGAATGATCATGAGGTGTTGAGGGAAATATTGTTTTCATTAGTATTCTTTGGAATGCTTGGGATATTGTTGTAATGGCATTGAATAAAGAAGGTCATCAATGGGAGTCACACAATCATTTCCATCAATGAAATTGACCATCTCTCACATGTAATGCTTGGGAGTTACATTGGGAGAAGTGGATCATCTTTCCATAATGTTATGGGTTCCTACTTAGTTGATATGTTCATAGTGGAGGGCTAGTTTTGGGAATTTGTGCTCTTGATGAGTTATTGGTCAAATACATTATCTATTCATGGATTCTATCTTGAGTGCTATCATAATTACATGTTGGGGTGGTTCATGGTTTTAAACTATCAAGAATGGTTTTGGTGGCAATTAGTTTAGGGAAACCACTTACATGGTTTTATCTTCCCATTTCTTTGTAAATTGGAGGAATTATATGGAGGTTTCATGGGTTATGCAGATGTACTTAAGGCCTTCAAGGGCTTGAGACAGGTTTGGTTGAAGGAGTTTTTTTCTTTGAATCAATAAAGTTTCAATTGCTTAGTTCATATTTTACTACTTTTCTTGTGTTTTTTGCCTGTGCACAAGCCATTCAAGCATTTTTGTATTAAAACTTTATGTAGAAACATTATTACATGTCTTGACATTATTTCAAGAGTGGAAGGCATGGAGAACTGGGTTTTGAAATAAAATGAAGAGTTAAAGGTCTAAAAATGGTGGTTTTTTTTCACTTGAAAATAGAGTTTTTACCCTAGGGTTTGCAAAAAACTCTGAGATACCAGAAGTTTCTTTGTTTTCTAAGCATATTGGGGCCTAAATAAGGGTTTCTAAGGTGGTGGTAGAGTCTGAAAGGTTGTGGAAGTGCTACATCCAATAAACCCTCAAGAATTACACTAAAAACAAGGGTTTTTTGATTTGACGGTTACAGGTCCGTAAAAATGGAATCCAATTACAAAATCTTTGTTTTCTTGGAAATTTATTTGCTGCCCCAAGGTTTCAGGGGTCTGTGTGGTGTTTGAAGGTATGTTGCTTTGCATTTTTGGGCTAATTGAGTAGCCTGTTCAAGGGTGAATGTATAAGAAGTCAATGCTGGTCCAAAGGAGTCTATGTTGTTTCTCATATATGTTGTGTAACTTGGATATGGGTGTTTGAATTAGTCATGTGTTCGTCTGGTGTTTTGGAAAATTGTAGAGTAATTGGACAAAAACTAGTTTCTCACTATTACAAGGGTTTAAGGGGGTTAAAGAGGGAAATGTTTATTTAGTTGCTTGTCAAGTTTTAAGGGAGTTTTGGACTGTCAGAATAATCTTGTTAGATGCCTCAAATAGGCAGGTTGCAAAGAGTTTGTGATTGTGCCCTTGTGTCTGCATCAATTTTTCACCTAATTTCACTCGGTCCAATGTAGCTCAGAGTGATTAAGAAATTTCGTTGCAAAAGAGGACCATCCCTAGTGTAAACGTACCCATCCAGATGTGTTGGAACAGTCTGTTTGGTCGTACGAGTTGCAGAATGAAAGTTGCACCACTTTGCAGCTTTACACTACTTGCATCTAGCAACTTTTCCCTCCATTGAAAAGTCATCACCACAGGAAAACGCCTTCAAGATAGAAAAAACTGAGATAGGGTTTTTTAGAAGGTCCCAATACAATCCCATAGCCTCAGATAGAGAGTCTATAAGAATCATGGTCTCCAAGAAATAGCCCTTCAAAGATTGCTTCCTTTTAGCACATTGGACTCTTAAGGGAAATCGCTGGTCCAATGTCGCTCAGAGTGATTTGGCGTATTTGGGTGCAAGAGATGACCTTACCTAGTGTAAACGTACCCATCCAGACATGTTGGAACAGTCTGTTTGGTCGTACGATTTGTGGAATGAAAGTTGCACCACTTTGCAACTTTACACTGCTTGCATCTGGCAATTTTTCCCTCCACTGAAAAGTCATCACCATAGGAAAACACCTCCGAGATAGCAAAAACTGAGAGAGGTTTTTGTAGATGGTCCCAACATGATCCCATAGCCTCAGATGGAGAGTCTATAAGTATCACGGTCTTCAAGAAATATCCCTTCAAAGATTGGTACCTTTTAGCACTTTGGACTCTTAAGGGAAATCGTCGATCCAATGTAGCTTGGAGTGATTCGGTGTATTTGGGGCAAAGAGAGGACCATCCCTAGCGTAAATGTACCCATCCGAACATGTTGGAACAGTCTGTTTGGTCGTACGAGTTGTGGAATGAAAGTTGCACCACTTTGCAACTTTACATTGCTTGCATCTAGCAACTTTTCTCTCCACTGAAAAGTCATCACCACAGGAAAACGCCTCCGAGATAGAAAAAACTGAGAGAGGTTTTTGTAGATGGTCCCAATACAATCCCATAGTCTTGGGCGGAGAGTCTCAGGAACATCACCACGGTCTTCGAGAAATAGCCCTTCAAAGATTGCTGCCCTTGCCACTTGACTCTTAAGTGAAACTAGTGGGCAACATAGTTAACTTCTTCATAAACTTGGTTTGAAGTAATTTCATTCTTTTTTGTGCATTTAAAATGGAGTTTTAAGCCTTCCACCCTAAAAGTGACCTCTAAATAACTTCAAACACCTTAACTACCTCATTCTTATTCATTTTTTTTGCAAACAAGTATTTTCATTCCAAGAGGCTGAGCTTTCATTTTTGCTTGTTGGATTGAATGCGGACTGTGACACAACTTTCTTTTTTCAAAAATTGTTCAACATCATTGAACTAAGAATTTATCACACATCTGTTGAGAAACAAAGGAGTACCACAAACTAAAACACATTACACTTCAATTCTCACTGAGTTGATGTACTCTTCAACATCTCTCTTCTCTAAAAGTGACCTCTAAATCACTTCAAATACCTTAGAATTCACTTTTAAAATAATCTTCAAATCAATACCTTCAAACACCTTTTAACTACCTTTAAAAGCGACCTCTCTAAATCACTTCAAACACCTTAACTACCTCATTCTTATTCATTTGTTTTGTAAATACATCTTCATTCCAAGAGACTGAGCTTTCATTTTTTCTTTCAAAGAAAAGTCTTCCTATGCCACTATTACACTGCATAAGTAAACCAAGTTTTGTATTGTGGACCTATATTAAGCTACCACTCTCAAGTACCAATGTAACAATGATACAAAATAACTTTTGAGACTGTAAGAAGACATCCGATAACTCTTGAGTGTACTAAAAGAATTCTTATGATTTTTGAAGAATGTTGATAACTCTACTCAGTTGTCTTATTTTTTCAATATCACAAGAAATTGAACTCGCATCAATAGATTCTTGTATATCAAGCTACCAGCAATTCAAGTTTCAACTATGAATATTTATCATGCATGTTCTTTTAAAATGACATTCAAGTTTATAGTGGTTTTTTGTTATATGATGTTATGATATTCTAATCGTAATTATGTTTAGGTTGCAAGACCATATATATATAGATATTATTTCTTACATGTTTTCCATTGTCTGCCCTCCCTAACGTAAGCAATGGCTGCATAAAGCGGGAAGGAGGTCAATGCTTCAAGACCCTTTTAAAGTTTGTTTGAGTGCTTTCTTTTATTTTTGTGGGAAGCTGCAGTTAAGTTTCCTCAAAGAAATGTGGGCCTCATAGAATTCATGCAAGTTAATGCAATTGATAGTCGCCTCCAGTTATTAGCGTGTAATGTGGGCACTGCACTCGCTAGGGTTAGATTTTAAAAACTATATTGTTATTGAAATTTCATTCATCAGCATCTAGTTGTTACTTATGCAATGAAGTAATGCTTGAGTTTGAAAGATGCAATGCAATGTAATCAATAATATGAATATAAACTATATAATATTAACCATTCTTTTATGCTATTGGTACATTGATATTTCAACCATTGCTCACTTGATTAAATTTTCAAAGAGTCTAATTATGCACATGAGGAGGAAATTAAATTATGATTGTCAACTTCTATATATCAAATTATCCAATAATCAAGTGTATGTCCATATACAAAAATGGCATCAACGCTAACTCAAACAAAATTTTACAATATGTGGCATATGCCATCTCGGTAACTATTCAATATTAACATGCCAAAATGTCTATCTCATTCTAAACTACTGGTGGATCATCAAAATGGAGCCTCTTTTGTGCTAATTTGTTGGTTTTGAAGGTAAAGGCACAAGAAAAATTCAAACCACAATTGAGACTAGTTATACTATATAATTTAAAATCAAATAATTAACATCAAAATCAATATACATTGAATTATAATTGAACTCTAAAATTGAAACCTTGATTACCTAAAATATATGTCTCTTCAAAGGGTTAGGAGTCCTAGAATATACCCTCTCAAAGAACTAACCAAACCAACTTTTGTAACGTCAATCTATATATGTGAAACAAAACATGAAATTGATCCAAGTTAGAATAGAATTGTTGGTAATAAGAAAATATTTACCAAGCACACAATAAAATAAACACATACCTCTTTAGGCTGATCTTTTGCTATATCTCCTTGAGGTGTTTCAACACCTCCTCCTTGAGGTGTTTCAACACATCCTCCTTTAGGTGTTCGAATACCTACTCCTTTAGGTGTTGTGGCACTTATCAATAATGATGTATAGCTCACAACCACCTGTACATAAAAATGACAAGTACATATGAAACTACGAATCTATGTCAATGTATGCATAATCAATAAAATATCTTATAAATCTTAATTCAATCAAATTTGAGTTCAATTACCTTTCCCTTATCTAACATTGTGCGCCCATAGTTTGGAGAGCGTCGCACCTCACTCGCACTAGGTGTTTCCTACAAGCAGAGAATAAGATAAACACATAAGTTAATATATAATTTCATTAATGACAATTCAAATTACAAGCAAGTATACAGTAAAAAAATGTAAATGAGTGAGTGCGAAAATACATACTATGTACGTCTCGAGGCCAAATGAAATGACCCTAAGGGTGCTATCGGTCACCCGTGTGAGCTCCTCCTCAGACATTAACTATTAAATAGACCATGTAAATAAATATTAGTACTTGATACTATCTCTTATTAATATTCTTTTTAAAAAAAATGCAAGTTATGAATTTACACCTTAAATGTTACTTGTGTAACTACTCCAATGTCCACCTCTCTAGTAGGAGAGGACTCTGTAGGGTGTGCTCCACTCCCCTGCGTGTGATCTGCTATAATCTCCACATCTTGGATGTCATAATTAGAAGTGTCTAATGGCTGCTCAGGGGGCTGTACAATAGGACCCAAGCATATTTGCTGCCACGTATTGCAAATATGTGGCACACAAATATGTGACCCGAGGAGGATGATGTAGCAACATTGGATCCATCGCCAAGATCACCAGACTGTGGCTGAGCTACTGAAGAAGCATGGGAAACCAAAAGACCACTCAAAGAGTGAATGGCCTGGATAGTTTGTGTGGCTACATCCTTCGTAATATCTGGATGTTGTACTGGAGGTGGTGGAGGAAGGGGAGGATGGGGAACATGTGGGCGCCTAACTACTCTAGTGCCACCTCTCAGTCATCTGGGCATACCTCCACCAATGCCCTCGAAGGAAGGTTTAATGTCAAAAGTACTGACATGATGCCCAACAAAAACTCAACATATAATTTTTAATAAAGTAAAAGGTACATCATGATTATTGTTGTGGTTTATCAAAACCATACACCAATGATCCCAAAAGTTATCTACTATGCCTTAAGGTACCCATTTTATAGAAAGTTTTGGTTTGTTAATATTAACTGGAAAACCAGTGCGGGGGCTAATAAATAAAGAGGCTATTTGGGCTTTTGTTATTTGGAGATTTTTCACATCATCATAAGACAATCCACATGCATAATATTCCCTCATGGTTTATCGCCACAAATGAAAGGCATTATGTTGGGTGGAGAGGGTTTCTACATTTGTAATTATTCCTATCAATGTGGCTATTATAATATGGACAATTGAGGTGATTTTCATAAATATCGCTAAATGCCCCTCAATTGCTCCAATTTTTCATGAATTAAGTCTTCAATTGATGGTTACAAGGTGGTGGAGCACTTGGTATTTCGTATTTTGATTTCAATCGGTGGATTTTATTCAATCGTGGAATTTGTATTCTCGTTTCTCCTCAAGAGCTATAATGTTGATTAAAGTTAAAAGATAATTAATCTAATTAAATTAGTCAATATAAATGAAATATTATAAAATTCAGTTTTCAAAAAAATCCAAAAAAACCCTACTTTTTTAACAAAAATCTATAAAATTCTCTAATTTTTAATACAAACACATAAGAAACACTATTTTTAAATCAAAATCCATAAAAAAACATTCTTTTTTTATCAAAATCCATTCTAAACTCAATTGTTTCATAAAAATTCAATCAAAACCCTATTTTGAAAAAAAATCCACAAAAAACATTCATTTTTTTATCAAAATTCATTTAAATTCATTATTTTTTTCATAAAATTCAATCAAAAACCCTTGGCCAGAAAAAAAAAATCCAATAAAAAAACATTCATTTTTTTATCAAATCCATTCTAAACTAAATTTTCATAAAAATTCAATCAAAACCCTATTTTAAAAAAACATCCATGCTAAAAAACCATATGAAATTATTCAAATCTAAATCAAAATTGAATCAAATCAAATAAAAATAAAAAAACTTACCTTTTCAAATCAGATTTTGGCCAAATCGGATATCCGTTACGCGAAGAATCAATTCACTATGCGCTTGCGGGTTGTTGACTGTGAAATAACTTTAAAACGACTGAGTTTTTTTATATATGCTTTTTGCAAATCGGATATTCGATTTGTAAAACTAGGTTTGGTGTTTGCTATGGTGACACCCAAGCCTAAAAAATGTCAACACATTATTTTTGCGATTTTCGGTTGATGAAAGACGTGTTTTTTTCTTGATTGCCACTTTTTGGCCCACCATGATCCTGCACATACGTTGTTGTTCTCTGGGTTGCTTGGCGGGGCGTTACAATCCTCACATTTCAAATGGTTGAGTCAACTTGGTTTATGAGACAACAAGACTCTTTTATTGAGTCAACTTGGTTTGCAAGTCAACTACGCTCTCATATTGCTGTCAACTTTACATTGACTGGTTTTATGCATATCCAAAGGTTTAAGAATTTTTAGTTTCTTCCACATGCTACAGGTTTAGTACCACATTTTTCATGTTTTAGCACCCCAAAAGATAGCGCATCCAAGACTTATTCTTTCCAACATATAAACTTTATGCCTACTTCCATGTGCAGGTATTTGACTTAGTCCAAGTTTGTTTCATGCGCAAATTATTAACTCAACAATACTTTTACAAGTGAGGCAACACTATAATGCACATAATAATTATTTAGAATGATTTATACATATCAACTTCAACATTATTACAATGCATTTTAAATATATTTAAAACAATTAACATTATATATATAATATACATACATATATATTTATTACCTCAAGATTATCAAATACATTAATTGTTAATTAATAAACATATAAACATATATCAAAATAACAACCATATATATATATATATACCTAAATATATCAATATATATGTATATATTATTATATACATATATTAATATATATATATATATATATAATATACATAATATTATTTTAATATCTTTATACAAACACATATACTCTCATTTGAAAATCGATTAACATATATACATGAAGTGTACACACACACACACATATATATGTCACCTCCATCCAATCGATATTCCCATACATATGGATAATCTGTCCATGAGCATGCTTAGATACGTCTATCTACATATACTCATGCACATATTTACTCATATGTATGAGTTTATTGTAGAAATGTACATATATACATATATACATTTTATGTATATATCTCATCTATATAAATATAAACACACAAGGAAGGACTTCCAATCGACATCAATAATTAATCACATTCCTCAATCCAAACATTCATAAAACAAGATCATAAACCAATATAAATATTCACAACCAAAACTGAAAATCACTTATCATTTATCTGAACTAACTTGACTCAACTTAGACCAACTAGGGTGTGTGTGTGTGTGTGTGCTTAGTTAGGCTCAATAAGAGTTACCAAACCAAGTGCTTCTCTTGAGTGATGCTTCTCCTCTCTTCGAGAGGTTTGAACCTATTCCTACATTCAACTTAGTACATCATAACATTAGTTAGCCAATAACAATACATTCATATGAATCACATATATTTATACATAAAATCATTATAAAACATTAAATTGAATCAAACATTCATTCATCATATTTCCATCAAGATTCATAAACAAAACACATACATATATATTAAAGCAATTTAACCAATAAGGTAATAGTAAATAGGTAATAACACACAGGGTGTAACATATTCCCCCCCTTGTGAATCATTTTCCCTGATGATTTTTAAGTATCAAATATGATCATAACATAAAACAAAACATCACAATACATTAGGGTCGGTGCAAGATCTTGGAGGTCCAATCTAGGCCCTTAGGTGGCAATAAAATTTAGAAAAATAGAGTTAAGCAACTTTACATAAAAAAAATTGAATAAGTTATTAACATAATTTGGAAAATATGTAAGAACAAAATTTGTAGCAAATTGAATATAGTTTCTAAGATACTCCTTTTTTGAAAAAAATTAAATCTATTTGGTGAAAATTTGAAATTTCAATGTAGTAGTACTAAATTTTTAGGAAAAAATAAAAAGTTGGTGTATGTTTCACCAGCCTAAGTACAAGCAAAAAACATAATAATTTTGAAGCTTTCAATATAAGTAGAAGACACATGCCCAGATGTGCTACATTTTTTTTGTAATTTTTTTGCAAGTAAATAATTAGTTATGAATTTTTTATTATTATTTTTTTAAAATATTAAAACTTGTTTGTTTGACCACCATAAGTTGGTCAAAAATTTATGAAATTCAATTTTTTTTTTTTATCCTATAGTATGGGAATCATAGAATGTGCTACATTTTTTAGATTAAAAGAATGTGAAATTGTTTAAGAATTATAGATATTTTTTAATCAACATATCAATCAGGACTTTGGTCAGAATGTATGTAGAAAATTAATAATAATTATCTATTTAATTCCAAATAAAGCATGTCTTATATTTTTGGAAAGCTGAAAATTTTCTCAATAAACCCTTTTCCTTTCATCAAATTCAGATAAAAAATGTTTTCAACCACTTTTTTATCATAGTTTTTGGACCCCCATGATCTTGCACTCAACCATCATTGTTTTTTAGAAGCTTTCAAAATCTAGCAAGACTAGTGGAAAACTTTGCTCATCTCAATATAGTCTTCCCAAGTGGAAAAATCTTTTGCATACTGATCCCACTAGACCTTGCATTACAAAACCTCTCTATTATTTAATTGGAGCTTATGTGTTCCGAGCACCTTGAGAGGCTCGATTGTTACCACTCTTGGGTCCTAAACTTGTAAAGAATTAAAATCAATAACATGGTTATCCCCTAGTATATACTTCTTAAGACACAAGACATGAAAGACATTATGCATCCTAGCAAGAACTGACAACAAGGCAATTCTATACGCAATAGGGTTGACTTCTTCAAGAACCTCAAAAGGACTTACATAGGACATAGCTAGTTTGGATGAATTTAAAAAATTTATAGAAATCTTGTGAGGTTTAACTCTCAACAAAACCTTATCTCACAATGAGGATTAGCTCACAATATATAAAGTACTATCAACACCAAATACAATAGGACTCACTGCCCAAAGAAGAAAAGCTCACTGCCAAAAGGCTCACTACCAGAATAGAAAGAAGATAGAGAAGAGTGTTAGATATAGAAATACATCTCAATGCAATATAGAAATCCACCATGTCAATATCACCAACACCTTCACATCTTGATTGAAGAATTGTAGACACCTTCTGCTCATTGCATCCAACAATCTAACACATGAAATCTTGCACCGTACTTCTCAAATTCACACTCTAATACTCTGCACTTCACATCATTGGCATCTTGTCTTTTTTCACATCCCTCAAAAACTCAAATCATATTTATATCATCTTCAACCTTGAAAACATTCTCCAAGGTCGGATACGCACCTCAACTGTGCAAATTCAAATTAGATCAACACCAAAACACTTACATGGTGGATAGAAGTGAAGGTGGACCACACAACTCCTTAATTGGGACCCAAATCTATATCACCATGATATATAACATGTTTCTATAAACAATAAATATCCATCACAAATAGTGTAAGAACCAAGGTCGATCGTTACTTGTGTAAACACCATTAAAATTTAAGTACACACTTCCTTTGATCCAACAATACTTCATAGACAAAAAATGTCACCTGAACATAACCTAGAATATTCCTTAAACACCCTGAAATCCAACGAACTCCTTCACAACAACTTTCACTTGAGAAATGTACACACCCAGTACACTCAAAAAACTCTTCCATACACTGCAAATTAAGAAGCTGAATTCCAAAGCACCAAACCTCAAACAACATTGAATGAAGAAATATACCAACACTATAAACACTCTTTTAGATCCGCAAGACTTGAAAAAAAAATGTAGAGAAATAGAAAGCAAACATATTTCTCCCAAACATCTCTACAATACACTATTCCACATTGGTGAAAATAACTTCTTCTGCACAATGATCTAGCACACCAAATTTTAAATACAATACCTCTGAACACCTCTTATCAACATATCTAAAATGCATAGGGAGATCTTCAACCTAGAGGAAATTCAAAGCAACAACAAAACACTACTCTACAACCCAGAACAACACTATAGTACACAGTTTCCTCTTTTTATCAAATTTTCTCAAAAGTACTTGAAAAAAAAGCATCAAAGACATCCTCATCACCTTCAATATTTCCTCATCACCACCAAACCAACTGCACCATAGCAACTCAACCATATATCCATAGAAAAAATCTTATCAAAGAAACACTAGAGGTTGACATTAGTAGCTTACTAATGACACCATAATGCAACTAATCAAAGCATGGATAACACCAACATAATCTTGCAACAATATTCTACTCATCAATGACAACACTAATCTACTTATACTTGCAACACTAACACAATCCAACCAATCTTATCATCATCCTTTTGTCTAAAGGATTGACCATCAAATCCCATCATCCTTAAACATCAAAATCCAAATCAAATTTGTTATCCTTTTGTCCAAAGGTTAACCATCCAATCCCAAATCAATTTTAACACCATCCTTTTGTCCAAAAGATTTATCAACACATCCTTTGAAATCCATTTTTTTAAATTGAAATCCAAACAACATTACACATACCTATCATCTAGATATTTCAACCCTTTAGGTCTATTGGGACTTTTATGGCAACAAAAGATCACAACATAGGAAGAAAAAAACACCCAATACTAGAAGCTCTAATGTTCCAAAAAACACAAACATTCACACCACAAACATTGAAACTCCAACTAAAATTCCATGGGGATTTCCCTCAAACACTACACCTCTTGGGTACTCTACCCCTCAACAATCAAATGTAAACCCTCAACATCAAAATATTAATCCTCTACCACAACCAAATGTTGATCCTTCACAACTAAATGCACATCTTGAACATCAAAATCATTTCTCTCAACAAGGAAATCAACCCACTAGAGGACAAGATGGATATATAGAAGAGGTTTCTGATGAAGGACTTACCAAATAAAATATCTTAGAAATGAATCAAAACAATCAAATGCTAAAGGTCATTGGAAAATTTCTTAGTTTCAATCCAAACATTTAGTTCTATAGGCTTTCACAACATGGTGCTAGGCTACCCATTGATTATAACATTGAAGCTCTTAAGGATCCAACCCTTATTTGTAGAGGTGAATATACAATGGTTATACAAGTCTTTCAACCTACAAGACAATTGAAAGCACCAAGCTTCCTTGCACAAACAAATGATCCTCCCGATGCAAGACCACTTGACAATCCATTGTATAGACAACCATCTCAAATGGAACAAGCAACTACATCCCAACAAAACCAACCAAATCCTAATATCTTGGAAAAATAAAACATTCCACAATAATCAACCAACCCTTTTACAACTCCACTTGTAACTCATAATGATTCAAATAGTACGTGGAGACCAAATGTATCAAGGAACTTATATGCATCCTCTTGGTCACAAAATGCACCTCAACAAGGTCAAGACTCTAATATGAAAAACATGTCGAACATTCCTCCTAGACCATAAAATCCACCATTGCATGCTAATATTCCACCACAATAACAATATATTGCTTCACCCATCTATACCATTCCTAATTTAAATAATCAACCTCTTCACCTACAATAAACAAATCAAACCCTTCACCCACAACCAACAAATCAACCTCTTCAATCACAACATCAACCACCAATTTATCAACACACACAAACCAACCCTCCCCAACAATAACTCATCTACCAATAACATAACACTCAACAACAACCTTCCTAACAAGACCCTTCATATAATGCTCAATATCGAAAAGGGTTGAACTTTTAAAATCTAGATCCTAATACAATGCAAGATCAATATGGTCCTTCATACAACCAAACTCCACAAAAAAAACTTGAATTGTTAATATCAACACAATCTTGTTCCTCAACAAAAAAATCTTGTACATCAAAATAAAAACATAAACCATCAAAATCAGAATGTTAACCCTCAATACTCAAACCCCAATCCTCAAGATCCAAATGCTCCTCCTCAATACCAATACAATTCTCCTCAAGGATTGAACATTTCTTCAAACACATATAATGTCCCTCAAGGTCTGATGCACACTCAAAACCCATCTTACAACTCATCATCCTTCCTTGGAAATAAAAACTACAATCCACCTAACCCTCCACAAGGAAATGAGTTAGCATTGCAAATCCAAAATCTCAATCAAAAGATAGCAGACATACGACTTAGAAAGACTAAGAATAGCTATGATTTGGAAGACATTTTTACTTATCCATATGATCGAAACATTGCCACAATTCCCTTCCCTAAAAACTTCAAAATTCCAAAATTTGACTAGTACAAAGGAAGAAGAGATCCCATTGAACACATATGAGAATTTTTTGTGGCTTACATAGAGGTAGCTAACAATGACTTACATTATGAGACTCTTGTTAGAAACCAAGATTAGACATGCAAACCAAAAAACCTTCCACATAAGAGAAAATTAGAAAAGGAAAAGCTATTGCAAAAAGATGTGCAAAATATTATTATTTAGGAATTCATAATTACATGAAATGATTTGATTTATAAAAGAAAAGTATGCATAACCCTAATCTTATCTTGAGCAACACGATAGCTTAACAAGATAAGGATGATAATAATTAACCTAGGAATTAAAATATTACCTAAGTAAAGTTATTCAAGTGTAATAATTAATTAATTACACTAACAGCCCCCCATAAGTGCAACTTAGGGAGACTTAAAAAGCATGCACCTAAATGCTAGGATGAATGCAAGAAAGCATGAATGGGTCTTGACAACAAGGCTTGATCAGGTACCCATGTACAAATGCAATAATGAGGTAGAGAAGGAAAACCCAATGGGACAAAACTGCCCTACAATGAGATGACTTGTTGCAAATAAGCACTGGAAGAACACTATGGAGTAACACTAGAAACGCAATACGAGAAGCAAGGAAAGATACTTCTGTCTACAAGAAACCATAGTGGAATCATAATAATTCAACTGTAGACCCGATGCCATGGAGCACTGGAAAACTCACAAACTAGAACAACCATGGAATCTATGAAGCAATAGTAGATGAAATGATGACAAAATATGGAAATTATGTATCTCGATGCCGATGCCAAACTGAGACTAAAAATCTTCCATGGGAACAAGTACCATAAAGACTCTGGAACATTAACCATAAAAGCATGGCCCTTAAACTGAGATGGATTTGAACCAATGTAGATCAATAACCATAAACTCCCAATCTAAAGTGTGAACCGATGAATCTGATATGTGTCAAGCAAGAGCAATATGTGGCCAAAAGAAACTAAGAAACCAGATATAACCCATGCGAGTTGTCATCAATAACAAGATGGAGATCAAAGTGCAACTACACTCTAATCAAATTATTATGCAAGAAACCCCCCTGATGGAACTTTATCCCAGTTCATTTATTACAATAACCCAATGATTGTAAAAGGAGAGAATGATAAATATGCATAAATAGAAAATAAAAAATAGACCTCATATCTGTGTAGATGACTAAACTAGCTTTCCAATGTCGCAAGAATGGCGAAAAAATGATAAGCGAGTCAAAAGATATGTCTCCTAGAGTGAAAACAACAACATATGACTTCCAAGGCCTAAACAAGCATAAAAATAGAAAAACCAAAAAATAAAACCTCCACCATTACAAAGTTTGTCAAACCAGCTTTCCGACAATATCTTGTTTGCAAAAAAGTGACGCCGTATGCAAAAGTTATGCCCGTTTTCATGAAAGTGCTTTGTAGAGGCCCAATAAGCCCTTTTGCAACCCTTAGGGGCTAAAAATAGTTGGCCCCTGGTCGCCTAGGTAGACCAGGGGGTTGGCAAAACATGCAGGGGGTGGAGCTATACGCTTGGTTTCCCATAGAACCTTGGTGGAGCCCGCAAGGACTGAAAGCAAGGAGCAACAAACTAGTGGCTGTGTCTAGTGGTGGTGGCCACCTAGTGGCTATCTGGTGGCAGTCGAGTGGTGGTGCTGATTTGTGAGGGCCGTGTAAAATTTCCACCAATTTTTTTGATTTTTTAAATATTATTATTTTTTTTTTCAAAATTAGTGCCTCGAAAAACATGCCTAGGGGACGTACGACCCTCAGACAATTTTTTTTGCCTCCACAGTCGATTGTGTCCAAAATGGACAAATTTTATATGGAAATAGGGGTTTTGGGTGTTGCGAACTCAACAGTGAGGTCCGTTTTGGTCCAAAATGCCCAAAAAATTAGGCGACCCCCAGATCTTGCAAAAAAATCATCAAACTTGAAACCCTCACAGATTCCTTCAACGATGAGAAAAATCAGTGAAATAAAAGCCAATCTTGACTTTTTCCAGCGCTCTGATACCATGTTAGAAACCAAGATCAGACATACAAACCAAAAAACCTTCCACAGAAGAGAAAATAAAAAAAACCAAAGCTATTGCAAAAAGATGTGCAAAATATTATTATTTAGGAATACATAATTACATGAAATGATTTTCTTTATAAAAGAAAAGTATGCATAACCCTAATCTTATCTTGAGCAACAAGATAGCTCAATAAGATAAGGATGATAATAATTAACCTAGGAATTAAAATATTACCTACTTGTAAAGTTATGCAAGTGTAATAATTAATGAATTACACTAACACCCCCCCATAAGTGCAACTTAGGGAGACTAAAAAAGCATGCACCTAAATGCTAGGATAAATGCAAGAAAGCATGAATGGGTCCCAACAACAAGGCCTGATCAGGTACCCATGTATAAATGCAATAATGAGGTAGAGAAGGAAAACCCAGTGGGACAAAACCCCCCTACAATGAGATGACCTGTTGCAAAGAAGCACTGGAAGAACACTGGAGCCACAATCTGACAGGAAAGGAAAGATACTTCTATCTACATGAAACCATAGCAGAATCACAATAATGTAACAATAGACCCGATGCCACAGAACACTGGAAAACTCACAAACTGGAACAACCTTGGAATCTGTAAAGCGATAGTAGATGAAATGATGACAAAATCTAGAAACAGTGTATCTCGATGTCGATGCCAAAATGAGACTAAAAATCTTCCATGGGAACAAGTACCATAAAGACTCTGGAACATTAACCATAAAAACAGGGCCCTTAAACTGAGATGGATCTAAACCAATGTGGATCAATAACCATAAACTCCCAATCTAAAGTGTGAACCAATGAATCTAATATGTGTCAAGCAAGAGCAAGATGTGGCCAAAAGAAACTAAGAAACCAGATATAACCCATGCGAGTTGTCATCAATAACAAGATGGAGATCAAAGGGAAACTACACTCTAATTAGATTATTATGTAAGAAAACCCCCCTGATGGAACATTATCTCAGTTAATTTATTACAATAACCCAATGATTGTAAAAGGAGAGAATGCTAAACATGCGTAAATAGAAAATAAAAAATAGACCTTAGATCTGTGTAGAGGACTAAACCAGCTTTCCAATGCCGCAAGAATGGCAAAAAAAGGATAAGCGAGTCAAAAGATGTCTCCTAGACTAAAAACAACATCTTACTTCCAAGGCCGAAAAAAGCATCAAAATAGAAAAACCAAAAAATAAAACCTCCACCATTGCAAATTTCGTTGAACCAGCTTTTCGATGATATCTCGTTTGGAAAAAAATAACATCGTATGCAAAAGTTATGCCCATTTCCATGAAAGTACTCTGTAGAGGCCTAATAAGCCCTTCTACAACCCTCAGGGGCTAAAAACAGTCGGCCCTTGGTCACCTGTGCAGACCAGGGTGCTAGCGAAACATGCAAGGGGAGAAGCTGGGTGCTCGGTTGCCCATAGAACCTTGGCGGAGCCTGTTGGGGCTGAAAGTAGGGAGCGGCAGACTGGTGGTTGTGTCTGGTGGCTGTGGCCGCCGGGCGACAATGTTGATTTGTGCGCACCGCATAAAATTTCCACCAAATTTTTTGATTTTTAATTTTTAATTTTTTTTTTGAAATCTATGCCTTGAAAAATGTGCCTGGGGGATGTACAACCCTCAGACAAATTATTTTTGCCTCCCCAATCGACTGTGTCCAAAATGGAAAATTTTTATATGGAAATAGGGGTTTTGGGCACTGCGAACTCAACGACGAGGTCTGTTTTGGCCCAAAATGCCCAAAAAATTAGGCAACCCCTAGATCTTACAAAAAAATCACCGAACTTGAAACCCTCAGATTCCTTCAACGATGAGAAAAATCAGTGAAATAAAAGCCAATCCTAACTTTTTCCAATGCTCTGATACCATGTTAGAAACCAAGATCAGACATGCAAACCAAAAAACCTTCCACAAAAGAGAAAATCAGAAAAAGTAAAGCTATTGCAAAAAGATGTGCAAAATATTATTATTCAGGAATTCATAATTACATGAGATGATTTTCTTTGTAAAAGAAAATTACGCATAACCCTAATCTTATCTTGAGCAACAAGATAGCTCAACAATATAAGGATGACAATAATTAACCTAGGAATTAAAATATTAGAAGTAAAGTTATGCAAGTGTAATAATTAATTAACTACACTAACAACTCTTTCCAAGGAGCCTTGACAGACAAGCCATATAATGGTTTTCTCATTTACCTCCTAGAATCAGAACATTTAATGAACTATTAAAAAAATTCATCAATCCCTTCTTGTACAACATAAAAAAAGATATCACAGTGACTCACTTGTACAAAGTTAAATAAAACCAAGATGAGTGTTTTTCCTTCTTCTTGCAATGATGGAAACATAAGCAAGAAAATGAAAATGACATGTTCCTAAAAAGAAAATTGTTGACATCTTCATGGGAAACCTTAACACCAATTTAAGCTTCCAATTGACTATGCTATGTCCTAACACATTTGATGATGTCATTGAAAAAGGAATATCTATCAATAGGGACCTTATTGAAAAAGGGGTTATCAAGACATACAAAAATAGAGACCAACCTTCTAATTCAAATGATAAACCACATCTATGGGAAAAGGACAAAAACATTACCAATGATGGAGTAGTGGATGCTAAATTTGTACAAAACATACAACATCCTCCTAACAATCCTCAAAACAATGTTCAAAATAATCAACAAAATAATCCTCCATGTAATCAACCGACTAATCAAAATCAAAATCCCCCGAGAGGACCACCAAGACCTAACAATATCTTCAATCAAACAAGATGGAAATATAATCCTTTGGGAGATCCTGTTGAAGTGGTCCTACAAAAAATGATTCAACCAAACTTGATCAAATTACTAGAACAAAGAAACTACAAGGAACCAAAATTCAAACCTCCTTGGTACAATAAGAATGACCAATGTGAATTCCATAGAACTAAAGGACATAAAACTAATAATTTCATGAAACTAGAGAACCTCATACAAGATCTAATTGATAAGGGAGAGGTTGATATTGAACATCATA